>JAOXJJ010001100.1:14133602-14145804 GCA_025769935.1 Phoenix roebelenii
TGGTATAAATTAATTTTTCATAATATAACATAATATTAAATTATTTAAAATAACATATTAATGTATTATGATGCAATATAATATAATATTATATTTATAGTATAATACAATAATAAAGGTATAAAATATTTTAATTATTAGTGTAAATTAGTTTTTCATCCTCCGAATGACCATTTATCTCTCTAACAATTTTTCTTGCGGAAGGCAGTCTGACGGCTAGGGTTCTTGGCTCCAGCAGAATTTTAGGTTTATAAAGGGACAAACTATGTAATTATTATATTTTAATATGGACATTTTTGTCAAAAATACAGCTTTCCGGCAAAGCTTAAAACAACATTTTCAGAAAGCTCCAAATTGGAGCTTCCCCCCAAAAGCTGTTTTCAGCTTCCCGCAAAAGCTGAAACAGCTTTTCAGAAATTTTACCAAACACCATTTTTTATCTAAAATTACTTTTGGAGGGCTAGAAAGTGCTTTTTAGCCCTCCAAAAGCTCTCCCAAACAGGGCCTTAGAATAATGGCACTACTTTTGATCTAAAGAAACTATGGGGATAACCACTACATCTTTATATGTGTATAGGTTGTAGCCTAGATTATGCTCATGAAATTGCACGGTTCGGCAGCTAAGGCCTGATAACTTGTCACAAAGTTGAGCTTTCACGTTGGCTGTCCTCATATTTTGTGACTTTTTTATCAACACAAATAGATGGTTGGCACTGGGGGGTTGGTTCGGTCTTGAAGTTTTGAGAGAAACAACTGATCACCTAAATGATTTGGTCACTCGTGCTTTCGGATGCGCTTGTTTGCAATATTGCTTTGGGTGAACGAAACATGGAGATAGATGACAAAAATATAAACCAAACAAGTCCATCCAATGGGGAGGGAGAGAGTAGAATGAGAAGGAGCTTTGATTTCCTTGCTGGTTGCTGATGGGAGTTGTTTGTCAGGTATATAATATAATCGCAGAAATAAAGTTTTCTTAAAACCAAAATCAGGTAAGGGTTGATCTTTTACCCATGCATTGCATTCATCACATCTAAAAGTGACGTATTAATAGTATGAAAATTTTACCTCCTACGATGGCAAAAGAAAAAGGAGAAATCTTATATAACGTAGGATGAACAAAATTTAAATTATTGAACAGGAGCAACGTTCTTTAGCACAGTTCTTCCAATGGAATAATTATCACGGTACTTTTAATAAATTCTTTTTGTCCATGCAGACATATAAGTTTTTTTTTTTTTGCGGTCTTTATTATAGATTAGTTCGACTACATACCCTGTGGCTGTGAAAGCGTGATAAGGTCCGGAATAGGTCTCATGTATCCCGTCTAACAGGTTTTAAGAGAGAGGAATAAGTGAGGGATATATATCTATTTTGGTCAAATCTGTTTATCTTACGAATAGCAACTTCAAGGGAGGAGGACCCGGATAACATTATACCAAGAATAAGGTCCTCTCATACTTCTGTGTCTTTCTATTGCACAAAGAAAAATATCCACAGTTCAAGAGCTATTACAACGAAGAAAGAAACCCCGGCCAAATGAAACATAGAAATGGATGCTCGGAAGAAAATAAACTTCGATGGAATTGTTGCCACCTGCCTTGCAACTTCTGATATGCATGTACCGAACGTGTGAGACCATAAATGTAACGCATGCTTCTTCTTCTTCTTCTTCCTCCTAATGGAAAGGGGAAGAGGGAGGAAGGGACAAGCCCACTCCCGCGTAGCAGCCCCATTGGGCCTCCACCCCGCTAGAAGAATGTTCGATGCGGATAGAAATGACCGTATGTTGGGCACTCCGGCCGGTTTTACTCATACCCTCCCCATCCGTGGGCCGGCTTGGTTATCCGACCCAACTTTCCGTGTGAATACGTCATACCTGGCACCACCCAAACTACCAGCCGATCAATAGCACTTTCAGATCTCGTGTCCAAACTAGGAGCATCCGCATGCTTCTGCCTTTTAACAAGCGAAAGCCTACAAGAAATGCATGTTTACCTAACGTACTTGTACATGAACGAATTGCTTCACACGCATGATGCCTTTGGTGCATGGGGGAAGTGTCAAGCTTGTGCTCTCCCATCCTTGCAGGGACTTCCATAAATTCAATGCTTGTCGCGACACCGAGACGTATCTTGTGAAGTGAGACGTACAACAATAGTTTTGGCTTTTCCTAATTAACACCTGAAATGTGGTTCAAATTCAATAGCTGCAATTTTTGATCCAACTCTCAAGACATAACCTGAAGTTGCAATAACTTGATGCATGATGCATGCTTCTTTCGCTACCTAGCATGAATATGTCCAATGTAATAACCTAGGACCTCACCCAAAATAACTAACCGAAAAATATTACTTAGATTCCTTGATCTAGTATAAGTAACCAAGATTTATCAAGCAAATAACCGATGTGGGACTAAACACACGCCCGCACGGATCCTCACATACTCCCCTCGTTCAAGCCTTAATGTCCTCGTCAGGCTAAGGTTCAAATCTATTCAAATTTATTCACAAGTACCACGATCAGCCCGTGGTCAACCCCAATGGAATGTACTGCAGTGTCTCCTAGTCTACATAGATTATGGGTTGGATCCGCTCTGATACTATATGTAACAACCTAAGACCTCATCCAAAATAGCTAGTCGGAATGTATCATTTGGGTTTCTTGATCCTATATAAGTACCCAAGATTTATCCAGCAAATAACCAATATAGGACTAAACACACGCCTGTATGGATCCTCACACTAAAAGTGCTAGCTATAGAGACCAGAGAGGAGTCAAGCAAGTTTAGATGTGATGGATTCTAATGTATGAAGATACATTGCGGAGATTATTCCTCGAATCGAATGCCATTATTTGCAAAAGGCAGGTAAAAAAATACTACGGCAAAGAAACAGAAAAATAACTCAAGACAGACGCAAGATGTTTCTTTACATTTATCTAATAAACTGGAGGAAGTTGTCTTACTTCCTCTAATATCCTTCCAAAAAAAAGGCAGACGCAAGATGTTTACATAATTCATTCAAAACAAGACAACCTTTACAGTTTGAAGACAATGAAAGAGATCCATTACAAAGCAAAACCTCAAGTTATTTTACTATTTTTTGCATTCTGGGGAAAAAAGAAAAGAAAAGAACAAGACATTCTTTATACATTCTTTCAACAAGAACAAAAGAATAAAAAATGAACATAGAAAAAGTTTTTATGTAACGGAATTTTTTATCTAAGAGGCTCTCATGCCGCCAAACATTAATGCTCGACCAATAGGCGAAAAACAGCACCAAAGCCAACAACAGAGAGCGGAAAGTATGGCTGCGGAATTTGTATTGAAAGAGAATTGAGAAAGGGGATGAAGGTGATAAAATTGCAGCCTGATTGTCATTTGAAAAGAAATCATAGAGCCACAATTGTAAAATTTGATCAAGATTGTGGCTAACCAGTAACCAGTCTTAGCTTGCTAGTTGGGAAACTCTAGTGGTAGCATCTCTACTTCCTTTTAACTTTTGTTCCCCTCTTTTTTTTCTTTTTCTTTTTAAGGATCTTGATCTCTTTTGTTTTAGCCAGGCGACAAGAAAGTAAAACAGTATATAATAAAAGATCATGTTTCTTGGCATCTGATTTGTTAGTCAAAATAGTTTTCTTATCCGAACTAGAAAAATAGTAAAGAAACTGGTGTCATTTGTAAAATCTTTAGATGAAACCGTGACACTACTTGCAGACTCTTGCATTCAAATTGTTCTAGTAACTTAAAAATGTGTTTTGGGGCTCAGTTGAGCCTACCTAAGTCAAGCCTGAGCTTTGGTAAAAAGCGGAGTCCAGGTGTTTTGAGCCCATGCTAATTTAGGTTTGGCAGCGGTTGAAACAAGTTGTAATCGTGTCAGATCGAGACAAAGGTTGTATGACAAAATTATCGATTTGAATCCAATGGGACTACTAAACCAGTCAATAACTCAAGTCTAAACTTTTTTATTTATTAAACGCATAGGTTAATTGAGTTGGATTATATTTCAGATGACATGGTTAGCCTATCAGCTTGATTCAATATATACAATTAAACCCATGCCGATGACTAGATTCTTAGCTGATTAGCCTATGTTCTATATGATAATTTATTAATATAACTTTGGCTGCCACAAAAGTCAGGCCAGCTAGAAACTGGATTTTAAGATTTCGGTCCTTTAAATTACGCCACAAAAATCAGATGAACTGGCAACTATATATTTATTGCTTTTCTTCATTCAATAACATGGCTTCTTTCTGTCTAGACCAAAACGTTACAGTGAACGAGAAATGATGTAACTAACACGAAGAAGTTTGGCTTCATGTATAATTGAACCGAGTTGTGCATCTAGACAACATCCGCTCGCTTTACGTAAAGGTTCAGCTGTCATCACACAAATGCTCATGCAAATGCTTCTATCCTTTTCTTAAAGATGGGAGCGCCACGGCAACACCTTTTCGGGCTCTCCCGCTGCAAGCCCTGGGAAGAGGAGGGCCAATGCCATCAACATTGCAAATGCTTCCTATTGTGGTTCAAATTTAGCCTGAGGGTGATCAAGCCGAAGGAATCGAAGGAGCTGCCAAAATATTGAAGAAGCAGATGAGCCACCTCTTGCACGACGGTGTACCTGTACAAAGCCTCACTGGTGGTTCCAGTGAGGAACCTCCGACGCTCAAGTTAGAATGGATTTTAGTTGATCCAAAAGCCCTCGAGATGTTATCTGTTGGGGCTATATATTTATAGTCTCCATGGAGGTGCTTAGGTGGCAGAGGTATAGCCTGTCTTCATTATGGGAGAAGATGACTCTTAGCCAGATGGCGTGCATCTAGAGCTTGCTTGGGGCACACGGTGCAGACCGTTCTTATGAATGGTAAGGCGTTGATAGTTGTAGTAGGGTATGGTTGGAGCAGCATGGCGTTGTCCTTGATCGTCGTTGGTCGGCAAGCAAAGCATGACGCAGAGATGTCATAATGTACGGTCATGTAGGTGGGCATGGGCAAGGCCGAGCTCGATGAGAGGTCGCATCATATATTCGGCGAAGTTGGCTTGGCAGGTGCTCAGGTCGGCCTTGCTTTTTTGATTCTGAGATTTACTCAGTAGGACATCCCGAGCTCAAAGGTCAGGGAGCGTTGTTAGATGAGGCGTCCTGAACTTGGTCAGGACGTATCATCGGATATCAAGGGCATCCTGAGCTCGGGTAGGGGCGTAGCGGCGAATATGAAAGGCACCCCGAGTTTGGGTCGAAGTGTATCGTCAATTACAAAGGCGCCCGGAGCTTGAGTCGGGACATCATCACATGTGTTAGAAGAGGTCACAGTAGGTCGTAGTAGATAAGAGATTCGGCCGAGGTCAACTGAGCCTTCGGTGGAGCTTGAGATTGGGCCGGTGCCGAGTAGAATTGTGGTCCGGCTCGATTGGTGTTGTGGCCCGCCCGGCTGAAATTGGACGATCCCTGCTCTGAGCATAACGATCGATTTTGCCTCCCATCACTTCCAATGTATCATGGTGTACCATGGAATTGCCGCCCAGATCTTATATATTTTAATGCTAAAATTAATTTATTATCTTTTCTACTTTAGAACAAAAGCATTAAATGCCAAACTAACATTAGCTTTGGCATCACATCCCAAGGAAATAAGAGCTAGCGTCCAAAACTTTGGCCACCACCTTCGGCAACACGTTTTCAAGTACATTCCCTCTGACTGCAGATTGATCAAGTCGGCTCCATTTTCGTGATATTTATACTTGGTAGTTTGATCCAGCTAAACTATTTTAGAATATTTCCACTGGATGAGTTCACAAATGCAGGTAATATGAACTTAAACTAGTAGTTAACATAACCCGTTTCTACGGACAAGGTCATACTTTCATCCTTGACCTGACCCACGAGGCCATTACACAGGCCAGTTTCATCAAGTCAGATCCAATTCCGGTTGCAAGTTTTTATCCATTCTATTTGGAGTATCGAGCTTATCCTACAAGCAGGAGTGACTTGCTTCAGATGCCCACCATGGAATAGAGATTCTCTTTCCCCATAAACTTTTTACCAAAGCTAGCGGTGCCGCGGTGGTCCTTGGCCTCATCAAGCAGCTCTCGACATCAGCGTTCTGGTACTCATCCTAAAATAATCTGTGTCCAGGGTATGGCAGTAATATATTTGAGAGAAAAAGTTATACTGAAGCCTGAAGGTATTCTATAATACACTCCTAGGTCACCTTCACATCTTTCTTGTATCCATCTCTTTCCGTATGCAAACAAGCTTTTGTCTTCTTGAGAGCAAAAAAAAAAAAAAAAGCTGAGTGAATCTTTAAAAGTGGGAGATAAATATTTATACAACTTCCTAAACTTAATCTTACTAAAATAAAATAAAATAAAATGAAGACTTTCATTGTGAGAATCCGTACGGGCGTGTGTTTAGTTCCATATCGGTTATTTACTGGGTAGATCTTGGGTACTTATACAGGATCAAAGAACCCAAATAATACCTTCCGACTAGCCATTTTGGGTGAGATCCTGGATTGTTACATTCATACTATTAAATTATTACTACTTTCTCATTCTTAGACCGAACATGTGATTGCAGCCCAATTGCTCCTTCCCCATGAGCCATTTGTCTTTGGCTTCATCAACCAAACAATAAGTATGTGCTGCATTTACTCATTCTAAAATGCCAAAACGGTAAATGCCCAAGGCATGATGGTAATAAATCAAATGAGAACTAGGTAGGAATAAAGATATCATTTATTACATTACAACTCTCCTTGCACCCAACTGTATGTCCAAGTTTCATAGACTTTTTTTTTTTTTTTGGTGCACCGGCAATTTACACTAGTTTTGTGTGAGTACTGCCAATAGAGCCGAGCGACAAAATACTCTATAGAGAAGGAGAAACAGAAAGTTTTATAGGGAGTCATGTTCATTAATCCAGAAGGTTGCCCATGGTATGCTATAAAAATGACAGAGCAAGAAGTCTCTTAACCCATTTAGCAAAAAAAAAAAAAGAAGTATCTTACCCCATAAAAAAAATGTTACCGCACGGCTCTCGCCATCAGAGGAAAAACACAAAGAGGCTTGTGCTATGTTCTCCTCCTGCCATCCGCCAATAACCTCCTCGTCCTCCTCCTCTCCGCTGTTTCACTTTGTCACCCAGGGCCCCTTTCGGTCTCCATTATTTTATCTACCAGAAAAAAAAGACGCTGCCTTGCTTGCTTTCCTTTCCTCTGTGTTTCTTCTTCTCCTCCTTTTTTTTTTCCCCCACTTCTTTCTAGTCACCCTCTCTCATTGTTTTCTTCTCCATCGATTCTTGGAGACCTCCTCCTTCTCTTCCTCTGCTCCGACGAGTGGTAGATGGTGAAGGAGATGGGGTGGTCGGATTGGGAGCCGTGGCCCGCCCTCCACCGGAAGAGCAACCATCTCTTGGTCAAGCTCTTGGTCTCCGCCCTCTTCATGGGCATCTCCTTCCGCCTCCTCTTCTCCCATTCCACCACATTCTTGCCTGTCTCCCAGCCTCCCGCCGCCGCCGAGAGAACGGAGACGCTGGTGGTCGATGCCGGAGATAAAAAGCCAGAGAAAGGTATGTGATTTCGTCCCAGAGATCTCTATTTTCGAGTTTGGTTTTCGTGGAAACACGCAAAATCTTTAGTTCAGATAGCGTTAAAAAGGAAGCTTTTTATGGTTTTACATTGGGGTAAATCTTTTCCAGACATTTTTTTTTCTTTTTCTTGATACGATGATTTGGAGGAATCGAAGGTTTGTGTTTGGGTTTGTGTTTGGTGTTCTTGTTCTTGAAAAGATCTTGATTCTTTCAAATCAGAAGATATTTGATATTTTATCTTTGTTGATTGAGAAATTGGTCGGATTTTATATTGAAATGTGTCCGATTTCAAGATCTCAGAAGCTTGGTAAAAAATCGGAATTTTTTTTCAAAAGAAAACCTTTTCCTTAAGAATTGGGGTTTTTTTGGAAAACTTTTTGGAATATATTGTTCTCTGTTTGGGAGGATTGTCTCGAATGGTATGTTATTTTTCTCCGCTGTTATTGGTGATTTAGTTAATGTTTCAGAAATGATTTAATCGTTAGACTGGGAGATCCTATCAGTTATCAGCAAAGCAATCTTTAAAGGGAAATGCTTGTGTTACAACAGTAATAAATCTGAAGAGATTCAATTCTTAAACTTTATTCTTTGTCCTGGGCCATGTAATTTTTGGCAAAGTTCTTCATCCCATCTACTAGGAAAAAAGTAGAACTTTGGAGGTTGTTGATATAATACTTAAATGGGAAAATTCCAAACAAAAGCTTAGTGTCTTGTTGTGATTTTTATTTATTAGTTTTCTAGGGAACCGGTTGGATGCCAGAAGAATGTGGAATTCTTGTTGGAAATTAAGATTATTGTTGCGAACTGCCTGATATAATGGAGCTAGAAATATTAAAATCAAACAAGTCATGTCTGGGTGTTATTTCATGGATTCCGTAATATGGTTTGCCGGTACCAACTGTGTTCTCTTGGAATCAAGAGCTATCTATGGATATTTTTGAAAATTCTGTATTGATACTAATTACTTTGAGTTAGATCTCATAAACCAAAATTGCTGGTCTAAATTGTACCCAACATGTATCTCAGAAAATGAAAGAAATCATAGAAAATGAACATTCAAAACACTTGACATTGTTAGGAGACATACTTTTTTTCTTGATATCATGTATATTCTTTTCTTAATTCTTTAGATGTCTTTGCCTATTTCAGACTCTCCATCGATTGAGAAAACTGGTGCCTCAGAGCCATCTGTTTCTGAGATGGCATTAGATCTTGAAGAGCAAGTTTCTCAGAAAGGTATTGAACTTTGAAAACTTTATCTTTATAAACTTTCGAGTTATCTAAAGAGAAGAAGTCAAATTAGTGGAAAGACAATGATGAGTAAATTAATATATTAGTATCTATCCTTTTCTGGATGAGTAGGTCAATAGTTTTCACAAACCTGTAGCTGCAAATGAGCTTGTGATAGAAAGTTATTAGTACTCTAGCTTTTTTTTTTGGCTTAGTTTGTCTCATGATGTGGGAAATCTTTGAATGTGTTTTTGATGCTTCTATTCATGGTAAAACTAATAAATCTTGCAAGTTGA
Organism: Phoenix roebelenii; assembly: GCA_025769935.1. NCBI lineage: Eukaryota > Viridiplantae > Streptophyta > Magnoliopsida > Arecales > Arecaceae > Phoenix > Phoenix roebelenii. The sequence continues at coordinate 14,142,724 of JAOXJJ010001100.1, forward strand.
TGAATTTGCATTTTTTAATGCTAAGAAATCTTTTTTATGGTGTTTTATATGGGAAAGTTGTTGATTTCCATATTGATAAAATGAAATAAGGTTTTTGCATGAATATTCTTTGGACAGTAAAGAAAGAGTGGAGTTGGGGCACTATTTTGAAAAGCAATATATGCAGCAGTGTATTTGTCCATATATGCATATACATCACCTGGCTGCCCCGTGTAGGGTATAGGTTGTCCTTGTATGTGGATGGGCTCCATGGCAGGCGCCCAAGTGGTCCACATATGCGGAAGCCTTGGATATGTAGTGCTCTGATCTCTCCTCCTCCAATGCCTTCTATATAGTTCTTCTTTTTTTGCCTGAAATTCCATTAAGCAATTTCTAGTTTAATATTTTTAAACATTTAAAAAAAATACAACCTACCCAGGTGCCTGCCTGTGGAGCCGCATATTGCCTAGGTACTACACAGTATCATGGCTGCTTATAGTCACTTTTAAAACTTTGGGTTGGGTTCTATAACCATTTACTTTATACTCTCAAGTTTTATAAAAATATTTATTGTTAAATTATTAATATTTGTTATGACATAACATGCAGACTTGTTTGGTTAATTTGAACATGAAGTTATTGTCCTTGCATCCTCAATGCATGTGACTAGCACTAAATCTAAAACTTCAAAAATTATTTTTTGGGATTCGTGGAATATGGTTTTAGATGAATGATCCCCCCCCCCCCCCCCCCGCCAAAAAAAAAAGTCTTAGCTTTCCTTTTGCTTGTTTTATTGTTTTTCCAGCATACTGCTCTGAAAATTGATTGGATTCCACATGCATGTGATGCAGAAAAATGTGATCTTTTTACTGGGGAATGGATCCCGAATCCTTCTGGGCCAGCATATAATAATGAGACCTGCCATTTCATAGAACCTCCTCAGAATTGTATGAAGAATGGGCGACCTGATAAGGGGTATCTTTATTGGAAATGGAGACCGCGTGGTTGTGATTTACCTCCATTTAATGCAGAGAAATTTCTGGATTCAATGAGGAACAAAAGTTGGGCATTAATTGGTGATTCTATTCTCCGCAACCATGTCCAATCTTTGATTTGCCTTCTTTCTAAGGTGCACCTCTTGCCTTTCTGCCCAATCTTGATAAAATTTGATCTAGAATGTGATGATGAATTATGATTACCTCTTGTTGGAAGTTTGGCATGAGTATTATATAGCGTGTTATGATATAGAATAACACTCGAATCCACTTTTTTTTAAAAATAAAGTTCTACAACAACTAAATTTCAAGTTGTCCGCCTTCTAACTATCTTCAACCATGGTGAGTACTATATTACTAAAATGAAGGTTTGTATTTTGGAATTTTCTTTTTAGGATTATGTTTGTCAGATTTCTTTTTATCCAAAATTTCCTCGCTACAATTCTCTAATTACATTAGCCAGTTTTCCCTTTCCTTTACCTTTTTGGAGCTTGTTAAAGCCGTATGTTTTATCTTTCCTTTTATCAAATAATGGGACTGTCTATGTTGGTCAGTCTATATCTTCTACATGCAGCCTTCCATATACGCCCAACAGATTTCTTGGGATCCAACTCTCTTTAAGGTTACGATGCTGAAACCGAAATAAAACCTCCCATTGCACAAATCCTTCCATGTATCACCCATTAGATTTCTTATCATAGTTTTTGCCCTATTTTTGAGCATTCTAATTCCAACAACCAATACCTTCTAAAAAAATCTTAAATTTATTTTTTTCATAATTTTTAGATAAAAAAGGATAATATTGTTATTTTGAAATCAAGAACCTCCAAATGCACCCTTTATAAGGGGAACCCACTTGTAGGTTTCTTCCACCTACACATGATGGGGGCTTTACATCTGGCACTGGTCCGTTCGGCCAACTATTTAAGAAAGTTACCAGTTCAGATAGTTTCCTATCGGCTGATTACTCCAAAAACCCTTCTCACTCCTTCTCCATAATTCTTCAACAAGCTATTCAGTTATTCAGTTTAAGGCAAAACCAATCTTTGAAAGCTTTAACTTTATTTAATAGCTGAGGCAATCAGAAAGTTTTCAGCATTTCAACTCAGATGAATTGCTGTTTAGCATGGAACGAGATTGTAGGTTATGATGGAGTCTCCTTCAGTGACTCATAATTCCAAGAGCTTTGGAGCCCTTTTAATTGCATTAACCACCAGTTGTGTTTTGTAGTGATGGAGGGCTATTTTTCATCTCGACTTCAATTGCTTATGCTTCTTGCTGAACTAGAGATGTTGTATCTCATAGGAGCATCTTGCATAAGATTCTCGCTACACAGTGGTTGCCATTTAGTCACAAGTTCGGTAATGCCTGCAAGAGCCTTCTTGGGATCAAAGTCAGTTAGATTAAGGGTCCTCGTGTTCCTACAACAGAGAATTCCATTGTCAGCAAGATAGGAAAAATCTGTTGAGGGGTCACAAACTTGCTAACATCCTAAAGAAGACCCGTCCCACAAGGTAATTGCACCATCTGTGTCATGGGTCATACCTCGAGCAGTTTGTAGTTCAAAGCCCACGGTATTGCCAAGTGCCCCAAGGGCATCAAGTTTGGGCTTCACATGGATGTCATTCTTCACAAGCAATTGCTCTAGTGATGGAGGAGAGGAGTGAATAGAACCCTAAGAGCCGGGGTGGCCCAATACATTTGGAGGCCTAAGGCGGATTCAGTGAATGAGGCCTTTTTTTTAATAATATTTTTTTAATAAGTATAAAATACTTAAAAAAAAGATATGAAAATAGGTAGCCATCAAGCACATTATTTCAACAAAAATGCATGTATGCAACAAAGACAGATTAAAAAGTCTTTTCAGTTTAATATAATTTTTGAATGAAAGCACGGAAAAGTAATTATGCTTAACGAAGGGCCCATAAAACTGATTAAATAACTGAGATAATGCTTCACAGTACTGTTTACCATGTCAAGCAAGAGTAGAGTAGGAAAAGGTTATCCCATGGCACTTCATGGTCAAGGTGAAGGAAAGAATTTGTCCAGAAAGGAACCTCTCTATGAGAGAAAGTAGGGGCATTATGGGAAATTCACTCTATCTAAT
>JAOXJJ010001100.1:14146116-14156950 GCA_025769935.1 Phoenix roebelenii
TGTCCCCAACTTCCCAAATTGCCCCTCTGCAGGCCAGGAAACACTCCACCTCCCTTTCATCAAGGGGGAAGACTCGTAGCCAGCTCCTATTCCCGTTTTATATGGGGCCTTTGCTTCCTTTTGGTCAGCCTCCCGGAGGCCTTCCATTGGCGGTCGCCAAGGGCTCGGGCCGGCCCTGCCTAAGAGACATCATGGAGGCCTCATATGTGCTGGTGACAATTCAATTATTTCCCTTGGCGATAGATGGAAGGCAGGACCGTTGTTTCATGAGGGGGGCTATGGGGCTGCAGTAGATGAATAGATCCATTGACATGCTCTTGTGGTGCACATACCTTGCTTTAGGCTTGGATCATCTGACTCATGATGGCACCATCCTGAAGTGAAAGACGGAGGCTTTGACAATGGTAGGAGATGATAAGCTAGAGAGAATTCAGACAAGAACCGTATTTAGGATTAAACGGCTTGCAACTTGTTGGAACCTATCTGAACCGGTTACTCTTCATCAATTGGAACGGTTGACCAGGTCAACACCAGTTGTAAAAGCGCACTGCATGTAGGTTGAGAAGGCCTGCTTGCATGTATAGTTTTAGCACACCATTCTTCACATCTGTTTGCATATGATGTAATTCACAACATATAGAAGAATAAAAAGGTTAAAAAATAATTATAATTTTATATTTCTTTATGTATTTTTTTTCAGACGTGCATGAGTTTAATATAGTAAATAAATTTATGATCTCTAGTAGCGTGGACCGAGCTTTCTTCAACCTTTATGCTCCAGAAGTGGGGACTGATCCGATATTTTGACATGCAGGAATTTAGCAGATAACTTATAAATTTTAACATGCTTTATGTGTGTATCACAATGTGTTTTTATATATTAGGAATTCACTGATAGCTTTGCTCTCTTTTAACAAAATGAATGTGCTCTTCTTTAGAGTTATTTTCTCATATTATATCATTTATGTATTTTTTGAGAAGCATATAAGATTCTTTTTTTTGTACCCTTTGATTTTCTCAATTTGCCCATGCAGATGGTGACATAGAAAACAAAAGCTCAAACCATGGTATACATTAACTGATTATGGTGTGTCTTGGTCATTGTTAGAATCGTCCATATCTCTACATGGATCATCTTTTATTTATTAGAATATAATCAGAAGTGTAGCAGGTCCATATCTGTCTATTGTTACCCAGATTTTGTTTTAAAAATTCAAGTTGGGCTGGAAATGTAGGTAATTTTAGTGTATTTTTAGGTAGAGTAATTCTTTTTTTTTCAAGAGACCTAACTTTATTAAAACGAAGGATTAAGGTATTGACAGTACCAACACATCTTGTTTGTACCATATCATTCTCTAGAGAACAATACATGGGATAGGTGTGGGACATCGTGCACCCATCCCACTTAAAATTGGTTGGAACATGTCTGTACCAAGGTCAATTTGGTTGGTACCTGCTGAGACTCAACTTGGTCACTTTGTTTTGAGAAAAAGTGAGATTGCCCTCCCTAGAACTCTCTTTTGTCATCATTCATGGGAGGGTCTCAGGCTCAGAGTGTATGTGTGTGTGTGTGTGTGTGAGAGAGGGAGAGAGAGAGAGAGAGAGAGGTGTAGCCTAGAGTTGCCCTGTCCTCACTGAGATCCAGCATCCTTGACATCAAATACTTCATACATCTTATAAGGTCCTTCACTCCCTTTTACCCAACTTGACCAAAAACAAGAAGGGGAACTATACCAAAATTTTCCTGTTTGGCATGAATTCAGATATGTTATAGGGTGGGGATCAGTATACAAAATTATGTTTTTCAATGCATTATAGAATAATTAAATTATTTAAATAATATAAATATAATTTTGGGAAGGAAAAAAATATAACATGTTTGCATTATTAGTATGCATATGCTACTAAACTGTTACATGATTTGGATGAATTTTGGTCATGCTCGAGAGCACCTTGATGCACACCAAAAATTGACATCAATTTAAAATATCCCAATCAAAAGGCTTTTAATTTTTATTCAAAGAACCAGGTGTTAGTACTATTACCATCACCATGCACCTTACCATCGACTCAAAAACCATGTTTAAGGATTTTGTAAATATTTAAATGTTCATAAAAAATTATTTAAGATAACAAAAGTTTTAAAAAACAAGAAAAAAACATTCCGGTGTGGCGCCGTACCGTCTTAAGAGTTGGGACGGTAGCATCCTGGTACATTACTGATTGGGGACCAAACCAGTGTGGTGGTGGGCACCAGGATTTATACCCTTGATTAAAACATGCCATTATTGGCAGATGTCTGCATGTTTTATAGCTATCTTCATGCCCTTCAGTTTATCTCATATAGTCCCTTTTGTCTCAGTGTCTTGTGGCACCAGAAATTGGTCGAAGGCATGGTGATTTGACTAGAGACATATATATGATTGCATAATTGAAGATAAATATCAACTTTTAATTAGTAATCTGCTGTTGTAAAATATTTTTCTGAAATGTGATTTTACCATGCATAGGAACTTTTTGTAACACTGTTCTTTTCAACTGGAGAGGTGAATTACCATTATCCCTCTCTCCTTCTACTTAGACATTACCAATCAAAATTGTGTGAAGAATACCTGTTTTCTTGTTTTTATCATTATACGATGAAGACCTTTCTCTTTGGTTTAGAGCTTTCGGTTTGCCACCATGTTTAATCTAAATGACCTAAATAAAGAGATGAAGTATTGCCATTCATGATGCACAAATTTAGTCAGTTTTAAGTTTTAACAGTAGGGAGTGTGCGTTATAAGTTCAAGTTTCAAAACTCAGTGCATCCTCTTATTTTGTCAAGGCCAAAAAGCTTGTTGTTGAACTAAAAAAAATGAATGCAAGTATTAACAGCTTTTGATTAGTAGTTATATATTGATAGCGATATTGATGCTCCACTATTTGAAGAAGAGCTAAAGATTGAAGACAATTTTATCAATTAAAAGCTTGTTAAATCATGTTGAAAAAAAATCAAGGTGAAGAAGCTTTTGAAGGTTTGAGTGAAGAAAAACATTGCGACTGCATGAGCAGAATTCAGCCTTGAGCTGTGACATTGTGTCTGACAAACCTAGGATCCCCAATAATAGTCACATTAAATGGACAATGATCTCTAACAAGTCTACATGATGAAATCATAGTCAAATATCACAGTTAATAGGGGAAGCATGGAAGTTGATGGTGTTCTTTTTTAAAGATGGACAATCCTTGCAAATTTGAAGGCACTGATAGATGTATTTGCATTGTGGAAAACATAATACCAATTCTAGGCTTGCTGTTATAGGATCAGGGTATATGGTCAATCTTTGTACTAACTCTCACTAATTCTAGGTTACATATAAAGTTGTTCTTTAGTTCATTTAAGGCTTGTGTGTTAATACGTCATGGCTGTGAGGACCTGTATGGGTGGTTTAGCCCTACATCAGTTATGCACTACTTATACAAGGACAAAGAATCCAAATAACACCTTTCAGCTAACCTTTTTGGGTGAGGTCCTAGGTCATTATCAATACTATGAGAGCAGACCTCGCCCATGATCCATATGGACTAGGAGACACTGTAGTTCAAGCCCTTTTGGGACTGACCATAGGCCGATTATAGTGTTTGTGGTTAGATTTGATTGGATTTGGAGCATACTTTTAACTTGGGATGCCATGGCTTAAACAAGGAGAGTATGTGGGGATCTGTACAGGTGTGTATTTAGTCCCACATCAGTTATGCACTGCAAAGATCTTGAGTACTTATAGAGCCAATGAATCCACATAGCACCTTCTTACTAGTCTTTTTGGATGAGATCCTAGGTTATTACAAGGACTGATTGATCACCTCTGTAATCACGACATTATTTTTTCATTATCCCTAAATGGTGCCTGAGAATTCAGTCATGAGGGTTGTTTATCGTTCAGCTTCAATTTAAATTATCACCCTATTTGTTACCATCTACTCAACCTTTGCAGCCAGTACCCTTCAGAAACCTAGCATTTATCAAGATATCTTCTGTTCCTTACTGCTCCACTTGAACATGAAGTAAATTTTTTTCTTCCTTTTATTTGGTGGAGTTCCTTTGGGTTTTGAATGATCTCACTAAAGAAAACTGCAGGAAGTCCCTTCTGTCTATTATTCAAGATCTTCCTCAACCACCCACCCTCCCCCCAAGCCACAGGAGTCTTTTTGTTATGATTAGTTTTATGACATATTGGTTCTGCTTGTTGTGTTATCGTGCATGTCTCGTTGCCTCAAAACAGGGGCATTGCCCCCTCTGTATATTTGTATTGAAACACTGAATTTAGTGTAAAATTGCTTGCTTCTATGCATTCGTTGGTAGCATCTGCTGATGCTGCTTGTTATGTCATCTTGGGTATCTTGTAATGTCTTGATGTTGCACCGTAATATAAAAAGTTGACTAATCTGGCTTATGTTAAACTTGATAATATGAAATGGTTGTGCTGTCCTCGAACATGCTCTATGTTTGTATCTAAACACTACAGGCCTGTTTGTCATTGCTGTTATTTTTTATGTTTTTACTAAAATATCACATAGAGATTTTAATGTTGAAGATAGCATTTTCTCAAAGTTCTGCTATTACTTGTTTTTATTTTTGCTTTTTTGGAAGGCTTTGCTTCCAAAAACTCAAAAGATTTTACAAACAAGTTTGAAAAACAAAAGTGTTTCATCATACATGTTGTTCATTCTAGTCCATTTTTCTTCTTGGGTTTTTGAGAATAAAACCTGAAAATAGAAGCAATGCCAAGCAGGCCCTTAAATTTTAATGTCAAAATGGATATCACTATTCATTCATCTGTATTGTTTTCTCTCCAATGCATTATAGTTTCTACAATATGAATATGTTAGACAAATTGACTTTATGGCAATGCTTTATGATCTTGTACTCTCTTTTCCTCCTAGTTTTTATGAGTTTGTTATAGTTTTGGAATTGTGTTTCAACATTATTCTTTGGCTTATAATTTTGTGCCTTAACTATGAATATGTCATATTCTCGTTGTCTTGACTCTTTCCAAGTCTACAAAAACCTTGGATGTTTTCTTTTTTAACTGTTTAGTTTAAATTTTTCAACTTAGAAAGTTGTTCTCCCTATCTCCCAGCTTGCCTTCTAGTTTTATGGCAGACCTTCTCTTGTTCAAAGATGTAGCACAATGAATTTGTCACTGCGAGGGATGGTCATTCTTGCCATCTCTCTTCTCTTTGTTTCTTTAATGAAGTGGGTGCGGGTTTACTTCTTGTCAGAAAATAGGGAACTTAAACACCAGTTTAAAAGGTCATGTTGGAAATGTAGCCACATATAAAACATCATCAAAATAGTGAATCCTGTGTTTATCTTTCATACCAATCCCATGTCTAGGGGTATATCTTGTAGTCAATGGTTGTGTATAAAATGCAAGGTCCCAAGCAACTTTGTTTATTGAAAAAAGCCCAAATATTTATCAAAGGAAATTATATTTCAACTTCTGAATTTCTGGAGGTGGTCCTTGTATATATACAATTCCTCCTTGTTCCCCTCCAAGATTCTGAATAAGCAAGCTAAGATTTTTGTGTACTTCAGGCAGAAGAAGCTGTTGAGGTCTACCATGATGATACTTACAAATCCAGAAGATGGCACTTCCCCTCCCACAACTTTACTCTCTCACTCATTTGGTCTCCGTTCCTAGTTAAAGCTGAAATTTTCGAAAATGATGATGGTGAGTCAAAATCTGAAATCCAGCTCCATCTTGATGTCCTTGATACAAATTGGACTGATCAATACTATAGCTTTGACTACATTGTCATGTCTGCTGGGCAATGGTTCCTGAAAACTGCAATTTACCGGGAGAACAATGTGGTCGTCGGTTGCCACTACTGTCCTGGGAAGAACTTAACAGAACTTGGGGTTGATCATGCTTACCACAAAACCCTTCAGTTGGTTTTCCGCTTCATCACCACTTCTGATCACAAGCCCTTCGTTCTTTATAGGACATGGACACCAGATCACTTCGAAAATGGGGAGTGGTTTAATGGTGGGACCTGCAACCGGAAAGAACCGTATAAGTTAGGAGAATACAATGGCAAAGGTATGGATCATTTGATGCGAGACATTGAGTTTGAGGAGTTTGACAGGACAGTGGTGCTCGATGGACCAGGTAGTGGAGCACGCCTGAAACTTCTGGACACTTACCAGCTTTCATTGCTAAGACCAGACGGGCATTCAGGTCCTTACAGAACATTCCATCCATTTGACAAGGATAAAAATGCAGTAGTACAGAATGACTGCCTCCATTGGTGCTTGCCCGGTCCTGTGGATGCCTGGAATGATTTAATAATGGAGATGGTGCTGAATGAGTGAAATCCGAGGTATGGGTTGTAAAGATTAGGTCCCTTTTTTTTTGTACTCAGTATCTGCTGAGTCCAAGTTACAGAGAGCAAAAGGCAGGCATCCGCAAATTGCTGTGCTGGAGGACTGTGCTTGTAATTTTGTTTGATCTGTTATTGATTAGTATAGTGTTTTCATGGATATAGCTGTAACTGAACGTAAGCTTGTAAGCTGCCAGTGGTCTATTCTGTTAGACTCAATGTTCTGACGTGATTTAGTTGTTAAAAGGATGCATTCTTGTTTAATTCTTGCTGATTTACATTTGTTCCCTCTTTTCCTTTATGATTTTCCTTGAGAAATTAATTACCATCATCAGTAAGCCATCATAGGATTCCATATGATTGTATCATTAGCGGTTATGGACAAGCTTTACATGGGCCCGGTTCCTCATCTTCTTCGTGGAGCAAATGAAGCTGTGAACTCCTTGGTAATTGGTCAATGATTGGCGCAAAGATTCTCAAGTAAGATGAGCAAAGAAACATGTAATTTGCTTTAGTTCGAGGATTTCTATAGTTCTAATGATTTGATTTTACACTTCTCTTTTTTGTGTTACAGTAATATCATGGTTGGTAAGAAGAGGGTGCATCGACTTGACAAACTCTGGAGTTTTTTCTAATCTTAATAGTTGCCTCAGCAGCATGGATTTACCACTTGGCAACGGATCAGCAACCTAAGGGCCCATGCATCCCGATCTCTTTTTCAAACAAATTTGAAGTATAAACACCACCTTTTCTTTTTCCTGAGATAACTTGTCTTTTTTTACCCTCTTGGTTAGATTCCATGCAGACTGTTTTGTTCTTTCATAGTGATGGCCATCACCATCGTTTGGATGTCTGAGCTCCTTTTTGCTTTTGCTGAGAAAGGAGTGGGGATCCCTAACTCATGAAATGTTACTAAAGATGTAGGGTGATTGATTACATGGATGTATGAGGTGGTTTCATGGGGAGATTAGCAATGGAAGGTAAGAGATGATATATTGTGGAATGTGTATTTTATAAATTGAAGAGATGGTCAAGCATGCTGGGATTAGAGAGTGTTTGCAGTTTGCCATAGAGGTCCAATCTCTAAACAGACAAATGAAATCTTGTAGCAATCCGGATGATGATGCTTCAAAATTGAATGTCCTTCTGTGTGTTCCTTCCATAAGTTCTCCTTCGGTGCTGCCTTCCTCCAAGAAGTCCATGTCTTCATATGTGGGTGTGGGGAGGGCAGTGACAGGGCTCTTGCGAATATATTGCAAATGGAGCAAGGGCATGTTAACAGTAGAGGATCAATGTTCTCCTCCATTGTACAGCATAAAGGTCAGTGTTCGGGTCTTGTCAGCCAGCAGAAGACTTCAAATTTATCTGGTATTTTCTGTTGATTCTTGGTCAATTCTGAGACGGTTCCTCCATTGCTGAAAAAAGTCTGGAGCAGTTCTTGACAGTAAAGATGTGGTTTGAGCTCCATCTCCAAATAACACCATCGTCCTCCTTGTTGAGGGAGGCATTAGTTATCTTAGTGCAAATGTCTGAATTATTTTAGTGCAAAAGTCGTTATAATCAATCATGCCTGCTGTGCAAAGGGCCTTTGAAGTTTTCAATCCAATTCCTGCTACTTTTGAAGTCGAAGATGGAGATGTTTGGCTGGTTGGAAAGCATAAACAATTATTTGCACTGTTGCTGTTCCATTAGAGGCATTGAGCTTTATTTGCACTGTTGCTGTTCCATTAGAGGCATTGAGCTGCCTACCAGTCTGTCCACAAAGCAGCTTGTTGCTTTTTCCGTTTCCAGTATTAAATTGACTGCTGTTGAACCTTCAAAATGTTTTTCCAGAAAGCAGAAGCGTTTGTTTTGAGGTCAGGGGGTTGTTGCTGGCTTGGTAATCTGTAAACAAAGATTCTGTTAGAGCTAGGATAAAACATTAAGAAAATAGGGAGTCCGGAGCCTTGGGTGGTTAGGCCAAGCTCGGAACCTGCTGGGCTGCCGGAGAGTCTTTCTTGCAGCGCAGGATCTCCATGTTCTTTAGCCTGCAGGATCTCCTTATTCTTGAGCTTTTGACAAATAGGATTCGGTCCTATTTGTCAAAAGCTCAAGAATAAGTAGAGAGTTCAAAATAGTGGGGGAAAAAAAATCCTTGATTCAGGTCAAGAAGGATAGGATGGGAGGATCGACCCTGGCCGGGTTCGGGTGGGTTCTCATCGGGGATTAGGGTGGGCAAAAATTGGGTGGTTCTATCACACTGGCCTCCATAGATTGGGGTGCCCATGTGTTCTCCGGCTAGGATTGCATCGCTTCGGTGAGCTATTGTCAAGACGACGGAGATGATGGCACCAAGAACTAGTGGATGGAGATTGGCTAGTTGTGCGTTCCAGAACTCCCACTCATTCTCATCCATGTCTGTGTCATCGGAGGAAGAGAATGTTATGCCACGAACCCGCCACCCGAGTTCGGAACGCAACACGGTTGTGCATTCTCTCTGCCGTAGAGAATATGTTAAGCTTGAAAATTTTATCTGTAATCAACAATAATCTCAATTCATACCAAATAACAAAGTCGGTCTAATTACAAAATTTGATCATCCAACTAGTATCAGTGATGCTTTATCTAATCATCTCCTCTACCTGTAATTTCAATCATAAAGTACTACACAACCCACAACTCTGAAAAAGAGAAAAGCATCCATGCGAGGAGCATCCTAGGGGCTGGCGAGATCACCTTAGAAGGAAACTCTGCTATGGTGATCGATTGGATTCGGGACGCTGAGAGACATGCAGACGACCATCCTCTTCTTAGCGATATACGACAGATGATAAAGAATTGTGACTCTTTTCGGGTTACTCATGTGTACCGGAAGGCGAATAGAGCGGTTGATTGAGTTGCTTCCTTTGCTGCCCATCACTCCGCAGTGGTCTCATGAACACAGTCCGAGATTGTACCCACATCTTTATGCCACGTATTGTATCTTGACTCAATTGGTTGCACTCACGCCAGATTAATGTAAGCGACCGATTTATCAAAAAGAAAAGAGAGAAAGAGAAAGGGGTTGTGAGTTTTACGACCCAGTAAGAATTCTGAACCGCTACATCATAAGTATTAAGAAAATAATCAATTAGCAATATAAAATGAATATCGTATCAATACTCATAAAGCTCATACAAGTAACATGCACATAAGTTCTCATTATAATTTTTCAAAAAATCATATATATATATATATATAATGTAACTAATTGTTCAATAACAATTTCTTATGTCATGTCATTTGTTTCTCATTAACTTGATTTTCATATTTCTTATTGATTAACGTCCGACTTTGAACTAACTAAGATCATGACTCGGTACAAAACTAACAAAAATTCCACGCATCAGCACATAAACGCTATTCCACGTATAAACTCGTGGAGGTCATCCCCATGCGTCAAACTTATGGGTATTGTCCCATGCATAAGCCTATGAAGACTATCTTTATGCGTCAAGCCCATGAGCGCTATCCCATGTGTAAACCCATAAAGGCCGCCGCCGCCACTTCAGGAGATCCACTCCTCCTCCTCTTGCGCGGCCCTCATAGGGCATTGGCCTTCGGGGCTGAGGGGCTGATCGGTGTTCGGAAAACAGCCCTAAAATGCAACATAGTTACCGGATCTGCCATCATTTGAATACTAAAACGACCTTGAAATTTGATATATTTACTTCAACCCGACCCCGGTGTGCAAATCCTAGGATGGAGCAGCGGAAAAAGACTAAAATGCCCTTAGGACTGAGGATAAGCATTTTTTTTTTTTTTGTAAATTCACTTCGCCAACGGTAAGAACATTGCATCTGTCCGGAGTCCATTTGAAATTTGAAAAAGATTACCGTTAGAGATCTCCTCCATTCCCTTCGTCTATAAAATTCCCCTCCCGTCGCCGTCCTCCAAAACCAACCACTAACATTCAACCCCAACCTCCTCTACCTGCGATCTCAATCATAAAGTATTACACAACCCACGACTCTGAAAAAGAGAAAAGCATCCATGCGAGGAGCGTCCTAGGGGCTGGCGAGATCACCTTAGAAGGAAACTATGCTATGGTAATCGATTGGATTCGGGACGTTGAGAGACATGCAGACGACCATCCTCTTCTTAGCGATATACGACAGATGATGAAGAATTGTGACTCTTTTCGAGTTACTCATGTGTACCGGAAGGCGAATAGAGCGGTTGATTGAGTTGCTTCATTTGCTGCCTATCACTCCGCAGAGGTCTCATGAACATAGTCCGAGATTGTACCTACATCTTTATGCCACGTATTGTATCTTGACTCAATTGGTTGCACTCACGCCAGATTAATGTAAGCAACCGATTTATCAAAAAGAAAAGAGAGAAAGAGAAAGGGGTTGTGAGTTTTACGACCTAGTAAGAATTCTGAACCGCTACATCATAAGTATTAAGAAAATAATCAATTAGCAATATAAAATGAATATCGTATCAA
>JAOXJJ010001100.1:14157050-14175108 GCA_025769935.1 Phoenix roebelenii
CCCCCCCCCCCCCCCCCCCCCCCCCCCCTTATCTCTCTCTTTCACAGTAGCCATGGCAGAAATCAAAAGAGGAAGAAGGGGCAGGAAGGCCCTGAATACCCTCACGGCGAACGATGTCAACATTTCAGCCGGGAAGGTCTCTTCCTCCCCACTTCCTCCGTTTGCTGAAGCCGAGAAGGAGAGCCGTGATAGCCTTGTCTCGATCCTCTCGCCTCAGAAGGCCAAGAAGATCGTCTCCAAGCCCAAAGCTCGGGCGACGACCAAGAAAGAGTTCGCTGATGAGTTGCAAGAATTGCAAGGGAGGCTCGAACAGCTCCAGATCGAGAAGGAGAACACCGAGGTACTCCTGAGGCAGCGGGATGAGGAGCTCAAACTGAAAGAGGAGGAGCTCGAGAATCGTGGCAAGGAGCAAGAGAGGCTTCAGAAGGAACTCAAGAAGCTCCAAAAGTTGAAGGAGTTCAAGCCTACTATGGTACGTTCGCATAAATTAGAGTTCCCCTTCTCTTGTTTTCAGTTTCAGGAGTGATCTTCATGGGTTTTTTGTTCTTCTTTTCTGGTTTGGATTTCAAGATTCTATCTTTATGGATTTCTTGTTCCCATTTTCCATTTTTGCTTTCAATGTTCGATCTTCGTAGGTCTCTTGTTTCCCTTTTTTCTTTTGTGTTTTAAAGATTCAACCCGTATGGGTTTCTTGTTCTTGATTATTCGCAGAGCATTCCTTTTATCATGTCCCTGAGGGAGAAAGAGCAAGAAAAGAAAGAAAATAAGAAGAACAAGAAGAAGAAGGACAAGGACTACCTGGAGAAAAAGAAGCCATGTCCCGCATATGTACTTTGGTGCAAAGATCAGTGGCATGAGGTCCGTGTTGTTGGCTGTAGATCATTTCTTGTTTCAGGTCAAGAATTTGTATAAAAGCTCATGTCAGTTTTTCCTAAATTTAGGTCAAGAAAGAGAACCCAGATGCTGATTTCAAGGAAATCTCGAATACTCTGGGAGCCAAATGGAAGGCCTTGAGCGCCGAAGAGAAGAAACCCTATGAAGAGAGGTACCACCAAGAGAAGGAAGCTTACTTGCAGATTGTTGGCCAGGAGAAGCGGGAGAATGAAGCCATGAAACTTTTAGAGGAAGAACAGATGCAGAAGACCGCAATGGAGTTGCTAGAGCAGTACCTGCAATTCAAACAGGTCTAATTCCATTGAAATATTATTGAAATCTGTCCTTCTTGGGTTGATTTCATCATTGAAATCTTTTTCCAAGAATATTCAAGAAGCTTATGGCTAAATTTTTGCATTTATAACAGGAAGTTGATAAAGGGGGCAAGAAAATGAGGTAAGAGCGTCCCTTTAATGTTCCGCTAATCACTATATTTGTGTGTTAAGATTGGGTCTCAAGGTTCATGATGTGCTATTTTTCTGTTTTTCTATCACCTTAAATGATTCTTTTGTTCTTTTGTTCAGGAAAGAGAAAGATCCTTTGAAGCCAAAACATCCAATGTCAGCTTTCTTACTGTTCTCCCAGGAACGGCGTGCAGCACTGCTTGAACAGAACAAGAATGTCCTTGAGGTACGAAACTTGAATGCCATCTTCATTAGTACTAAATATTTGGCAATTACTTATTCTTGTTTATTTCTTGGTAGCAGATTGCTAAGATAGCAGGAGAGGAATGGAAGAGCATGACAGAAGAACGGAGAGCACCCTATGAAGAGGTCCGAACCAACTTTTCTTTTCTTCTATACAATTGCTGAAACGATGATTCCAATTTGGTTCTGTGCTAAAACTGCACGTCCTCTTGCAGATCGCCAAGAAATGCAAGGAAGAGTATAATCAACAAATGGAGCTTTATAAGCAGAACAAGCTCGAGGTAAGAATATAACATCCTGCCAGTTTTGGATCATATGGGTTTCTTAGATGAAAATAACTTTAAATTGATATTGGAATTAGGAAGCTGCAACCTTGGAGAAGGAAGAAGAGGAGTTGAAGAAAGTTCTGAAACAGGAAGCTCTTCAGCTGCTCAAGAAGAAGGAGAAAGCAGACAATATAATTAAGGTTTCCCCCACCATTCGCAATCCATCTGATTCTTGTTTAGGTTTTCCCCATCATTACTTAATTTTGAATTAATGCTTGAAACAGAAAACAAAGGAAGCCTGGCAGAAGAAAAAGAAGCAGAAGGAAGAACAGAATTCAGATCCCAACAAGCCAAGGAGGCCACCATCCTCTTTCCTTCTTTTCAGGTTTAGATATACACATAATAGAGTAACCATACTTGGAGTGTTTCCTACTTTTTTCTATGTTTTGGAATAATTACACTTCTACTCTCTCTCTCTCTGAAGGGGGAAAGAAAAAGAGAAGATGTTTGTGTCTTTTCTCAATTTTAAAAAAGATGCTTGAAGTTTTTCTAGTAAGAAGTGGACTAGGTTTGTTAACATTATTTGCGGTTCCAGCATGGAAGCAAGGAAACAGCTGTTGGAGGAACGACCTGGAATTGGCAATTCTACACTGAGTGCTCTGATTTCAGTAAAATGGAAGGTAAGTCATTAGGAGCAATGAGATCCCCCTTCCGTTACTCTATTTCCTTCCATAAACATATTCAATATTAGGTTTCTCATTGTTGTTTTAGGAACAAAGTGAAGCAGAAAGGCAAGTCTGGAATGACAAAGCAGCGGAAGGCATGGCTGCCTACAGAAGAGAGATGGGAGAGTACAACAAGTCGATTGCCATGGGCAAAATTGACACCCCTAATCATGAATCTTGAGTATGTAATTGGTTCAATTGGTTCTGTTGAACTTCAATTCCATTACCGTGTGCGATTGTTTCTCACCACACAAATGAGATTTGGACATTTGTACCTGCTGATGTTTTGATGCTTCTGTTTCCTGTAACCGAGTGAAGCTCCATCATGAATGACGAAGCGTTGCATTTTGCATCTTGGTGTCTAAAATGAAAATTCCTGAATACCAAGTCTCTTACCATTTAATTGTTTCTCGGATGAGCAAGACAATCTTGTGCTTCCAGGATCAATTCCCATTGAAGCTCTATGCATGAACGATGAATCGTTTCTTATACATTTTGTGCCTAAAATGGAAATTCTTTGAGGGAGAAAGTTTACTGTGGTGAATTTCTCAGATGAACAAAGCATGTCAGTAAGTTGTAATTTATCCTCTGGTTTTGTCAATGTTAATGCCTACTGTAGAGCTCTTATTAAATTTGATCCTTTAAGCTCAGAAATGCTCAAATAAGAGTAATAAGACTTTGACAGCAATCAGATTGATAAAAAAAATGGAATTTCTGTGAATTGAAGATAAATCAAACTTTGCCTATTTGATCCTGCACATTGCAAGATTTTGTTTTTTTTTTTAGTATGGTCTGCACATTGCAAGATTTTGTTTTCTTTTTAGTATGGTCTGCACATTGCAAGATTTTAGTTCAAACTTCTGCAGCAAGGATGAATATCCCTATGGCCCAGATGGACCATCGACCAGAACACCTCTTTCATTCAATCCAAGCTTGGCGATGCATAATCTCATCCAATAAATGGGTGTCATTGCAACTGATCAAAAGCTTTTCCAAAATCAAGCTAGGAAAGTACACCACGATATTCCTTTTTTTTCTGCAATGGTATATAAAGGCTACCAAGAAATTTCCCAATATATATCTTCCTTTTACATATAAGCTGATTAGGTCTCATTTACCACGAAAGGGAGGAAAGGGCATCTTTGTAATGATTTTGTAGACTGTTTTGGAGGCAGATGGGCCAAAAATCCTTCGCAGTTGAACCTTGACAGTTCTAAATTTCCTTTTGAATAGAGCCAAGAGATCATCCTTAATTAGATCTCAAAATGCCTGGAAAAAGATCCAAGAGAAAAGATGTGTACTCCAATTTGCTCCAGATTAAGTGGAGCTGCTAATTCAGATAAATACAACCCTGGCTATCCATACAATTTATTCCAGTACATGGACAATCGAGAGTTGCCATTTTCAAAAACTTGATGGAGTAGAATCTGCGAAAATTATAAGCAATGTCCTGCAGAGAAGAACCTCCACCCCATTCTCGAGGTTATCTTGTTCCATGATTTGAGGACATGTTGTTGTCCCTCTCCTTGAGCCACACCAGTTTGGAGCACTATTCAAATCGAAGTTTGCTGTATCGCTTGGTATTGATGTATACGGACTATATCGTACCATACCGATACTGAATTGGTATATGGTATGGCGGCGTACGAGCACTTGATGATATGCAAAACTGGATACTATAAAGAGCATGCGGACATTGTAATAGAATAGTTCAGATAAATACAACCATGGCGATCCATACAATTTATTCCAGTACATGGACAATCGAGAGTTGCCATTTTCAGAAACTTGATGGAGTAGAATCTGCAAAAATTATAAGCAATGTCCTGCAGAGAAGAACCTCCGCCCCATTCTCGAACAAAGACGTTATCTTGTTCCATGATTTGAGGAGATGTTGTTGTCCCTCTCCTTGAGCCACACCAGTTTGGAGCACTATTCAAATCGAAGTTTGCTGTACCGCTTGGTATTGATGTATACGGACCATATCGTACCATATCGATACTGAATTGGTATATGGTATGGCGGCGTACCAGCACTTGATATGCAAAACTGGATACTATAAAGAGCATGCTGACATTGTAATAGAATAGTACAGATATGAGGTTTTATATTGAGACGGTGAACCTCGATTCAAATAGAATTCTTTCTTGTGATATAGCTTCTCTAGGTCTCTTTTTGAGAATTCTCCTAGTTCAAGCTCATGATAACTAAAATCGGTTTGCTCCTCCTTCTTGTCCTGTATATTGATGTTACTAATTAGCTTCTTTTTTAAATTTCTGAATCCTTTCTTTTTAATGTCGCAACCCAGCTCTACAAAGCTTTCCAATCTTCTAAATTTTTCTACCCTCCCATTAGCTACACTGTTCAGGTTCCTAATAGATTTGCAATTGCTCATGATGTGATCCGATTAGGAAGAAGGAATATTTTCTTCAACCCGCTCAACTTGAATTTCTCAAAAAAAAATTTAGAAGAAGATAGAGGAATCTCAAAAGTAGGACTTTAAGTTTCCATTTTTTTCATTAATCCTTTACCTTTTAAACTGAGGTACATATCCCCTATTTTTATCATACTAATGAGGTCCCCCCTTTCACAATTTGGATTAGATTTCTCTCTTAGTTTAAATAAGATTAGATATCTTAAAATAAATATGATTAATAAAATATTCTAGAAAAGCTAAAATTTTTTGAGGAGGCAGATTTTGACTTCTACATCAACTCTATCTTCGGCCACTCCGCCTGATTCTTCTCGGATAGAGAGCTATGCCCAGTCAAAGTCTTACCTTAAAAAAAAAAACTTTCAATTTGACCAGACTATTTCAGAGCCTGAATAACGCAATTTCAACCCGATTAAACCTCCTAGGAGGTTGGCCTAAAGTTTTAAATCTTGAAAATATATCCAATTTTAAAAAATATATCTAAAGTTATAGCAGCCAAAGTGTCCATATCGAGTCTAGTGATCCTCTTGGATAACCGTAGTGGCCAAAATGTTCTATATCGAGTTTGGTGACCTTCTTGGATACTCATGTGGCCAAAGTGATCCACATCGAGTTTGGTGATCCTCTTGAATACTCGTAGTAGCCAAACTAGTCTACATCGAGTTCGGTGATCCTCCTGAATCAGAGCTCCTCTTGTTTAGAAAATTTAGCTCTTGCTAAATCAGAACTAAAGATGGAAAACGCTTGCTTCCCTGCCTCACGACTAAACCACTTGGTTTTACTTAGAGTTGTTGGTTTTTATATTTAAGGTATCGCCAATCGAGATATAATCTCAGTGAGTTAGGCTATATTCTTTTCCAGTTATATGAGACGTTCCATCATCTCATCATTCGTCGAGGTAAAAGTAGCAGCCATATTCGCCTTTGTCCTTCAAAATACTTCAAGCACGAATAGCCTTCCTCCGATTGCTTGTATTGCTTGCGCATCTAAACCATACACTAAGGCTTCCATAAATATAGAGGACTAAAGCTCTGATACCAACTTGATCTATTCACCTCTTAAAGTGAGGTACATTGCTCCTATTTATAATACCAGTAATGTCCCTTTTTTACAATTTGAGTTGGATCTTCTTCTAGTTTGACTAAATATTCTAAAATAAATATGATTAAAAAAAATGTTCTAAAAAAGCTATTTTTTTTTGAGGAGGTATATCTTGACTTTTACATCAACTCTACCTTCCTGAAAAAAAAACTTTCAGTTTGACTAGTCTATTTTGGAGCTTAAACGATAGAATTTTGGTTCGATTCAACCTTCTAGGAGGTTGGTCCAAAGTTGTAGATCTCGAAAAGATACCCAATTTCAAAAAAAAAAAATGATCCCAATCGGGCATCGTATGAGGCCTCCGAAAGTTTTGGCATGCGACTCGAATTTTTGATGTGGCGGATCTTCCTTGTGAACCCTGTTCAACCCTACTCGTAGTGGCCAAAGTGTTCCACATCAAGTCTAGTGATCCTTCTAGATATCTGTAGTGGCCAAAGTGTTCCACATCGAGTTTGGTGATCCTTCCTAAATACTCGTTGTGACCAAACTGGTCCACATCGAATCGGTGATCCCTTCGAATCATGATGGCATCCTCCAAATCTAGGTCCAGCATCACCATTGCTCAAATTTCAACAAGTTGTCTTTCTAAGTAGGTAGGTTGAATTCTAAAATGATAGGTGATCAGCTTCGGTAGAGCTTTTTGGATTGACCACAGTAATCTAATCTCCAATTCCAATGAAATGAGAAAACAGACCAATCTGGCCAGAGTTGGCTGATCCTGAAGATTACTCCAGGTATAAGCTTAACCTTTAAGATCAAGATCGATGAGTTGTAGATCTTCAATAAAGTCTCGAGAATTCCAAACAACCCGATATTCTGAAGGTTACCCTTACTATTAGAGTGATATTTAGTGATGCTAAAATCACTTCCCAATAACGAGCCTCCCAAAAAGGATGCTCGAATATCAGCCAAGTCATTCCAGAGGATTGCCCTAGCCCTCTGTCTTTAGGTCCATAAACTGTTGAATACATACAAGCAAACGAATTGGTAGTGCAAGAAAGTTCCACAGTTAGTCAGTTGCTTCTATTCCTTTTGAGCAAAATTTTACCTCTGTGCCTCATAAGTAGAATTCACAATGACAGTTTAATGTTGTGCCAAAGAAATGAAACTAGAAGGGGTTTTTAGTAACTCAGATATACTTGGAGACAGTCTACAATCACACAAGCACACAAAAGATAGCACTCCGAACCTCCATCTTCAAGAATATTGATTCGCATTAAGAAAAATGGTCCCTGCCTCTCATTTTCATCATGAAGACGAAATCAACTCAAGAGTTAGCTCAAATGAACAAGATTTTTGCTGCTTGTTGGCGCCCCTCACTTTGCAATGCGCCAAGGGAAGGTTCAAGGTTTGAACCGAGAGTATTTCTTAAATCAAAAACTAAACAGCTAAAGTGGATTAAGACTTTAAAATCTTATTTGGGTGTTCTAGATTTTTGCAGCATGCGCTGGGGTCTGATATCCAAATTTTAAAACTATTGCACGAAAAAAATAAAAAATCACCACATATAAGAATAAGTATAAACAAATGTATATCAAGGAGCACAAGTTAATGGAAAATCAACCAGAAGTGGTATCTAATCTAATCATTTTAATAAAAAGATTGTCAATCCAAAATATCAGGCAATGAGAATATATCTCTTTTCATGTCGTGTTTATTATTATTATTATTATTATTATTATTATTATTATTATTATTATTATTATTTTGCTAAAGTGAATGAGTCAGACTATACGAGTACGAACACACTCAATAAAATCAAAAAACAACACATCACAAAATGTCCACGACACCAGTCCTAGTTATGTAAATTATTAACATACAAGTATTTTATTAAGTACGGAGGTTGTAATTGCTGATAGAGAATGTCTGCTTTCCTCCTCAGAGACGATAACCTCATGAAGATTGGTTATGTATTAGGCGTCTAACTTGACACTTTAAATGTTTTTACTTGGAGATGGAAGTTTGCAGCAGATTGCTTGCTTAGGATTCTGCTGTTTTTGGAGTTTTCTACTTTCAAATAGGAGTCCGGCAGCACATCGCTTATGATTATTTTGTTCACGATTAGTTGTTAGAGTGCTGCTGTCAGCATGATATTCTTTCATTTCTGAATCCTACTTTCACTTATATTTTTCTTCGCCATGCACTGCAAGGGCATCTCATCAGTTGTTAGATGGACTTTTTTTATAAAAAAAAAGTTAGTACAGAAGATGAAACCTAACTTGTCAAAGAACAGGTTTTTTTTCTTCCTTTCTGCTGAATTATTATAATAGAAGAAGATATAATCTGGTCACCTCAATTACTTCTGATTCCTAATGTTTATTTCCGTCAGCAAATGATGCCTCTCACATTTTATTTATTGTTGACAATAACTCTTCGATGTTGCAGCTAGCAGCAGAGGATTAACGAGGGATAGTGCATCATACTTGTGCCACGCCCCGAATCGTGCCACGTGGCACGGTTAGGCTTGGGTCGGGCCGGCCCACAAGACCACAGGATTGGGCTAATTAACTGGGTTGTGACTTCAAAAGTCATAGTCATCGCATTGTGGGACACCATGTGATGTTTCTTTCTTCGGAAGACACGTGATTATTATTTTCCTCCATGAGTGGAATTCAGACTCTCATCCTTGAATTTTGGTATTCCTCAGAAAACTTAAGTAGTGAAATAGGTGGTTGCAATCCAAATAAGAGATTAATTTCAGATCCCTCTACCAACTACCAATCCTTCCTCATGAAACCAATGGTACTTGCTTATTTATCTATACATTGTTATCCTGCTGTTATCAGACCAACGGACGCAGCCTATTCTTATCCTCTTTAGTCAATAGATATGAAACAAAAGCGCCTAGTTCCACATTTCCAAAAGATATTTTATATTTCACTATCCAGCCTATCTCTCATTAATTAATGAATATGAGATCCATCATGTCATGTCTGAATTTTAGTGATCAATTTTAAACTGTTTCCTACCGAATACAATGATAAGCTGTTTTGCCTGTCATGGACAGGTGTCCTCATGGGAAAAGAACCGTCTAACTTTAGGCATTGTAGATAGAGAGAGTTCGTGCGTGACAAAGGGAGTGGTTTGCTGTCATTATGAAGCCATGCGACCCACGAGTTGGGAAACTTCAATGTGACCCAGTTTGCTTCAATATCTGGACAAGCATATCCCAGAAAGTTAAACTGCAAGCTTTATTTCCACACCTGGGCTTGTACTCAAGCCCATTGCACTCGTGAAAAGCATCCATGATTGAGCCACCAAGTTACTGCGTCGAAGCCTAATACCAATACCAGCCCACACAAAACCAGTATTTAAGGGTGTGGGTGGAGAGGTCGCGCTGCCATATACCTAAGCGTTTGCATCGCGTTTGAGCAGCGTCCAACAGCTTGTAAAGCCTCTCCAACCCCTTCATATACCTCTCCCCCGTTTCCCCTTCTCCTTGCATGTCCTTGCTCCTCCTTTCTTCTCGTTCGTACTATAACATGGACAAAGACCACAACCAGATCCCAACCAACTCTCTTGTATGGGACTGCGGCAGCTCTCTCTACGACTCCTTCGAGCTTAAATCCTTCAAGCGCCAGCTTGACTCCGCCATCGCCTCTAGGTGCCTCTCCATGCCGCACTTATCCGAGACTCCACCGCTGCCGCCGCCGCCGCCGGTCCGCAATCCAAAGAAGCACTCCAAATTCTCCAAATCGCTTCAGAAGCTCCTCCGATCGGTGTTCCGGTTACGGCCTTTATTCAGGGTGCGGCTCCAAACTTCCCAACATGAGGAACATGGCTGCTATGGTGTTTATTCGCGATCCGGCGGTCTTGCTTCGATACCCGGCGGGTCTCCGAGGAGGATTTCGGATCGCCAGAGATCGACTCGGTGGTGAGGAGAGGACCGTATCGCATGTCGGAACGGTTCACGAGCACTCCTGCCGGCCAACTGAAGGTGGCGTGATGAGGGAATATTCCGTTCATGTCGTTTTAGAATTGCTGTTACTCATCCCTGCCCATGGCGTTGATTGGGGTTTCTGGGACCTTTGAACTTTGACTAGGAGCTAATATGTCGCGCTATGAGTGCCGGACCTGTGGGCTGTGGCCTCTGGTTTGCATTTTTTTTTTCTTTTTATGGAAAAAAAGGACCCGCCCTAAACTTTATTAAGATAGAGAAAGTATAAAAGTGGAAAGAGTGTAAAAAATTTTCCTACCTTGACCCGATGGAAGATGAAATTCAAAAATTCAAAATTCGGAACCTCCTCTACATAAATATTAAACATCATTCAAATTTTAAAAATTAAATTTTAAAATTCTGATAATAATCTGCCTTATTAGTAAAACCATAGTAGAGCAAGGCCGACCATCGAAGAACTCGATCGCTTTCCTACTTAAAAAAATTCAGAATCTCCTGAGTTTCGAGCTTTATCGGCGAATTTGCAACCTGAAAAGTATTTTGGGAGTTTGTTGGGTTTTAGGGATTTAGCTTTATTATTGTACCCCCCAAAAAAAAAACAAAAGGTGCACTGTTTTTCTAAATTCTCTTGAAGTATATAGTCAAGCTTTTGACGGATTAGCTCACTCATGACCTCAAGTCTATCATCGGAAACACCTCTCAAAGGTTTAAACCCAAGTTTTTTCCTGTCGACATGAGAAAGTGTGACCGCTGTCTGTTGCATCATTTGTGTTTGGACTAAAATGCGAACCTGCAAGGTGAAATGGTGGTATTTTAAAAATGATTTTATATACATCATAGTTGCTCCAAAAATTATGCATCAATGAAATTTTGAACTTTCAGCTACAATTGGCATCAGATGAATCAACCATTCTCAATTATTAACTATGTGTGTCATCCCAGCCAGCATAGACTTCCATCCGTTGCTAGATTGATGTGGATGATATCATGAAGACTCTTGGCTTGGCCCAATTGTTAAGTGAGCATGCGAGTTAAGTGATGTTGGGCCGGCCTCTTCTCACGATCAGATTCTTATTTCCGTGCACTTCATGTTTGACATGTAGCCTGTTCGTCTCCGAGATCGAGGGCCTTCTGAATCAAGCTTTTCCGAATGGTTCCAAGGTTGGATTATGTTGGGATTTTTTAAGTAAAAATATGATGCTATTTGTTCCTTCATGCATGTATCATAGTATAGCGCTTCCTTTTGTTCCAGCAAAAAGATCCAAAGAAATGGATTTAACTAGAATTCACTCGGAGGCGACGTTACTCAGAACCAGAAGATATCCCGAAGTTGGAAGGCAAAGAGATTGATAGGTCTTAACTTTGGTACGTGATGTGTCTGTGAAAGTGATTGTCTTATATTTTTCTTCAAATGCTACTCTGTGCTTTCTTTCTATGGATTACCCCTCACAAATTATAATTTTAGCTAGCTAATCTGCTAGTTGGTTCAACTCTTGGTATATAGCAGACCATAAGAAAATGCATACTTTCTTGAAATCGATATCTCAAAAATACAAAGGTGATAGGAAACATCTATGTAGCCAATCACATATAGATCATCTTCAACTTTTTTTCCTTTTTCTAGGGGCCTAGAAGCCAAATGCAAAGTCGCACCCTCATGGCCATGCATCTTTAGGTTGGATTCACTTTTGTTGGTGCAGAGTTTGCAAAATGAATATCAAGGCACTTCCCTGTTTCATACTTTGGTGAATTTAGGTCCTAAAGCAAGCTAGAATATTGTCTCTGGAGGTTTTAAAGAAAGGGAATAATCATCTATTTTTATATTATAAAATCATGAATGCGAGAGCTAAAGGTAGATTAAAATAAATATTAGAAAATAGACAAATAGTTGAATGCGAGGTACAAATTCTCCTTTACATAGGTGGCCCTCTTCCCTTTCTGGTGTGAGAGAAAAAGGACATTGGTTTTATCAAATTCTAGTACTATTCATGAACAGTCTTTAGGAAAAACAAGCATTCCTACGCAAGGGCAAAGACCTTGCCACCTTCTTGATGAACAAACATAGATGGACCTAGAGCAAGTGCAAGGCATTATAACATATATCATGCACTGTTTTAGTTATATTACTAAGTCATGATGGCTTTTTTTATTGTCAGCATGTCATAAAGTCAATAATAGCTGTTATCATAGCAAAAAATATTTATGCTAATATTTTATGTTAAAATAATCATGAGTAGATCATGATTATTTTAATCATGAGCTGATCATAAGCTGGGCCTTAGGTCTAAATTCTATTCATTTTTACTCAAGTTTCAGGTCAAGTCCATATTAAATTTGACATATTTAGTGTCCAAGCCGGCCCATGATCAGTTTTACTTCCACTATAGTTGTTCAGTTGGAGAGAATCCCATTTTTATTTCCATACTAGGAAGAAATGGAAAATATGTCAGCCCCCCCAAAACTCAATCCCGGCTCTCCTCCCCATATTCAAATCCTATTCCATTAGGTTTACTTAAAAAATTAATTTTGCAAAAATACCTCTATGTTTAATTATTTTTTTTCCAAAAATACTTTAATCAGTCATTCCGATCCCAGAAATATGGCCATTCGGGTTTCTATTCCAAAGCACTCCAATTTTGATACAGATTTCCATTTCAGACCTGAACCAAGCACACCCTTGGTTCATTTGTTCTCTTCCCTGGAATAGACCAACAGCTTGACCGATACCGGATTACAAAAGGATGAGTAGGTCCCATGAGCCACTGGGCATCCAAGCGATAGTTTGATATATTTACCCGAAAAACTTGAAGACTTTCTACCTTTCCCAAAACCTGTATATCTAGTCCGCTGACAGATGAGCCGGTTCATTTGAAGTCAGATATTCAATTTCAGGTCACACCTAAATCATGACTCTCAAGTGTGGTTGGAGTATGGATCATTTTTGGATCTAGGAGGCCCTCTTCCAGTCCTAGCAACAAAATAATTGACCATTCAGAAATATTGCATATTTATTTTGGATGCAATTTTTTTTTTCAAGCATAGTGCCGGAAGGAATACATGAAGTAGCAATATAGCACTACAGAAAAAGAGGGAAAAGCCGACGCTTAAATGCCAACACTAGGAAGATGCATCAGCAATTTGAAAAATAGGACGACGCTTAAAAGCGTCGTCGTAGGCCTCGAGCTAACATCAAGTTGCAAAGCATGTGGAGCATGCGGATGACGCTTTAAAGCGTCGCTGTTGTCGCCTAAGACGACGCTTATAAGAGTCGTTGAATGCGAACCCTAAAATGACGCTTATAAGCGTTGGCAAAGGCGAAGCCCCCTCCAAACACAGCGCCTGACCTCGAGCCCTCATTCTTGCCCTAGCTACTCCCCGAGCCCCCTCATTCTCCTCTCCAACGCTGCCCTAGCACTCGTCTTTCTCCTCTCCGACGCTGCCTTAGCCCCAGTCTTCCTCCTCTCCGGTGCGGACCATCCGACCCCAACCTCTTCTCCTCCTCCCTCCTCTCCGGTATCGACCGACCGAACCCAACCTCCTCCGCCCAAGGTATTTTCTCCTCCTTCCTCCTCTCCCACCTTCTTGCTTGTTCTCCTCCTCCTTTTCCTCTTCTTCGTGAGTTCGTGGTTTTTTTTATCTTCTTTAATTTGTTCTCTTGCCCTCAAGCCTGATCGAGCTTCGCC
Organism: Phoenix roebelenii; assembly: GCA_025769935.1. NCBI lineage: Eukaryota > Viridiplantae > Streptophyta > Magnoliopsida > Arecales > Arecaceae > Phoenix > Phoenix roebelenii. The sequence continues at coordinate 14,170,741 of JAOXJJ010001100.1, forward strand.
TCCGCCCAAGGATCTTCTCCTCCTTCCTCCTCTCCGGCGTCGACCGACCAGCCCCAAGTTTCAATCGATCGAGGGCCGCCTCCGCCCGAGGTATTGCACTATGCATCATCAATTGCTTTTGGTGTTCTTATATCTACAAAAATAGGAGTTATAATGATAAATCAATATGGAATGATTTGTTCAAATCTGCTTGATTCGTTGGCATGGCCTCTTCCTGTTAGGTTCCTCATTCATTGTTTGGTACTCCTTGGTCAGTGTTGTTTCATTGAATGCTAACGCAGCAGACAGAGTTAGATTAGGACAGATTACATGGAAGTCCTCTTTTATGTTGCCTAATCTAGAAAAAGCATAGGAATGCTCTTGAGAAAACACCTAATTGATGTCATGTTGGAACTTTGTGAGAACTACCACAAGCACAAGTCTTATTGTTTAACGATTTTGTTATAATTAATACTTTGATTTTAATTAGACTTGAATGTTCAACTCAATCAGATGATTATTTTTCTAAAAAATCGTTAATTTAAACGTTTACGGTGCTACCGTAGGGTCCAACAGTGAGGCACATTTGGCTTGATAGCCTGTTATTTTTTGGCATTTGGAAAGCCCGTGAAATCCAAGTGTTCCTTGAAAAACTTTAAACTGGAAATCTTAAAAAACAAAGACTCCATTTAATGAAACTGACGAGGCTAGTCCCCTCCCTATTGTCAGGGGTAAAAAAAAAAATCTACCCAAGGAAGCTTGTACGCAGAAAATAATTAAATAGATAATGGTGGAGAAATCAGTAGTGGTCCTTTTAAGTTGCCTTCAATGTCAATGCTATCCTGCTAGACAGTTGAAAAACTTTAGTAGGATTATTTTACAAGAAACCTTCATTTACTTAATGAAACTGGTGAGACTGATCCCTCCCTATTTCTCAAATAGGGAAGATGGAACACATAAACTGCCTTGGGAGAAATAAGTAGCGGTGCTTTAAAGCTGCCTTATATGTCAATGCCATTTTTAAAAACAGTTGAAAAACTTTAAGCTGAAAATCTTACAAGAAACTGTCTTCGAGATAAAATTAAGCTGAAAGTATCGGTCTTTGCAACTTGTCTTGTGAGTAGTCTTTTTTTTTTCTTTTTTTTAACCAAATGGAGGAGGGTACAAGGGGGCAATCTCGATGACCACCGATCTAGCGAGAACGAGTCAACCATAGATTGCGGCCTGTCATGGGTTACCACTAGACCTTTATGGTGGCAAAAGCTTGCCCTGCCTTCACGTTGAGGTCTGCTCATTGTAATATAACCACAAGCACAAGTCCTACTTTGACCTTAACTAGCTTGCTGTTTTAGATTGTAGATGATAAAGGTATTTGTTGATTTGACCTAGTCAAACTTAGTTATCACTGTAGTAATGTCGCACCAGTCTGATTTTTCTTCATACTATAATTTTGTTTATCTTTTTTATATAAATTACAGTTCAATCGGTATTCTAATAGAATGGACAAAAGTTGGATAAATAAGTTGAGATTCAGTGCCGAATATTTGGATGGAGTTCAGAATTTCATTAAGTTTGCTTTTGAGAAATCTAATATAAACGGAAAGATTTTATGTCCATGTCAAAAATGTGTAAATAGATTTGCTCTTGATCCAAAAATTATTGAAGAACATCTGGTATGGAATGGTTTTCTAAAGGGTTATACTGAATGGATACTTCATGGAGAGTCCATGTTGCCGTCTCCATGTAACCAACCTTTCTATCTAGAACACACCTTCAATTTTGAAACAAACAACACAGAACGAAATTCTATAGAAGAAGATATAAGGGGCTTACTTAGAGATGCTCTTGAACATAGTATTGAAATTTAACAGATTTTAGTGGAGAACAAGAAGCAGCCGTAATAGGTGATGAGCGTACAGTTATTGATCAGTCCATGCATATTGAGAAATTTATACATTCTGATGACACAGCTTGTTATGATAACTTGGTAAAAAATTGGGATCAAGAACTGTATCATGGTTGTAAGAATTTTATGAAGATTTCTTTTCTTTTGCATTTATTACATTTGAAATATTTGAATGGGTAGTCCAGCAAATCCTTTACTATACTTCTTCAATTATTAAAGAATGCATTTCTGAAAGGCGTTACTTTGTCATCATCTTCATATGAAGCCAAAAAACTAATAAAAGAGTTGGAACTTGGATAAAAAAATACACAGTTGTCCGAATGACTGCATTTTATATTGCAATAAAAATATCAACTAAGAGTCGTGCTGAATATATGAAACTTCGCGATGAAAAAACATAAAGAACACGAGAATGATTCGTTGACTGAAGTGGATGCTGCACCGACTAAGAAAAAATCGGCTAAAATTTTGAGGTATTTTCCTTTAATACTAAGATTGAAAAGAATGTTTGCATCACCGAAGATGGCTTCCTCGATGAGATGGCATAACGAAGGCCGAACAAAGGATGGAATGTTACGACACCCAGCAGGTAGTCCCGCATGGAAAGCATTTGATGATAGGCATCCTAAATTTGCTTCTAATATTCGCAGTGTTAGGCTAGGTTTAGCTACTGCTGGGTTTAATCCATTTCGAACGATGAGTTCAACATACAACACTTGGTCGGTTGTTTTGATTCCATATAATTTGCCACTATGGATGTGTATGAAACAGTCTTCAGTAATTCTGTCAATGGTTATTCTAGGTGACAAGGGCCTAGGTAATGATATTGATGTTTTTCTACAGTCTCCAATAGAAAAATTGAAACAATTATGGGAGGGTATTGATGCATTTGATACTCTCGCTGGCCAAAATTTTAAATTGCGTGCAGCTCTTATTTGGACCATCAATGATTTTTCTACATATGCTAATTTATCTGGTTGGAACACTAAGGGGCGTATTGCATGTCCTTCTTGTGGAGATTAAACCCATTCGTATTGGTTAAAACATAGAGAAACGTTCTGTTATATGAGCCATCGTCGATAGTTAGAAGCAAACCATCCATTTCGATTTCAGAAAGACTTGTTTGATGGTACCATAAAGTTGCGATCTGTTCCTATTCCACTAACTGGAACTGAAGCATCGGTAGTACCCAACAAGCACGTCCTATACCGAAGCTTAAAAGAGTCGGAAAAAAGTCCTTTGCCGTCGCTTTTAAAAAGCGTCGGTATAGAGTCAGCTAATGTCGATGCTTTCCAAAAGCGTTGGAAAGAAAATCTCCCACCCCCATTTGCTCGACGCTTTCGTCATGCTTTTGAAAGCATTGGCAGGAAAAGTACGGACGCTTATAAGCGTCGGTAAAAACTATAAAAAGCGCCAAAAAATATTATTTATTTTGTGGTGTGGGGTTAGTGACCCATATCTAAAAGAGAAATTATTATACCATGCACCATATGCATCCGGCTCCTCATTATGTGCTCGTCTTGGATTGTTGCTCCACGTGTCTCCTCTCGATTTGTTCTTATGATACACCACTGATGTGGTACGTATGGTATAGGGTATAATTTCTCTTTCTTGAAACAGTTGAGTTGGGATCTTCTCGGATTTGGATTAAACAGGAGAAGTCCAGCTCCTAGTTATCAACCATTCATATACTATAAAATGACATTATTTGGTGACACCTGTGATATATCTTCCCGTATTTTATCCTTGGTTTTCTCAATCATCCATAGAACTACAGGACATCGAGAACTAGTGATTGGAAACTAAACCTTTCTATTTTAATTCTGAACTAGAAAATATTACCTATCCGGAATTTAGGAGAAGAAATACGGTCCATCAGAATTAGAATAGCTTCATGGTGTGTCACATCACAAACACATGAAGCCATTTTTTTATTTTTTGGCTTCTTCCCTGTTTTGTTCCTGTCACGCCTCGAATTCGGATCATGACGCGGCCATGCTATTGCAAACTTAAGCATACAATAACATGCAGCCACTTCAAAACTTCGAATCAATTATGAACAATTTTATTTATGAATGTCATCAAATGTTTCATCAATAAGGATTGATACAAAGCTTCTAAAAATATCAGCATTTAACATTCCATTTTTTCCATAACCTTAAAGCATGTCAAGCTCCTTGTTCCTAGTCCGATTTATCTGTAAAAACATAAATGAATTGGTGTGAGCTATAAAAGCTCAGTAAGTAACCATATACAATCTTACCAAATCAAACATAATGTACTTCATGCTAGCGCATTAATTTGAGGAATTAACAGCTATAGCAAAATAATCATTGCATATAACCAGAGCCGGCCCGAGCCTTAGGCGATCGAGGCGGTCGCCTAAGGCCCCGGGCCAATGGAAGGCCCCCCGGAAGGTGAAGGGAGCAAAGAGATTGAGAGAGAGAGGGGGAAGTTTCCGGCGTCGTGACCAAAAGGAAGCA
>JAOXJJ010001100.1:14183270-14202644 GCA_025769935.1 Phoenix roebelenii
GCAGAGGAGCTCAGTCATGCAGCAGCTCGTTCTCTCGGACAGGAAGGGTCTTCAGTCAGGGCAACGTCGGACGTGGCACGTGAATGGATGGATAGGAGGGCCTGACGATTCCTAAGCTGCCATTGCACCTGCTACTTTATTAGTTATTTTTGAATCGCGTGTCGTTATCGAGGTTCCTGGTTGAAATGTGATATGGTATTTTATAGTTCCTTAAAAGTAGCGTCCATTTGCTTGGCTTACAGTAGCAAAATAAGCACAAATTGACAATAAGCAAGCGTGAACTCCATGCTTGATTTCGTCAGGCCAACAACCACCCGATGCGATCAAGAAAACTCTCCGATAATGGACCTGTCTTAGCGCTCAAAATGTATAGGTTTCCTCAAAGTCGAAATTCTTAAGTTGGTGCGGATCAGGATCACAACAATATACAAAATCCCTGAGCGTTTTAATTTATTGGGAGGTAACTGGCAGGTTATACCTCTCCTGACCATTTGGATGCAACGTTAATGTGCAGTTCTCATTCTGATACGCTGCATATTTTGAATCAACCGGCCGATAGGGCACATGATCATCCTAAATTTGCGTTACCACCGTTCTACTGAGCGCATTGGCTCGCAAGAGAGCCCATTACTTATGTTCCATCTGCACCACCCAATGCCGATGCATATCAGTTATGTTAAACTTAGTCGAGCAAAGTCCCCAGTGCCATCTTGCCTCTAGGATTCGTGGAGAGGTCAAGAGCTTCGTCCTTGTGCATGGTTCCTTCACGGGCCATTCATTACCAAGACTAGGCCATACCTCGACTGGGGATTTACACGGAAACTCTACGTTGAAACAGCGTCGTGAAAGCGGTGCCGCTGTTGTTTGCGCGGCCACCGTATGCGTAACAAATAGATGAAGGGTGGCTTTGGGGCTCGAAGTAAGCGAGAGCGATCTGGTACAGAGGGAGAAATAGAAAGGGGTCATTGGAAATATAATGGAGGGTGATGAAGGGAAGAGATTGGGAGGGAGAGTGGTGATTAGGGATGCAGCTGTTTGTGCTTTTTGTAAGGGTGGATCCTCAGCCTGTGCAGTATCGGAGATGGGCGGCGACTGGCGAGTGAATGCACGGAAAGGTCCAGAGGGAGTCATTGCTAATTCTTGGGCTGGTATTGCAAATTATAATCAAATATTAGGTTGGCATTAAGGTCTCATGATTGATATGTGTTGTGGTTGAAATCTGGCCTGAGGATGACCACGCCAGAGGAAGCCGAGGAGATGCCGGCGGTAATGGAGAAAGAGGGCTACTTCCTGCGCTCTGGGGTACCCGCACAAAGCCTTGGCTAGAGGGTTCCGGTGAAGGTCCTTCAATGGCTAGGTTAGCCAGATTTTTTTGAAGAGAGGAGGAGCTTTCTGAGTGCCTTTGATAGCCTCTTGTGACTTAAGAATATTTTTAATAGCTTATCATGGCTTACCGAGGGCCTTTCCCTACCCCTTTTTATAGGGTAAAGGTCTCAGACATTACCTGAAATCTCGTTTGATTCATGATCCACTGGCCATCAGTTGGAGGCGGCGTACAGCACGGAGATCAATCCCGCAGGCAGAGAATTTGGGAGATTTTTTTTTCAGCTTTGTTCTGAGGGTCCGCCATGTCATTTCAAGTGGAAGTGGCCGAGAGAGCTCTTTAATGCATTGTGTGCGCACTTACTCCGAAGGGTTACCTGGTGGTATGCAAGGGGCCAATCATCAATGCCCTGCTCCTAAGGCGGTCGTCATAATGACCAGCCTTTAACACCGCGGTCCAAGAAGATTTGCTAAGGGAACTCCTGGGCATGGGATCTGTGGGATCTTCAACGAAATCAAGGTTGGCAGGGCCGAGATCAACTCGGTCTTCAACGGGGTCTGAGGTCGGCTCCATCTTTGGCGGGGTCCAAGCTAAAATAGGACGATCCTTCAGCGGGGTTCGAGGTCGGTCGAGCCGACCTCGGTCGGAGGCCAGACCGATCTCGAACCCCGTTGAAGGCCGAACCGACTTTGGCCCTGTCAACCTTGATCTTGTCGAAGATCCTGTGAATTCCATGCCCAGGCGGTTGAGCAGCCAGATCGTGCCACATGGCTGACCGAGGAGCTCCCTTAGCAGATCTTCTTAGACCGCGGTATTAAAGGCCGGTCATTATGACGGCCGCCTCAGGGGCAGAGCATTGATGATTGGCCCCTCGCATACCATGCTTAATCTAACCATTCATGCCTCATAAACAAGTAATCAACACGCCTTCAAGGCCTCAACGGAAAAGTCACTGCAATTTTGGTATGTGTTGCTGAAAATTGGACCCGAGGGCGACCACCGGCTGAGAAAGAGGGGCTCCGGCGAGAGTGGTGGGTGGCGGTCCATCGGCGGGCTGTGTCCTTCGAGGGACCTGCAAGAAGCCGGTGGCCGGAGTTTCATGCGTCGGCCCTCCGATGTTTAAGTTAGAGAGAGCTATTGAGTGGAGGGAGAAAGATTATCTCCTCCCGTTTTTTCCGAGTCCCCTCTCCTAAGAGGAAGAGGTTTCCTTTTTATAGAGGAATACAGGATTACCTATAATGTGACGGGACAAACGAGTTACCGTCATGATTGAGCACGATTGCGTGAGTTAATGCATTGCCGTAGGAGATCAGGTTGGGGTCAATGAGTCGTCGTGGGTGATTGGATGTAGCCGTGTAGGTCAACTGGTTGTCGTGGAGGGCCTGAGGCCCGTGGATAGCATGCGCATTAATTGTTGTGAGAGCCGGAGATCTGCGGAGGCCATGCGCATTAACTGTTGATAGCGGTGGCAGGACGTGATCGAGCTGCAGAAGGATGTGACCGCAGCAGGTGGATGGTGGGGTCGGACTTCCAAGGTCAAGAATGTTGAAATCGGGTGCTCAGGTCGGGAGCCTTGAGGCCGGGCGCCTTCATGGCGGACGCCCCGAGGTCGGGTGCCTTCAGGTCGGACGCCCCGAGGTCGGGCACCTTCAGTCACATGCTATCGATGCATTCACGTGCTTCAGGGCAATCCATTTTTTCCCTAACAGTAGGCATAAATGGACTTGAACGGCTAATTAATATTTGTCTTTGTTATCTAGGCCGTGAACCCCATAATAATAATAATAATAATAATAATAATAATAATAGGGTATTTTTGAATGAATACCCTCCTAAATATCAAATTTTGTATGAATACCTTTCCAAAATTGATATTTGCACCTATACCCTAGTAAAATACTTGTTTGATTATTCTACCTATTTTTGTATCCTGGTTTCTGCAAATGTACCTGCATCATCTAACGCCGTTGAAAAATTAATAATTTTAAATTAAAATAAGTAAAATATTTTTAATAGATAGATGTGTAAAAAAAATAATATTTATAAGTCGATTGCGATGGAGGACTAAGCCAATCTTGGTTGCCGGCTCAGGATCAAGCCTAGAAAGGATTGGGCCGAACCCGAGATCACATCATTTGGGCCTGTGAAAGTACAACATTCCGAAGTTTGAGAGTCCTCGGAACCCCGGAGCGAAAGGTCGCCGATTAGGAGGCGAGTTGGGAATAGCAACTTTGATCCCCACGCGGGGCGAGGTGAGGGTTGGGGTTAAAAGTCCTTGGATCTGGTCGGCAACGACGGTTTTGGTGCCTCTGATGTGCTCCGGCGGTGGTGGCCGAACTTCGGAGCCAGCGATTGATGGAGTTTTCTCCGATCTTCTCCAGCATCGGTGGCCGGCAACATCGCTCGGCAAGGAAGAAGGCGAGACGTTTCTTGACGAAGAAGACGCGTCCTTCCATGGAAGATGCGTTTCTTTCGGAGGGCCGACTTCGACATCCCGCACGACGGATTGTTTTTTTTGGGCTTGTGCATGTACTGGTGGGCCTTGGGCCTATTCGTTGGTCCATGTATAAGGGCTTCTGCTTGAAGTCGTGGGTCGCTGAGCTCCGCCCACTCGAGTAGTTTGGCATCCCGCCGTGACGGGAGGGTGAGAAAGGCCTTAGAAGGCAGCTGTTGCCTGGTTTGGCCGTTCTAAAATTAAAAAGATCATGTCAATTCAATTAGAATATGACTTAGTGTAGCATTTCTTCTATGTAATTTTGCACGTAAGGTATTGCTGTCGGCTTTGTTATTAGCATAAATGGTTCCAAGAGACACTTCTTGGCTTCGCCCGTAATTTAATTAGGGATATTGCCTTTGGACTCTTCTGTGCACATCAATCAGAGACTCTTAGCGTCAGGCTTGTTGGATCCAACAATGAACGTGGATACTTTGGCAAGTAACATAAACCGCCGGTACCTTCTGTATGCTACGTAGACAAATGGTACTCAAGTCACATATATTTTAATTGGATTCAAGGCTGGCTTCATGCACGGGGTATGTGAGATGCATGTAAGAGCAAGTTCTTGGTAAAAAAACAGCTATTATCCCCCAGGTATTCATAGATTTTTCTCCTATTTCCATGACAATAAAGATACCTGCACATTAGTTAGTACCTTCCCTATTTCACTATTTCTTAAAAAACATTATTTCTCCAAATCAAAATGAACAATGGATGAATCAAAAGGATGCGTTTATAACATATAAAAGTGCTCAAGAAGAACATTGAACATCCTAACTTATCATGCATGGTCAAATGATCGATGGCATAGTTTGTATTCTTCTAAACCTTATGGAAGAAATCCATCTCGCACTTATTTACGCTACAAACAGTAATAGCAAACTTCTAACCTCCTTTGTGATTTAGAAGTGCGCGCATGGCCTGCCTCCCACCTAGAGAGATCACGATCACCCTAAATTTAGTTACAAATGGTTTTTGGGCTTCTGACGAAGCCCGGCCCAAACAATGCTGAATGGGTGAGCCAAACTGCAAACCTTGCTACTGGGTGCCCCGGGCCTACCACGCCCAAGTGGCTGACCCAACAACGGCCATATGTGATGTGCCGTGCCCCCCGGCCCCCACCAACAGTTTCGAGCCCGGGCAAAGCTCGCCACTGTCCCCTGAGGCAGGCTTAAATTCGGGCTCTGTGATGGTCTCAGAGATCCCTGCACGTCTCTCCATCTCCCATCACACCAAAGAAACAAGCCTCCTCCCCTTCAATTAATTGCAAAGGCAAGCCCGGCATGATTGCATTACCCCCCCTTGTCCCTCCAACCACGTTAACAGTTCAATACCAAGTACATGATGCCTTGTCAAAAATAAGTGGGCTGGCCCGGGTTTGGATGGATAGGCCACCGACCTCATTCCCCATGTATAACAGTAACACAACATGTGGATAACTAGGAGACACAAGATGCATGGATGAGTCATCCTTAGGAGGTGCCCACTGAGACACAAAAGGTTCCTTCTGCGACATGGCAGAGAGAGATTGGTACATGATTCAGCGAGGGTTGGTGCCATGCGAAGAGCACAAGAGGTTGATCGAATCAGGAGTTTGGACGCGGCCATCGCATGGGGCTTGGAAGAAGAGTGTGTGAGACTTTTTGGTGCCCCGTAGCATTATGGAGAGGAATGGGCCATGGTTGGCTGCAGGAAAAGAGCGTCCGCGCCCAAACCGGAGCTTATCGCGGCGGAAGTGGGAGATGGCATGGAGGGGATGCGTCCGGTGTTTTCCCGAATCCCAACGGCTCGCGGGGCGAGAGTGACGTTTCAGGCAGCCGGAATCTTTCCTGCCATCAAGTTGCGGGGGCCGCCAGGATCCGACATTCAGACACGTACAATTCCCCAGGACCATAAACACACCATCCCCCCTCCCACTGCTTCTCCCATTTAAGAAGGGATTTTTAAAATGGTGTCTGTATTTTTTCCTCAAAAAAAAGAATGGTGATTTGTATTCGTATGGCCACTGTCTCCAAGCAAGTGTCTTCTCTCTCTTTCATACCCCTTTCGTGGAGCCATTCAATGCCTGCGAGGGAAACATCAATGAAGCCTATAGAGAGAAAGAGAGAGAGAGAGAGAGGGATTAATGAAGCCTACATGAAAAGATGATACAATGCTATCGCTTATACATGTTCGAGAGAGAGACACCCATATGTCACATAGTGACGTACCGATTTAATTCCTGTGTATGTTTTTGACTTCGGTGCATATTTATTTTCTTCTATCTGTAAATAAATTTTGTAGACCTACAAGCGTACACACCTATTGAGGATAAGAGATAGTGGCCCAAAATTGGATTGCCTTCGTGTTACAGGTAGTTTTCTAGCAATAACTCACGGCATATACAGCATTCCATTTGTGTGCGCGCACACCAGAGAGAGAGAGTACATGCTCTGCAGAAGACTTCTGTATTTTCTATAGTCATGTAATAACTATATAATGGCGTATTCATTGTCACGCATATGCTATAGCGTTGTTGCTGTATGGGCCTGAATGATTGTAGATATAGATATATGAAAGTTGGAACTGCCATGAATTTTGCAGAGGATTTGCATTGAAATAACTGTGATAAGGCTCGTGAACTAGCCGTTGGAATGCAAGGTTCAATTACTCCCTTCTCATACTTACGTATGACATCGATCGCTGCCAAACAAAACAGAGGCCTATCAGCATGGATGCACGATGACTGTCGCCAAAAGATAGGAACCTTGATAAACGGCAGGAATACTTAAACCGAACAAATGGAGAACAAGGCCCTTTTATTCTTTTTCAGATAAGAAATTCATATTTTCATCAGCTGGATAGAAGTGATGGCCCGGAAAAACAAAAACAAAAAAAAAAGGAAGCTGATAGCAACAATAACTTCATTCTAGTTTATTAAAGAAGAGAGCTGATGACAGGATTGTGGGTGGTTGGGGATGGTAAATGTGAAAGTAAATGAGGAGAGGTAGGACAGAAAAGAGCATAACATAGGCCAACAACGGCTGATCACTAAATAAGGCACTCTCATGCATCACCTGTGTCATCAGTTCTTCCCCCTATTCCTATTTATGTTATTTATCGTGGCACGACTTCTCCGTGTCTGATTTCATTCAAGCCTCCTTACAGATGTTTACTGACGCTCACATTTATTTTGGCCTCTTTCTCTCTATTAAGTTTGTTTGTCGCTGGCTGCTACATGCTCATCGCTGTTGAATGTTCCCTACCGTATCCAAAATGAAATTTAATTGCAACGAACTACTTGTTCGACATCTTATTTAACTCAACTTTGGCGATTTATGCCATCTCCATACTTCGGATTTTATCACTGGTTGGTACTGTTATTTCTATCATCGTTGAATTCTTTTGCATTATTTTATGGTGTGCAAAAGATATGCTATGGGTCATAATGGAAGGTAATTGTTTGAGCAATGGAGGAGGAGATTTGAGTTGCTTATATTTCGCATCTACGATACTTCCACAGTATCAGATATTTGGATTTAAGGACCTCATCTTCTCCATTAGCATATTTTGCTCAAATTTATTGACGATGATGAATCCTCATTACATGGCCTCCCTAAGAAGTTAAGAACAGATCAATTAAACCATGTTTTAAGGACAATTATCTTTTTCTTCTCCTCTGGAATCTCATCTTTTTATTCCTCTAAAAACACAAAGTTGGATAATGAAACATGAGAGAGCCGATTAAAATTCGAGGTGAAATTAAATTTCATAGCTATCCAGTGAGAAGATTGGCGACCAGATAAATTTTCAATTTGAGTTCGTTCTAAGATTTTAAGGGGAGGGCCACCAATATTTGAAATTTGATGAGGGAACGGTTATCTCTTGATAGCGTAGCCAATGCCATCTATTATTTTGTCACACTATTAGACCTTTGGAAACTTTGTGAGAAGGAAATTCTTGTCAGATTTTTGTAGACAGGAGGATACTTTATAAACCATCTTTTCATATTAATTTATGCCTCGTTTCATAAGAAAAGTCTTCGGTGGATTCCACTCAGGCCATGTCAACCGAGTTCTGCGATACCGTATAACAGAACCAGCTGAAAAGCTTACTGCATGCTTCATCTGGAATTCCTTACCATGTCACCTGTTGGGAGAAAAATATAAGTCGCCACGCTCACATGGGCGCACGACCAATACGTACCTGAAGGCGTCCGAGCAACTCCTCTGACCTGGAGCGTGCTGTGGTCACATCCCTCCGCAGCCCGACCAAAAAAACTACGCATTGTCTTCGTTCACAATCAATGCGTTGGCTCCTGCAGGCATTCGGTTTACTCAACAATTAAAGCGTATGGCTCCTATTATCTACAGATATCAAGCCCTTCACGGCAAATCTGCTCGGCTACGAATGATGGCATGACTCTACGACAACTTGAAGGCTTCGGCCTGATCTCCTACAGAAACAGCATTGATTCACACGATCGTGCATTAATTTCTACTGCATGTCCAATCATACGGCAACCCGTTCGCCCCGTCACATCAAAGGTAAACCGGTAACCCCCTATAAAGGGGAAACTCCCCTGTTGGGGAGGGGGGCTGGGCTCTGAAACCTTAGAACAATTGATCTTCCCACCAATTCATACATTTTGGCCTCCTCTCTGACTTAAGCATCGGAGGGCCGGCGCCGGAAACCCCGGCCACCGGCTTTTTGCAGGCTTCGTGTGGAGGATGTTGCCCGACACTCAACACTTTGCACCAGGGTTCCTTCTCAACCGACGCGGTTCATCACCGAAGCAATCTCCCCCTTGTCGATTCACACCGGAGCTCCGTCTCCTCAGCCGACGGTCACCTCCAGGTCCAAATTCCAGCAACACCACCTAGTGTGGCCTGAAAGTTTTTCATTCTTCTTCAGTCTGTACCCTACTGAATTATTTCAGACTTCTATAATTACTTCTTCCCAAAAGAAATGGAACTAAAAGGGTGCATGCATATCAGCCTTCTTAAAGGATTATTGCTGGATTTATTACTCAGAAAAATAATGCTAGTTATTACTCCTTTGGCTGGTAAAGAACAGTATGCCTTTATTTGGTAGAAATATAAATATGCTGTAATTGTCTTTCTTTTGATGAATAGATATGCTGTAATTGTCAGAAGCATATTGATGTAGCAATGTTGCTGAAACCATACTCTGAAATAAACTGTAAAAAAAGTAATCTGGTTTGAGATCTTCTAGCTATGGGCCTCCATATTATTGGACTCAGTGGATGGAAATTATTTCACCAGATCTGGGTTCTCTATCATTGTCAATGATCTGCGCATAGGCTATATGGATTTTTTTTTCAAAAAAATGAGCAGTAAGGACATCTCATCTCTGCTATCCTATATTTACTTAAACCTAATGAACTAAATTGCCCAAACAGTGATATCTCCAAAGGTGTGGGAGTCCGAAAAAGCAAAGAAAGTGCAGACTGGTGATGAAATTCCCAATCACTTGGAAGCTATAATTGATAGATTGTATAAATACTTGTTGTCTCAGAAATATATAGCAAATCCATCAACTTCTGCAAGAGTTTATTCCTCTCAAAAAATTTCTTGCGAGAGTTTATTTTAGTAATAACTCCTGTAAGAGTTATTTGGTTTGCTGGGTACGCACCAGAAACTCCCGTAGTTAATCTATGTAAATTTCAAATAACATGCTTCAGTTTAGTCTGCTAATATGAATCTGGACGTACGAAATGTAATCTATGATGATAGTCCTGGAAATGTCTGGAGATGTTAATGCAAATTGAAGCTTGTTTATTTGAAAATTGATGGAAGCATGGTCTAGAAAACAACAAAATTCGTTTCTGTAGTGTCAGATTGATTTGTCACTATGCAGTAGAATCTATTTAATACATGTGTACTCGTCACTCTCAGAATGTACTCCAAAAGAAATTAATAAACCTAACAATGGATCACTTTGGAAGGCAGGGGCAATGATTTTTTTTTCTTTAGATTGGAAGCAGGGGCAATGATCCAATAAGGAACTACCCTCCCTGGTAACTCGAATTGTTGTAAATGTAGCCTTTAGTGTCTTTTGAATTCAGAGCCCTGGAGGAGATGAACATGGCACTTTTAGCCGATCGATTAAGAGGCCACTCCAAAAAAAAAAAAGCACAACAGCAGCAGCAGCAGCAGCAGCAGCAAAAACGCCATGGTGCTGTTAGGCAAGAGCTATGCCAGAAACTTCATGTTTTCATCATCAGGACTTTGCAGGGTGCTCTATCGGTGGACCACCACAAAAGAAGGATATCAACCAATTTGTAGTCACTCAACTATTTACCTGATTAATTTCACTGTGATGTCCACTTTGTCTTCTTTTTTGTTTTGTTTAGGTCTTTGTCTTTCATTTCATTTCTCGCTCCAAGTGCATGGCGGAAGTCATGCGTGAGGGCATGTTAACTAGAACAAAATAAGACCAAACAAACGATACAGTAGTGAAAGGAGAACTGAACAACCCACCCAAGGCAACTTAAGAAATAAAACCCGCTTGTTTTTTTTATAATTTTATTCTGATGATAAGGGAAGCAAAAGAAACCACCCGGCCTTTATTGGTGAGTTCTTCCAAAAAACTCTAGAGTTGCATCTATTTCAACAAACTACCCAAAGAAAAGCAGCAAATATCTGTTTGCCTCTAAGAAGTCCATTCCTTCCAAATTTTAAGCATTCCTTAAGCCACCTCCAATTATTTCTAACAAAATAGTTTTACTTTCAGGGACGAAATAGACTCCCAAAATTTGATTCATGAAGGCCCAGAACTCCGTATTGACTAACCACTAGCCCAAAGCTTAAGATGTCAGATCAAGATATCTTGGCCTATACATATGAAGATCTAAACAAGTCAAGGATGATGCAAGACGATGACCGGAAATTAAGAGAAGAAAAGGCTCAAAAGAATTGGCCTAAATGGGATTTCTTTTCTTATTCTTTTATCCCATATTCCCATACAAGCCTAAATAGGGTTTGGATCCATAAACTTCAGCTTTATTAACATGTCAACTGATCACTAGTTGTCAAAAGCTTAAGACTGTAAGAAATGAATCTCTGGCCATAATATTTAGCCACGGTTCAGTAATCAATAGGAAGAGCACGCGACGAGAACACAATTGGGCCCTCATCATGTGTATGCTTTCAGCATTCATCACTTGGCTTTTGAATAATTTGCATTAATCTATCTAATTACATTTCTTATTTTTTCCCAGGAATTCTTCTGTATTTCAAATCCCAGCCATCATGGCATTACTGCGAAGCCTGTTTCTTTACTCTAGGCAATGTTAGAACTGTCTTATGAAGCAAGGGAACAGTGAACAAGCATGTCGGAAATAGCGTAAATACTGTGCCCTGGCCCCCTTCATGTGAGCGGATGTTGTGATCGTTCATCTGACTGATTTGAAGGACGCCTATACGTTCAAGCAGCATTTGCTGCAAACCGCTAGTTTTGGTGGCTCAGGTACCGAAAACCATTACCATTTTCTGGTGCATTTGCACGGGTTCCACGTAGATAAATAGGGAGAGTAAATTTTGTGTGGACTAAAAAACAAAGGCCCTTTCGATATTCCATAGCAGTGGAGTGACAAAATTAGACAAACATGGGTCTCGGCCTCCTGAATCTCTCGACGGAGTTGTCGCAATGCGGAACCTCAACCGTAAAAGCTAACCAAAAAGTATCCTATTGATCTTTTGGTTCTATATAAGGTTTTAAAATTTACTCAATGCATAATTAATATGAAACTAAATACACTTATGCATCGATTCTTACATACTTTTCTCATTTAAAATTCAGCATCCTTCTAGGTCAAAGATCCAAATTTATTCAATTTCAATCCCCAGCACCATAATCAGACGGTGGTCTGTCCTAACTAATTTGTGGAGCAACAAAATTAGATAAATATGGGTTTCATCCTCCTAAAGCTCTCAACGGAGTTGTAACAATACAGAACCTCACCTATAAAAACTAACCAAAAAGTATTATATTGGTCTCTTAGTTCTATATAAGTTTCTAAAATTTACTCGATGCATAGCAGATATGGAACTAAATACATATATGTATGGATCCTTGCATACTTCTTCTATTTTAATTTGGACTCCTCCTATGTCAAGGATCCAAATCCATTCAGATCCAATTATAAATAGAATAATTAGCCGGCTCTCAGCTCTAATTAATTTGTGGTGCAATATATCCTAGTCAATATAGGCTATAGACCAGATCCACTTGATATTCATTTACAATAACTCAAGACTTCATCCATTAAAGTTAGTCGAAAGATATTATATACGTTTCTTAACCCAGTATAAGTTCCAAAAGATTTATGCAAAACATAGCCAATATGAAAATAAATAGCACGAGTTCTTAGACGGGATAAGCATTTTAACCTGCATCTGTAGGTGGTAAAAATAATTCAAAATATTGTGATGGCACATAAAGTTGTAACCCGACAAATCTTGTCAACTTACAATTATTACAATGCAACCAAGTAAATCACGGCTAAGCCTCCAACATTTTGTTCTGCTTCTCATTCTTATCATTAATTAATGGATGGGAAAGTATAACCACCCACTGTTTAAGCTTTTTTTTTCTGGTTTTAAATAAACATCATTATTCTTGAAATTGTTATTCTGTTGAAAGTCCTGCTATCTGTTCAGTTGAGTACTTTTTCTGGAAATAATTATTACTAGATATAACTCTAATTTTATCTAAGGGAAGAAAAGTTTGGGATAAAAATTAGAACAGGTCGGGATAAAAATTAGAATAGGTCCTGAATCTATGCTAAGTAATTTAGACTTTATTAACAAGATACAAGAAAAGCAAGCAGTTCGTTGCATGATGGCAGCAAGTTTAAGAAGTAGAAGCATCAGTATGGCAATGGCGATGTAATTTGGGTGACTCAATATTTAAATGACCGGCCCACCCAAAAAGATTCGGTGTAATTCCAATGTGAAAGGTTTCTCTAAAAAAATTCTAATGCGAGAGGCCTTTAGCCACCAAATATTAGGGCTGCAAATGGGTGGGGTCAATCTGTGACCCGACCCGACCCACATATGACCCGATCCAATCTAAATTTGACGCATTTTTTTGGTCAATTTCTTACTGTTATATGGTAGAACTTTGAATATAAAAATACATAAACTCGGATCCGACCCGACTTGAATGATCTGTTGGGTCAAAATTTGTAGACATGGACCCAATTCGACCCGCCCCAATTTTCAATCGGGTCGGGTCCGAGTCCAAAATTAGAACTCGAGCAAGAAACTGGATCGGATCGGGGTCACTCAGGACCCGATCCAATCCAACCCATTTGCAGCCCTACCAAATATTGTGAGTGACCCCGATCCGATCTGACCCATTTGCAACCCTACCAAATATTGTAAAGGCTTTGATGCTATGTTGGGGAATAATATATATAAATGAAACATAATAAATATTTTGTGGAAAAGACAAAGAACAAGATGGAGAGGAAGAGGAAGACAGAGAAATAAGTTTAAAATTCCAAGTCCAGACAAACATTTCACAATAATCTATTCTCATATTACTACATCGGAAGAGGCTATGTTCAGGCTCTTTATAGGGAGAGTATAAAAAATCTTATAATGAAGCAAAAACAATAATGATCACAGATCATATGGCTTTGAAAACCTAAAATCAAAAACACTAGATGCAAATATATTCTAAAGACCAAATAGTGATTGAAAACTGTCGAAATAAAACCCGCAAGACCACTGATGAGGTCAAGGGAGGTTTAGGCTCCGGCCTGCGCGTCCAGCACTACGGAAAAATTTTCCGCCCTCCGACCTCACCATTGATGAGATCAAGGGAAGTCGAGCTTCGGCCCGTGCATCCAGTGCTACGTGAAAATTTCCTGCTCTCCGACCTCACCATTGATGAGGTCAAGAGAGATCGGCCTCTAGCCCGCGCGTCCAGCGCTACGGGGGGATCTGCCATCCTCCGACCTCGTCCCCACCAGTCTCAAACAGCGGAGGTGACTGCTTCTCCTCAGAGGTATTGTCCGCTTTAAAGGGGGTTTTATAGTCTCTTCCCAACGCATGGTTTTGCCCCACAAAAGGCACCTCTGAAGAGAAAATGGTAGCCTCCCTCCATTTAAGTAACAGATCTCTCCGCTATCTAATCGATGTAGAACTAAGTTCAAATCTTTTATTCCCACAACCACATTATGATCAAGTCCAGCATCAACAGCAACATCATATTTTTGGATATTTACAGCATTTCCTCAAATTGCCATGGCTTCCTCTTCCAATCCTAATCTTGTCCAATATTTCAAATATTCAAAAGCTTACTTAAGAACGAACTTGGTCGTAACTTTCTTTCCATTTCCAGAAATGTTTTATGCATAATGATTTTGCGGGGGGCTTTATATCCCAATTTCAAGACCTTGCATCAATTATGCTAATTAAACAAGCCGTACATATTGCAGTATAACATGGTTGTGACAATGCCTTATAAGTATGGCCTTAATAGCCATACAACAATTATATCTTGAACTTCATGAGTCGATATAAGATTATGACAGATTTTAATGTGGCTAAAAATTTCGAAGAACACTTCTCTATGATTTCATATTGTTGTATTGTAATGGTCATTATTTACCATTACAACATCATATAATAGCTAATTGTAGCATGATAATAATGAGGCGATCGATAGTGTACGTTGGGCATCCCTCCAAAGGAGATGTGGCCCATGTATTATCGGGTGCCAAAGTTGAATGGCGAGGCCTATCATTAAAGACTGGAATTAAAATATTCCCTTAGCACAAAAGGATGAGAACTAGGATTTTTATTCATGGTGTGCAGTGAGAATCCTAAGGCATCCCTTCTATTCTCTGTAGAGAGACTTCTTGCTGTAGAGGAAGCCATAGTAGCCAACAAACTGGAATTAAAAGATGTTAGTAGATTTGCCAACATCAAACCGCATGTCCATATATGTAATTCTCAGTATCTCTGAATATAAGATCTTGGATGGGTTTTGAGTGCTCCATCTAGTAAACCTAGCATGAGTTATGAGCCAGATTTATCCTGAGATAAATTATAGCTTAAAACTTGAACCAAAAATATTAATTAGAAAATATTGTTTAGATTCTATGATTCTGCACTTTAAATCTCTTAGCTCTATGAATTAATGTGAGACTACTACATATTTACAACAGGTCGTTATTAATTCAACGACAAAGTTATGCTGTAAAACCTTCCTTGTCCATCAGATAGATACTTTGCGTTTTTTTTTTTAAATATTGATATGCAAAAATAATTTAAAATTCTTTGAACGGTGATTTTTGTTAAATAATGGTGGTCGTGACAATTGTACTTGCATCGATAAAAGATATATGTTCACGAGGTTCCATACCTGTAGATCAACAGCGGACATGGAACGTCACCTATATGAAAGCTACACAGTAAATTATAATGATATGTAAAACAGAAAGTTGTCAAAGTTTATTATTTAAGATCTAAAGAGAAGTATGAACCGGGTGATCGGGTAGTGATACAACCCTCGTCTCCTAGATGGAAGTCTAGTTATTTAAAATCTTATATATATATATATATTTGTAACGTTACAAGGTAACAGGAAGCCATTATCTTGGCCGTCGCATCATCCATGCAACGGAGCACCCAAAGAGGCCGATTTTACCGTCGCCATGCGCTTGTCAAACTGTCAAAACTTGGCCTGCCCTCCTCGGTGTTGCCTTTTTGATCCTTCCAGTAGCCGGAAATGCAGAACCTGTACGGTGCCGGAAACTCCCAATTTAAATCGCCATGCAGAGCGTCCAAAAATTTAAGAAAAATTAAAACCCGCACCCCTAGTGGCATTGCCGTGGTTCCCCTCCACTTGTCAGCCGACATTTCTCTATATGACCTCTCTCCTCCCTCCTTCCCCGTTCCTTCCAACGGTCCATTTTGATTCCTTCTCTCTTCTTTCCTCCTTCCTCCTCCCTTTCCACTTGTTCTCATTTCTATTCTCTATTTCTATAGAATGCAATGCATAGTTATTGGTGTAGCGACTGAAGGAGGAGGTAGAGCCATATAACTTAATTGGGAGTTATTCTGGAATCCATTTCTTATCATTGTCCATGTACCCACCTTCATGAGTTCTTAGGTTTCTTTCATTTCCACGCGAGAGTTTGGCCATATTCAACCAAAACCATTCCAAACGAGGAGGTTTTCCGACTGGGTCCGATATTACGTCCGTAGTGATCAATTAGCCGGCGACATGGGAGACGGCCTATCTGAACTTTTCGAGGACACAGAGTTCGGGCACACCAGCTTCACCGGGGCCACCTCCCCGGAGGACCTCTTTAAAATCCTGGAGAGCTTGGAGGATGATACTAAGGAGGTTCCTCCCTTCAACCCATTTGAAGAACTTGTCTTCAGCCCGAGAGGTGGTGACGATTCTTCGACGAGGCTAGTGTCTCAAGGTTCGGCTTCGTCTAGCATTAGGCCTCATGAGATCGATGAGGGTGATGAGGAGACTAACCGTGCTCGAAAGAAGCTAAAGTCCTCCACACTGGTTGCTTCGGTCGATGCGGCCGCCCAAGACGGGCAGCACAAGATGTCACACATCACGGTGGAGCGCAACCGGAGGAAGCAAATGAACGAGCACTTATCGGTACTCCGATCATTGATGCCATGCTTCTATGTGAAGAGAGTAAGATACTGTCAAGCCCTTCTTTTAGACCTCTTATTATCCTATATTTTCCTGAAGTTTTCCATGATGCTTTTGCACCCGCATGGCGCCGTTTAAGTAAGCTCGTTTAGGCGTTTGCTTGTCTGGGACAATCCTTTTACTGCTCTCCTCTCGCTTATATTTGTTGTTTTAACTCAGGGGGATCAAGCTTCCATCATAGGAGGGGTCGTTGATTACATCAAGGAGTTGCAACAAGTCCTGCAGTCCCTGGAGGCTAAGAAGCAGAGGAAAGTCTACAGTGAGGTTCTCAGCCCCAGACCAGTTTCCAGCCCTAGGACGACACCACTGAGCCCAAGGCCTCCGCCTCTGAGTCCAAGAAAGGGTTTGCCCATAAGTCCAAGAACTCCTCAGCCAGGCAGCCCTTACAAGCCAAGATTGCAGCAAAGCTATCGCTCCCCGACCTTGGTTCCATCTCATGAATCCTCCCCCTCCATTGAGAACAACGTCAACGAGCTTGCGGCCAACTCCAAATCCCCAGTTGCGGATGTGGAGGTGAAGTTCTCGGGTCCCAACGTCCTCCTGAAGACTCTGTCGCATCGCATCCCTGGCCAGGCTCTGAAGATAATCACCGCTCTTGAGGGCCTTTCTCTCGAGATACTCCATGCGAGCCTCAGCACCATTGATGACACCATGCTCAACTCATTCACCATCAAGGTATCTACACCCCCACAACCCCCCATGTTTCGTTTATATCTTCTTGGAAACTTATATCTAGACCTGTTCACTGAAGAACCTGGCCACTTAGATTTTGCTTCTTATTGGACCTCCACGAGCTAGCTGCTTCCAATACATATATCTTCTTAGCGCCAAACAAGGCGTGTAGATACATAAGAGATACAGGTATGTAGTTACGAGGAATCTGCAACAGAGTCAAAGCTGTTCAATATGCTTACGCTTATGCCGGATGCCGCTCATGCAACTTGGAACCACTATTGCTTTCCGGGTTCTCTTTTAAGGGGAAAAAAGGATGCTAGATCTTTAACATAAATTTGCCCGTAAAGGTTTTACATCTACTGAAGTTTAAATACTAGAGGCACTCGGACCATGTTTTTTTTATGTATCAAAAAAAGAAGAAAGAGGATCGAATAAAAAAGACACAGGGAAGAAGACAAAAACTAGGTTAGATTGAGTAGCCGCATGTGGCCAAGAGGATCCTACAAAATCTATCTTTTAGGGTGATATAGCTAACGCGTAGGCCTGTTAAAATTATACGATGAACCTGTCGGTATTTAATGATACATTAAAGTTGAAAGAACAAAATTTGATGGTTTTACTTACTCTTTACTGTACATCTTCTCTCGTCTTAATAAACTCTGGGGGCAGCCGCTGGCTACCTCCATTCACATCAAAAATACTTGCATTTCACTGTTTGGTTCAGAATATCATTGATGGTCTTAACTTTTTGGGCAGCTTTTCTTGTTTGAAAATATTCTTTAGATACAGGCGCTTCCCTTCTTCCACCTTAGCATCGGTTTTTTTGGGATGCCATGGTGTTATATTCTGGATCCAAGTATTATCCACTTAAGAAAGAGATTAAAAACTCTCAATCCTTAATGAAGGATAGCTTAGACATTGTTTACGTCAAATAAATAGACTGACAAGCCAGATAGGTCTGAGAGATCAACCCCTTCCAGGTAACAAACTAATGCAGTTGGAGAACATCTTTTGCCAGAAGAAGTGTATTGGATTAGGCTTACAAGTGAAACTCTGGTTATGAATTTGCTTGAAAAAAGAGAGCTATTATAATCCGGCATTCGATTTCATGGCAATCTTGGAATCTATTCTATAAGCTACTTATTATGGTTGACTGCCAATAAATGGTTGTTAATAAGCTTCTTGTGTTTTTGCTGATATATGCACGTCTAGTTATATTTTTAATATTTTCCCTTGCAACAGATCGGAATTGAGTGCGAACTTAGTGCAGAGGAATTAGCACAGCAAATTCTGCAAACATTCTCGTAAATCTATCCAACGCAACATCGACCATAATCCTAACATCTGGCTCAGCTCTATCGGACAGCAAAGAAAACGTGGAAGGCACCGAGAATAATCAAGTCCATCTAGTTAGAGCATGACTGAGACGTAGCCTGTTCTTGTAATCCATGTAACTTTCGTTTACTTTTTATGTGTGGTTTCTTCACTTTTCTACCTCATGCTCTTGCTTGTTGCTGTAATTTCATTTAATTTTCTTCATTCATGTTAATGGAGAAGCTCCATATTATGGTAAAATTTAGACCATTTATGTAATTTCATTTATGCTAAGGGTTAACCTACGAGCTAGAGGACTCTTGCGTTAATAACTAAAAAGATAAATAGTTCTTAATTTATTTTTTTTTAGACGAATAGTTCATAAATTTTTCTATTTTTCACATACGTTTGTTTCCCTTCATATATAGCACGAACATTCTCTAATGTCTGCTTTCTTCCCCCCCCAAAAAAAAAATTGCAGGTGAAGACTTATCGATCCTGTGCCATAGCATGCAAACCATCTTTAAACGACTATCCAATAAAATATTTAAACCCTGTACCATAGCGTGTAGCTTGAGTTGGGATGTGTGTGGACTAGCGGGCCGTGGTTGCATTGGTCCTTAGGTTTTGCAGCATTGTGCACACCACGTTTCCTTAAGTTGTTACTGATATGAGAGATTTGACGCAGTTGGTGAATGAGAAATAAAACTTAAATAATTAGAGAATTGAATAAATTACAAAAAACCTTTTTAAAATTTATATTTATTATACATATATTCAATAGTTTATAAAATTTACACTTACATGCATCTAATTAAATTAACAATATCAGTAGGATGAGAAAGAGGATGCATATGGTTTTTTATGT
>JAOXJJ010001100.1:14215433-14236519 GCA_025769935.1 Phoenix roebelenii
TAAATGATCATAAAAAATATTGCATAGTATTATACAACAAAACGTAATATAATATAATATATATTAATATATAAATATATATAATATAGTATAATATTAGTATAAATATAGTATAATATTATTATGATATAGTAATATAATATTATATACTATAATATAATAATTTAATATAATGTTAAATTATTTAATATAATGTAATAATGTATTATGATATAAGTGTGATGAGTTGCTTTTTGCCGTGGGCCTTCAGGGCTGATTGATCGTGATGCATTCAAAAAGAAAATATTCTTCATCATGGTATAAAATTAAAACAGTACATCGCTAATAATTTGTGCTAATGAGTACGGGATCAGATGGTGAGAGCTCTCTCGATCATGGCCGTCAATTCATTACGAAGTTACATGCCCCGCCATTTTCTGACGGTGGCCCCCATGCTAGCTTTTGCAGTGGGTCATAAATGGCGGCCAGCAAAATGATAAAAGCGGACAGGCTGCGGTAGGCCAGGAGTGAAAGACTACGGTTTCTACTGATGATACCATAGTGATTGATCAGTTCGCGGACATGCCAAAAAGTTATTAGAGCGATTTGCACAACATATCAGATCTGACTGACAAGAAAAATTCGTACTTTCGATGAGCGCAGGGTGTTACCGATGTTTGTTACGGAGTTTGCTCGAATACAGACTACGGAGATCATGCCCACCCCCTCAGAAAGATCTTTGACAGCTCGGGACATCTGGGGTTTCCTCACTGCTCCAGTAGCTCTTCAGACGGTGTTTTTCACCTGGAAGCCCTCACCTCCAAGCTTCCTCAAGGTTAATTTCGATGGATCGATGTTGGGTGGAGGTATGCGGGACGGTGTAGGCTTTATTTTACGAGGCTCGCACTTCAGGATGGTAGCAGCAGGTGGTTGCCAGTTGTTTGACACGTCGGTTCCGGGGGCAGAGTTGCGAGCTGCATGGGCTGGTTTTCGACATGTGCGGATGGTGCTACAGGCCAGTTCAATTATTTTGAAGGGCGACTCGGCCACGATTATCAGGTAGATTCGGGGGGTCGAGGGATGAGAGCACGGACCACCCCCTGATCCGGGACAAGGGATGATGATGAGGGATTGAGGGCCTTTCAGGCCAAGTATATATTCAGAGAAACCAATGGAGCGGCCGACTGGGTGGCTGCCTTTGCGGTCCATCACTCGGAGTATATCCTTTGGTTAGAGGAGGGGGGAGTTGCCACTAGCATTCTGCAAACTAGTATATTTTGATTTTATTGGATGTATTCATATATGTACCGTATGAAAAACCGGTCTAAGAAAAAAAAGAAGGGGGATAAAAGTGGATGAGCCGGCTCCTGCAGGCGACGTGCTCAAAAAAAAAACGCCAATGGACTACCTTCGCCGGCTAAATGAAATTCAAATGAAAATAAAATGCAAACGAGAAATGAAATACAAATGAAAATGAAATGCAAATTCACAGTAAATGGATCCCACTAAATGTGAACTTTGTTTAAACCGATTAAATTTGACGTAATCAATCAGTTAATGGCCCTACATTGATTCTAACAATTTGAAAACGACCAGCCATATTTTCTTCAACCAATAATGAGTCCTTAAAATTGTCTAGTTGGTGGGGATCGAACTTTTAACACCAATCACTATAAGTTTTAGGGGTTTGGACTAAACTTGGGCGGCAGAATGGAAAAACCAACCTGAGTTTGTTTTTGGTCCTGCCAAAGTTTTACCCGTGCTCCGCTTCTTCATGGCTTCGGCTGGAATGCAATGGCCTAGAATGGGCGCGTTAGCCCAAGCTCTGGCTGAAGCTTAGTCACAATTAGCATTCGCTGTGGCATTTTTTACTTGATTTTATATATTTAAGTTAATAATGTCCTCGTCATCTGAATTTAGACTTATCGGTTCATGCAGCTGCAATTTTTTTCTTCTAATATTTTTTTTATCCTTTGGCTGATGTTGATAGCATTTTTTTTTTCCACCCAAGTCGACGGTTCCTTCTTATTTTTTTATTGAATTCAAAGGTCCCATATGAAGTAACATGGGCTCCCGCGCCATTTTAGTACGTGACAAACCATGTAGAGCTCCAAAACCTTCGTCAATTTCTTTCTTTTGGCTCGGCTGACTATTCCAATTGACAGCTATACGAATTGCCGCTTTGACCGCGCAAAAAAAAAAAAAAAAAAAAAAACTTGTGTCACGTTGTTTTCACCGAAGCAGTCCTTGGTACGCCGAAACACTAGGTTTATATAGAAGTAAAACAGGGAAAGGGCGAGCGAGCGAGAGCGAGAGAGAGAGAGATAGAGGGATAGAACTGGGATCCAAATGGAGAATAGAAGCAAGGTTTGTGTCACAGGAGCTTCAAGCTTCATAGGGTCCTGGCTTGTCCAGAAGTTCCTAAGGAAAGGCCATGTCGTTCATGCTACTCTAAGGAACTTGGGTCTTTCTCCCGCTCTCACTTCCACGTTGTTTGTCCTCAGATTTTTTTTTTTTTTTTTTTTGCTCTCTAAGAAAAGCGATTTCGTTAATGGATGAGTTCTTAATTTTAATTTGCAGAAGAGAAGTCGAAGACACAGCTCTTGAGGAGCCTCCCTGGAGCGGACGCCAGGCTGCATCTCTTTGAGGCTGAACTTTACCATCCCCTCACTTTCGAGGCAGCCATCCAAGGGTGCGAGTTCGTCTTCCTCGTTGCCACTCCCATGCAGCATAATACCAACAACTCTCAGGTTAGCCGACATTTATATAGTCTCTTCCATTGGTTTCCATCTACTTCCGATATGATCATATGAACAAGAAAACAGTCTTTTTTTTTTTCTTTCTCCCCTGATAGAACCAGAAAACATTGGCTGAATACGAATGTTCTTGCTCATATTTACTTTGGGTTTTTTTTTTTGGTACATACCCTCTTAAATATTGAAATTTGTATGAATACTCTTCCAAAATTAATATTTGCATATATAGCCTCATCAAAGACTTGTTTTATACGTATACCCATGCCATCTAATGGTGTTAAGAAGTTTATGGTTTAAAATTAAAATAATGAAAATATTATTAATGGGTAAACATGCAAAAAGAAACGTTTATAAGGATAAACATGAAAATAGTAATTTTGAAAGATATTCATATAATTTTATATATTTAGGAGGGTATACATGCAAAAAAATAGATTTTTGCATAAATACCCTTCTAAATATTAAAATTTTCATGAATATCCTCCAAATTGATATTTACTTGCCCGCCCTCCCAAAATACTATCTTCGTATGAATATTTTTGACATAACGATTCAGCTAATGTAATTAGCCAAAACTATATTTATTTAAATTTAAAATTAATTAAAATTTTGAAAGTATCTTTTTATTTCTAAAGTGGCTAACAGGTTAACAAATCTCACTAAAAACTAAAACAAATTGAAATAGAAAAAATAAAATTAATTTTTTTTGCATGTAAACCCTCATAATATATGAAATTGCATGAATACCCTTACATAGTATTATTTGTATATATAGCCTTATCAAATATTTCTTTTTGCACATCTACCTATTAAGGGTATTTCAGTTATTTTTAATTGTAAACCGCTAGTTTCATAACGACGTTAGATGGAATGGGCATATATGCAAGAAAAAAGAAAAATAGAGAGTATACACGCAAAATAAGTATTTTATGAGAGTATATATATAAATATCAATTTTAGAAGGGTATTCATGCAAATTTCAATATTTTGAAGGATATGTACACAAAAAAACTCTTACTTTATTTTTGGGGTCTATGGGCTTAATAGCTTCACATATCCAAGATTCTCTCTCTTTGTGGCTCCCTCATCCCTTGTTTATAGATCCCACATCAGATGGTGGCGGGTCATCTTCACTTCCTCATCCGTTTCGGATTGGAAGAGATGATGGAAGCAGGAGTTCATTTTGGTCATGGTATTAAGAAATAGAATCCTAGACGGGAATACCCGTACTCTACAGTCTGCAGAATGGTATACGATGATTTTTTTCATACTAAAATTGTAGCAGCACCACCAATCAACACAAAATGATATAAGAGGGGATCATTTAAAATAAATTTTTTATCTAAGTGAAAAACTCTAGAGACACCTTCTAAAATCTTAATCTGAAATTTTGCAGCATGAAGATTGTCAACCGTATGAGTTAATGAAGTTATTAAGTATTG
The DNA here is from genome assembly GCA_025769935.1 of Phoenix roebelenii. Classification (NCBI taxonomy): domain Eukaryota; kingdom Viridiplantae; phylum Streptophyta; class Magnoliopsida; order Arecales; family Arecaceae; genus Phoenix; species Phoenix roebelenii. Next base: position 14,219,611 of record JAOXJJ010001100.1, read on the forward strand.
AATACCATTGCGGCCTGCCCACAGCCAATTTCCACCGCGCTTTCTTGAGAAAAATAAAGAAATATAAAAAAGAATAGTTGGTCCTTCGCAAATATGGTCTTTTTTTGATATAACAAATATGTTTGTTGACTTTGTCGGCCCATTTCTGCTACCATGGCATTAATTTTGGCACGTAGTGATTTGACCACCTCATTGTTGATCATCAGTCATATGCGATTACTAATAGCTCCAATCACCTGGCGACAACATGGATTGGGTGACTGAATGTAGAGCCACAACATTACTCCTTTTTAACCATTCAGGACACGACAGCTGCAGATAAGTAGGACACAAGTTTGTCTCATCCAGATGTCTGCACAATCCATTAAAATAAAAAATCCCACAGAATAAAGACAGAGAAAGACCAGATCAAAGGATATGTTCATAGCAAGAGCCTATAAATTTTGGAATGTTGGATCAATATTGGACCACATTTCCCCGACTTGAGAAAGACATGAGAACTCTCAATCGGCTTGTCTCATATCTGAATTCAGTTGTGCCTTTTTTTTTTAACCTAGAGAACCATCGAACCAAGATTCAGACCTTGCTCAACCCTGAAACATACTAGACTTGGGCCTTATCAATAAAAAATAGGTGGGTCGAGCCTTTTCTCGGATTTGAATATGGTTCTAATCTTTGTTAACTCTGTTTCTACAAGAGTCGCCTTTTAGGGTTCAAAACTCTCACCTTTGGATCCAAATTTCGACATAAATCTGCCCAAATCCAATCTGCAGGCATGATTTGTGCATATCTACCCAAATTACTTGCGGCACTTAAAGGGATCAACAACCTCTTTAGGCGGCCAAATTTTCCGGCATGGCAACTATGGTATATTTGCTTTCTTTAGGGCGTGTGTTTAGTTTCACATAAGGGTAGCAATTGGGTCGGGTCGGGTCATAAACGGATCGGATCATATGGAAGTCGGGTCAGAAAATCATAAACCTGAACCCGACCTGTTTATTAAACAGGTCAGAAATTACAACCTGAACCCATCATGTTTAATAAATAGGTAACCCGACCCGACCTGTTTAACCTGTTTAATAAACAGGTAACCTGTTTATCCAACCCGACCTGACCTGTTTAACCTGTTTGCCCAACCCGACTCGTTTAACCTGTTTAGATTTGTTTAACCTGCCCAAACCAACATGTTTAACCTGCCCAACCCGACCCGTTTAACCTGCCCAACTAAACCTGTTTAACCTGTTTAATAAATAGATAACATGTTTATACATTAAGCAACACAAGAAAAAAAAGAAGATAAATGTAAAAAATATTACAAAAATTTTGTCCCAACATCATTGACATTAAAAAAGCATTCAATCTTTACAAAAAGCTGAACATAAGAAATACAAGTTATTTATTCATTCATCTAATACCAACAATATTCAAAAAAATATTTAATCTTTACAAAGACAAGAAATACAAGTCAAATCATCCAAATTTACAAGCATGACATCTCCTTGACAAGGCATTTCTTGGAAGAGAAATCAGCCAGAATCGCATCCTTACGTACACCATACACTGGATCTTAAACAAGAAATCACATTTTGATCGGTTATTGAACCCACCCTTGCCGACTTGAAAGGTCCACCAAGGTTTTACTCACAGCAGGTGGTTCCACTGACTTGTGGAACTTCCACATAGACTTGAATTTGTGGGAGCCGCCGATCTTTGCTATTTATTCTTCAGCTGATTCAGGGAAACTGTGTTAAAGTCTTGGTGCAAGTGAGAGCAATAGCTATGAAGCATCTCCCCCCTGTTCAGTGCAAGTGATTTGATAATACTATAACAATGTTGCCACATTCTAACTTACATTATAATTGTAGTTATAGGTGAGTGATGTATCGCCTTGCCTTTGTTCCAACTTCCAAGAATGCTTGTTGAATTTGAGCTCTAGCACACCTTTTTGCATTAAGCAAGATCCAAGTTCCTCTGTCTCTCCATAGCCAATAGAAGAACAACCAAGCCTTGAATTCAAATGCATTAGACAAGTTATTTGTTTGATGTTTGCCATTAAAAATCATATTAGGTAAACATAAGATCCATTGAAACGCTTATCTTTTTGGGGGTCATAGTTTTTCAGACCAATTTGTAGTTCAATGATTTCATCCCAAAGTTACAAACGTACAATAGCAACCTGTGCAAAAAAAAATCTAGCAGTATCCTTTAACAAATCCATGCAACTTTTGTATCCTTTAACAAATTGATTCTTATACAAATACTTTAACATGGTTAGGATTACTGAGATGGCATGCACAACAGCACGGTGCAACAAAATATGAGAAGAGTGTGTTAAGTAGAGTGGCTCAAATTTCAGTCAATGCATCAAAAGTTGTAATGCAGATCTAAACCAGAAATGGGCGGGCGGAGGTCTTAATTAAATATTTATCAAATCTGATAGCGTTACCTACTTACCTAGTGCAGCCCTTGACAAAAAAAATGCATGGTTAACTATGGTTACAATGATCTGCATTGTTGGAGGTAGATCAACAGATTCCATCAAAATAGTCCCTAACAAATAGAAATATCTGCCACATGAAGTAAACCCCAAACCCTAACATCATATTATAGTCGAAAGCCCACAAAAAAGGAAAAAAAATAGATATCAGCATCTAGGAGAATCAATGCCCGAAGAATAAATAAATAATACTGAAATCATCAACTTCACCTAGAAAATAAGACCAGAAATTATACCGAAATGAATCGCTTTTAAAGCCTGCATCGACCGATGAGAAAAGAGAACAACAAAAAAAACCTAGAAATCAAAGAAATAAACGCAGGTAGGGATGAATCCGTATCAGATCTGAGAAGAAGAGAGAAAAGATCAAGGGAAGAAAGAAGAAAAGATGGATCTTTCTTACCTCGGTAGAGCAGAGGATCCGACCTCGCACGCATGGAAGACTTCGAACAGAAGAGGGAGAGGGAAGGCGACGGGAGCCAAAGAAATCCCAAGACACGTCGAGCCACCGCGGTCGCCGTTGATGGGGAGGCCGAAGTTGTCGGCATGGGGGAGGAGAGGGCGGAGGCGGAGGTCCGGAGGAGAAGGCTTGGGAGGCGAAGAATCCGGAGGTGGAGGTTCGGAGGAGAGGGCTCGAGAGAGACACTGAGGGAGGGAATAGAGGCTAGAGCTCGAGCGGCGCAAAAAACCCTAACCCTAACTAGGGAGAAATGGGAACTCAGAGAGATCCATGGATGGGTGGAGACTAGGAGTAGGCGAGGAGCCTAATAAACGGTGGATCCGTGGACCGTGGATGGGTGGACGGTGGATGGGCGCTGAAAGCCTGAAATTGGGCTGCGGCGGGAGTTGGGTCGAGCCAAAGATAACGGGCTGAGGCGGGGAGTTGAGCTGGCCCTGGACTTTGTGTGTTGTGGCCATTATCTATCAGCCCAACAGTTAAATGAATTAAAAAGGTTAAACGGGTCAGATATGAGCAATTAATAAATAGGTTAAACGGTTCAACCTGTTTACGACCTGAACCTGTTTAAGCCAAACCCAAACTTGTTTATGTCGGGTCGACACGGGTCGGGTCATATTTTGCCACCCCTAGTTTCACATAGGTTATTTACAAGATAGATCTTGAGTGCTTATATCGGATAAAAAAATTCAAATAATACCTTCTAGCTAACCTTTTTGGGTGAAGTCCTAAATTGTTGTAAATTATATCAGAGCGGACTCGGCTCATAATGTATATGAACTAGGGGGCACTGCAAAAAGAGTATATTTGAGCTGATCACGAGCTGATCGTGGTGTTTATAATTGGATTTGAATAGATTTAGATTTATAGCCTAGTGAGGATGCCAGGACTTAAACAGGAGGAGTATATGATGACCCGTGCAGTTATATGTTTAGTTCCATATTGGTTATTCGCTAGATAAATCTTGAGTGCTTATACGAGATCAAGTAACTCAAATAATACACTCTTATTAGGCATTTTGGGTAAAGTTGTTACACTTTCAATACTTCATGATCAATGAATCATCTACATTTCAAACTTTCATGAAATTGAAACAGTGCGAAGATACAACACAAGCTTCAGTAGCTGCAGTCCGGAGCATCCTGCAGTCATGTGAACGATCTGGGACTGTGAAGCGAGTCATCTACACAGGTTCTGTCACAGCTGCATCACCATTGAAGGGAGACGGAACCGGTTTCCAAGATTTCATTGATGAATCCTGCTGGACGCCACTCCATCTCTCATTTGCTTGGTGTGAAGATTTTGAGAAGGTCTGGCTTTTCTCGCGCAATTTTATCGCTCATCATTCTGCTGCTAATCTTAATATTGGCCTAATTTAGGGTGTTTATGATGCTAAATGTCTTCAGTCATACGTATGTTCGAAGACGGAGTCGGAGAAAGCAGCACTGAGCTATAACTTTAAAGAAGGGAAGAAAGATTTTGAGGTGGTAAGCCTAGCCTGCGGCCTAGTTGGAGGGGATACGCTTCTTCCTTCCATACCGTTGAGCGTACGATGTATGATATCGCCACTAGCCGGCGAAAAGGCGGGTCACAGACAGCTCAAGTTCCTACAGGCATTGCTGGGCTCGGTACCCTTGGTGCACGTTGAAGACGTTTGTGAAGCCCATGCTTTCTGCATGGAGAAGCCTTCAATGGCCGGTAGGTTCCTCTTGGCAAGCGCATACCCGACGATGCAAGAGCTTGTGGACTACTGCACGAAAAGTTACCCTCAGCTCAGAGTGATCAAAGAGTAAGTGGGGTTTTTGCGCTACCTTAGTCAGAAGGTTTCTATATGGGTGTCACAGTGGTCTAGTTGTCTCATTTCAGGGTGGAGGGAGATGGGCATGGTATTGGGTGTAGATCTACAAAGCTGGCTGATATGGGGTTTCGATATCGGTATAATGCTCAGCAGACACTCCACGAGAGTGTTGAATCTGCCAAGAGATTGGGACACCTTGAAGAACTACCGTAGTCCCTGACAAGAAAAAAAAAAGAACTAGTCTCGTATATGGTGGTTATTATCTATCAACATAATCATGCTCCTTCGCAAAAAAAGAACCGTTCAGAGTAGTACTATTTGGTCTATCCAATTATGATCTACGGTGTATAATGATAGCACAAACATTGAGGAGATGACTGCTTGTGGGCTTAAGTATTAATCTTAATGATATAATTGACTGCTAGTTGTTTCAGGTGGTCTCAGCAGTCTAAATCCATTCCCAACTCCCCAGTGAGTTGCAGCATCCTTGGCCTTGATTCTACCTTGTTTTCACAGCATATTATTTGCGTTTGAAGCCTGTCCTCGAAATGGCCACACGATTGAGCGAGTTGAAGTCTGCTGTAAACCTAAAGTTCAAAGCTATCGGTCTGTGGCCGTGTATGTGTACTGGAAGACGAACAGGATTGTCTGCTACGCCGCTCAGCACACCGTAAAGGTCCTTTGGACTAGAGAGTCGGATGTTTCTTCACCATTGGGTAGTTTACTTTCTCTTCACAATGTTGGCTACGATCACGTAAAATTAGTGTGAGTTGTCGATGTACCAAAAAAAAAAAAAAAAAAAAAAAAAAAAAAAGCTGTTGGTCCGTGTTCTACCGAAATAATAGGGCAGGGTCAGGTCGGTCTACGGGCTAGGCCCGGCTAGTTTTGGATCGAGTTTGGGCTCAAAATTGTAGCCCCTATACATTTCGGGCCAGGCTCAGTTAGGTATATGACCCGAGCTAGACCAGGCCCGAGACTGAGCCCAGACTAGGCCCCAAATCGAGCCTGAAGTCAGGCCACAAAACTCTAGACCTGATCTCTAGATCTCCACTTTCTCGTCTCCACTCGCTAGGGTTCTTCCCCTGCCTTTCCATCCTCAAATCTTCAGCGAACCCCTACCTCCAGTCCTCCTCATATCTCCAAAAGAAAGCAATCCCAAACCTAATCCCCAGTCCTCCAAGCTAAAGACCGGCAATGGTGGGAGACCATCCACAGCACCTCACCGCCGCCTCCACCTCCTCCCTCCCGACCTTCATCATCCGCCAACTACTACACCCACGCAGTCCTCCATGGCCTCACAAATCGTTGGCTTCCCCTTCGAGCATCCCGACGCCGCCTCCATCCCCAGCCGCTGCCCCCTCCCTCCCGACCTTCATCATCCGCGTCACCACCGCCTCTCATATCGCCGCCTGCCCCTTTGTGCACCCCGCTGCCGCTTCCATCACCCGCATCGCCCTCACTGCCGCTGCCACCCTGAGCCCTCATTGCTGCATTTTCTTCTAATTGTGTCTATTAGGCAACTGGAGTTCATTTATAGTCTTCCGAAGGGAATCAGAGCCCATTTGGGACTTATGTTACGGTTGGGCATGTCATTGGCTCTAGAATTTTGTTGGTTTCGGGCAGAGGCAGAGGCAAAGACCTTCTTGTTAAGAAAATGTCCATAAAGCTTCCCATGAAGCTCTAATCATAGAATGTGATGCAGGCAATCATTGCGCCAGTAAAAGCTGCCGTCAATATATCTGGTCAGGTTCTTGATGTTGCTCCATTGAGTGATATCTCTTACCCATATATTCAGGAATGCCAATGAGTTAGCAGATCTTCATGCTAAAGGGTTGTGGGGTTGCTCCTTGGTCTTTGATTTTTTACCTGTCAAACCCCTCATTCCAAACTTGTTCTTGCTTATCTTTCTAATGAATATCAATCAATTATTGAGGGAAAGGACATTATGGTGAGTTTATATTGCTGCAGCTTTGTTGTTGAGAATGGATTATCTTTGTTAGTTATGTCTGAATTCCAAAGATTATGTTTTAGTTTATTCTGGACTATAATTAGTTCTGTCCCTGGATCCTCTTCACTGTCTTTTCTTTATAGGTCCAATTTCCTCATGTGAATTTACGATACGCTTTATTGCATTGGATCACTCTCACAATGCTGTGAGACTGAAGAAAATTTAATGTGTGACAGTCGAGGGACCGGTATTGTTGTTTCGACCAACTAGAGTTGATAAGGATCCTCCATGTAAATAAGTCTATTGGAGATGAGATGTAGAGATGAATATGCGACACAACAAAAAAAAGATACTTAAATTTATGGGGTTAGCTGGATTGCTTGCATGTCTGTCATGGTTTGCTCAGATGCGATGGAAAACAGAGATGGCAACAATAAATTGATAGGAAGATATTAGTTGACATAGATGGAAGTATCAGACTGGATTGAAAGATATATTTTGAGCAAAGATATTGGCATTGCATTAGGGATAAATGGTGGGCTATGGTATAAATCATTTTAGAGTGTAGAGAAATCTTGTTATATCCTCTTTCAAAGCAAAAGAAATGATAAGAACGCGTATTTTCCGGAAAAAAATTCCAACAAGCATTTGGAACATGAAAAGATAACTCGTATAGCTGCTTTCTATAATGTGAAAGCTTATAACTAATAATTTCTGTGCTGATAGCTCGTAGACAGACTAGTTTCAGTCAAATGATGGTAATCACTGCAGATCATCTCAGCCATCATGCCTTTTTGACTTCTTATTGGTGCTTCTATGTCAGATTTGTTTATATATTTATGCCATGACAATCATTATAAAAATCCTTAAAAGAAATCGTTATAGGTACAAATTTTATATGAAAGCTAGTTTCTGTTGCTCATTTGAATCAAGCAACCCAAAACTGAAGTTTAATGTTCTTTTTTTCACATCCTTGATTCATCAACTACAAGTCTTTCAATGGTGCCTTATCTTCTCGGCCCCTGTTAACAGCATACCTTTGTTTATGTAAATACGTTATTCTTTTAGACAGATATTATCATCTCTAACCTACTGGATTAGAGCCTTAATGTTCCTTAAAATTGTTCATTATATATTTCTCATTTTGTCACCTCTTCCCACAATAAGTCCTTGCCGAATTCAATTATAATTCTCACTACTTATTTTACAGATATTGAGCACGAAACATGGTTTATTGGTTTCAAAAAATGAGCAATTACAGCTACAATGAAGGGGCTGACAGGAAAACAGAAAGAAAAAAAGAGATACTGGAAGTTCTAACTACATTAGTAGTAGAATACTACTGCAACAAGATCAACTCGACATTTTCTAGGGGAGGCCTTAACATAAGTTGTCCTCCAGTGCTCTTCTTTTCTTGCATGTCCGCATCTTTGTTTCTTTACTAGATAGGATTTCTAACAGGCTCATCTTGACACTCGTTTCCGTGATCCGTTCTGTTTTCATCATTTATTGGAAAAGGTTGGAACTATCGAATGAGAAATTTGCTCCAATATCCATCTGTGGTTCAAGCATGAAATCAATGTCAACCATAGGGGAGCTGGTCAGTGAAGTCGCAGCGGAGATTATCTCTGTGAGGTCAGGTTCTGAAGTTCTTCCTCCAAAGTTCATCTGGCATGGAACTGATAAGTAGTTCGACTCGGAGCTTGTTGGTGAGAAAAGGGAAGGGCAGAAACTGCCCATGTAGTTGTTCTCCAGTGTCGGAGGCGCGGAGAAGATTTGGTTTTCAGACTTAAAGCTGCTGACTAGCGTAGAAGCAAAAGAGAAAGAAGAAGTGGGTACTTGATCCTCCTTTTCCAAGCCTTCAGTTTTCACCTTGAGGCCTGTCCGGAAGCTTTCGAGCAACTGCTGATCATGTTGAGGATGCTGCTGATCATGATCGGCTGCTGGATTCTGCTGGTTTTGCTGCATGTCTGGTTCCTGGGGTGCTAATGCTGAGTGCACTCGTAGCCTCTGGAGACATGTGTGCGTCCCTCGGTATGTGATATCAAAGATGGTTGGATCCTCATCCGATCTCTGCACTTGTTTCATTGCAAGACATCCTTGACTTTTGCGATAAGTGCACCGATAGTACCCTCTGAAAAAAAGGGGGGAAAGGTTTAATGATCTTTGATAAAAAACGAGAGCATGCCACTAATTTTTTCCAATTGCTGAAGAATATATATCTACATCAGTAGTTAATTTGGTAACTGCTAAGTATTCCATTCTAATGGGCATGATTGGGCAATATAAGCTTTTTAAGACCTATCCAGCACTAAAAGAACATCTTTCTCTATAGTGCAGGAACTTTTTTATAAAGGAGAGATGACTGGAATCAAGTGCTCGAGTAGGAAAGCAACTGGCATAGACAGAAGAAGGGCTTGCCTAACAAGCATAATTAAAAGTTCAAAACTTTCTTACTCGTTGAATTTATATTAGAATTTAATTTAAAAGATTAATTTCTTCCATTGTACTTTTCATTTTTTTTCAATAGAACAATTTCCAAGCCAACTAAATCACCAAATTTAGTTCTGACCAAAGAGAACTTACCTAAGATGGACTAGATGGAAAATTCCTTCCATTGAAATTTGTAAAGGTGAAAAAAAATGCGAGACTTCACTTATTTATTCCTTGACTTGTTCTATATTCATATAACCTAATGATCATCTCTCTGCTAAAGTAAAATCCGAAAACTGCTCAAGAATTATGCTGTTTCGTAGGTCAATGTGCGCTTTCTTAAACATAGACAGGAAGTAGAATAATCAAAAAAATATCGGTCAAGTCAAGCAAGCTTTTTAAATGAACTTATGATAGGCTACCACCACTCGCCTAACAGAGACGAAGAATAAGAAGCGATGGGAGAGGAAGCTTTCAGGAAGATTGCGGCTTCAACGTTATGAAAAAACAATAATAATACTAATAATAAAAACAAACAGCTTGTGGACAAGGTATGCAGCAACTACGAAAATACTACGCAGCCAGAGGCAGATATCGAATGCTAAGGAACGAACGCAAGACCCCAGCCACATCACAACAGAGAGGTCTCAGGACCCCTCGGAGGGGAATAGCCACCTCACCACCAAAAAGGTGCAACACGAGTGCCTTCCACATGGAACAGGAGGAGTGGGCTCGTTTAAGCCACCTTGGCAAGAGGCCAATTATTGTGGCGAAAGGTAAAAGAGCAGGGTAGGATATGAAAGCTTTCTTTCTTTCTTGTGGCCCGGCATGCTACTAACCTTGGATGCTGGGCTCCGAGGATGTCCTTCTGCCCGTACTTCCTCCAGCTAAAACCATCGTCTGATGGCCCTTCAGCGTTCGCGGCCGAGGAAACGCGCACTTGGTTTGTCCATCTCGCTAAAGTCTTCCTGAAATTTTGGTTACGAAATCTTGTTCATAAGAGACTGCATCAGGAAAGCTATGTTTAATTAATGAATCTTGAAAGGTTTCTCGAGCTGAGTATGTACCTCTTTTTGGACATCTCCCTTCGCTCGTGTTCCTTGAAGGCTCTCTCCGAATTCTCGCTCCGGGGGCTCCCGCTGGCGGATCGCAGCGAGCCCGAGCTGGTGTTGTTGGGGCATGGAGGCTGCTGCGAGCCCTCGGAGCTGATCGATTTGGCCATTGAAATGGCTTTGCTGAAGCTGAATCGTATCTGTTGCGCCAGTGACTTGCGCAGTTCAGCGGAGGAAGGCTCGTCTAGTTGCGCTTCGAGCTGCCCAGTTTGCTCTTCGCCTTGAGTTAGCACCTGGAGAAGCAAACTGAGGTCCCAGCTGCTTGTTCCCTTCTCCATTTCTCAACTTACGGAATAAGTAAGGGCTCTTAGAAGATGAGAATTGCCGAGGGAGGCGGATGAAGAATGTGTAGGAGATTGGATTGGAAAAGGGAATCAGGCCGGCATGGCTTGCAAGGTTACTGTTGTTGTTTATACAAGCCGCAGTAGTTCTGGTGGAAGCCAAGTGTTGCCGATGTACGTTTTTTGGTGGGGAGTGAAATTTAGGGGTCGACCAAACGGAGTGGTGTCGAAGCTTAAAGACCAACGATGCTGAGACCTAAAAGGAGCTCCTCCTGGAATTGGGTGTATAGCATAAGTGGGGATGCACAAATGATGAAGCTGGAGTTCTAATGATGGGTTGCTTCAGTAAACCAACTCCTGATGCAGAAGTCGGTCGAGCTTGCACGAACAGACCACGATCCGAGGGTAATTGGAAGCAAAAGCTACAAGTGTTTCATTTGTTTCTTTCCAAATGGAAGCAAGAGATAGAGAAAGGAGGAGATGAATAACGGAAGGCGGATTAAGGGGGTTTTAGTCCTGAAGGAGACGGAGGGTGGGGAGTTGGGATTTAAGGCAATGGTTTCGGTTTCGTACCAGTGGAAGGAGGAGAAAAAGAAGTTTGACTGAGAAAAGCGAGTTTTTTTTTTCTTTAATCTATCCAGTGCCATAGACCGGTCTTCGGTCTTTAAGGATAGCCAAAGCTGAGTGCTGACCATTCTTTCTTTTTTTTCTAAAAGATTTTTGTCTTTAAAATAGGAAGGTCAGAGAAGAAGCGTGGAAGAACTGACCAAGAATAATCAAACCTACTTCCGCGTTGGAAGAGAGAGAGCGAGAGAAGTGACGTCCACACCCGTTTTTCTGCTGACGCTTCGGTGACCCAAGGGTAGGACCCGACACGTTAGGTACAAGGAATCCTTCTTCTCTTTAATTATTTTGCTGTGGAGACCACGATTCAGGTCACCCGGCCAGCATCGAGGCCTCTGGTTTGCTGAAACTCCGAGATGGAAATGCATATTAGTTTCTCATCCACTCTATTTTCATATTTGATAATTTTTCAAGCCTGAAATGATATTGTTAATGTTAGTTACATATTGAAAATATATTACAATCATATATTATCTATTTAAAATTATAAAAATGTATATTATGTAAATCATTTATTATATAGATGACATTATTAATCAATTTATTATATTATAATACATTTATTTATATATTTGATCATTATTATAATATCATTATTTAATTATATTGTTATGATAACATTGTTATACTTACTATATTTATTCCAATACAACAACTAAAGTTATTACAAATTTACAGTATTCTAATTAATATACTATATTTTTTGTTATTTTTAACCAGTGCAACATATCAGAATTAGTACTGATATTCATATTATAATGTAGTATTATATTGATGTAGCGGCACTAATGTATAATATTATAATAGGATATCGATATATTATTATAAATATAGAACATTATTATTTATATTACGTTATTTTTACAATCACTTTAATATTATTAAGTTAAATCTACTTGTATCATTATTAATATGTATATATATCACAAACTATCAGAGATTGGAAGCACTCACCGGTCTCCAATTTTTTTCCATCTCCATCTCGTTGACCGTTGGGACCACAAAAACCAAATAAAAAGAGTATCTCAATACTCTATTATAGAAAATTATGAGTCAAAAATTAATTTATTCGTTGCAAAACTAATCTATCCATTAGAAAAGAGATGAAATGGAGTTGTCGCAACTTCCCTCCGATCATGGACTCTAAGATTGAGTGAGAAACAACCACAAGTGCAAGTTCATTTATATTCATGTTCTCGCTAAACGTATTAAAGTGATCCTCCAGTCTTGCAATAAATGTAGCAACACCTTTCTTTTCTTTCTTTTTTTCCCATCACACCTTCAATTTCATAGAAATATCTTGGAGTATAACCTTTTCTTTTCTTATTCTATATGTACACTATATTTATTAAATATACTTGAAAAAAATTCTAATCCATGTAATCGCATCTCTTTCTTGATAAATGATCCTCTCTTGTTCCTTTCCCTCGAAAAAGAATTGAACTAAGCACGAATATATTTATTTAAAGTTAAAGTAATTATTTGAACATGAGAATGCAGATAATGTAAAATGTTGCTAGCAAATTGGAAAGGGAAAAATATTGAAGTACAAGAATTCCTGTCACATTGATGAATAATTAAGATAAAAGAGAACAGAAAAGAAAATGCAGCAAAAGATGATGTGGAGGCACAATTCAGGGGTGAAGATGCCTCCCTAGAATATATATATATATATATATATATTGATGTAATATAGATAGTTTATAACTTTCTTTACGGCACAGATATCGGTATGTGAGATGGTTCTCCCTTTCCGGTTTTAGAAAGGTCGAGTTGGTCTCTGTTCTTTCTCAGCTTCCTTTTTAGGGGTCAGGGAGTAGAAGCTTTTTCCTCCTCTTCTGTTGGAATCAAGAGTGGACAGGGTTGTCGGAGCTGTTGCACATAATATATATAACATGTAGTAAATAAGTTTCCAATTTTATGGCAGAAAGACGTTTTCTTTATAGCCATATGTTATAGGCTATAATTTATGGATGAAATAAACTATAATTTTAATTTTTGCACTGCAGAGTATAATACTGTTGGAAATAGCTGCCTCGTCCATCTTAAAAGTAACGTGACTTTTATTTAACTTTCAACATCTTGTATGTTGCACTAAAAATATGTAAATATTTTAAAAAATAAATAAGAGCTATCTGTCACCAAAATAAACCGTCGTGCCATGATTCATTGTTAGGAACGAAGATTTCAACTAAAAAGCAAAGAGGAACAATCAGGGTATTTAATTTATATGGACAAGTTTACAGACATAAGCATGTTTCTAGAAATAAAACCAGTCACATGATTAAATGAAGAAATATTCGTATGATTACCAGTCAGAAAATTAAATATTTTCTTATTACAGGTAATTGCAGTCTTGAATAAAAAAAAAAGGAAGAATTCTTCGAGCACTCCGAGAAGCAGAATGAGAATCTATTTCAAAACAACTCAACTTAAAACAAGACCTCGGAACGATCACTGTTTATGAGCAAACAAGACTATAAAATATTCAATTTTGTGCCCATGTTAATTTCCTATGATTTCTCTCCTTCCATGCAGCCAATACACAAAGACCACAGATTACCGTGAGACCACCCGGTTTTAGACAAAACGTGTGGACCGTCTAAGTGAAATTAAGAAGGAGACTTCGCCACCATATCCGTTCAACAAAGAGACTTCAACGAAGTACTCAAAACTGACAAATTTAGCCTAGTGGAAGATATTTTGTAGCATATCTAAGATGGGCAGTCTCGTCCAACATGGCAACTGTAACTTTCTCATATCTTTCAGTTCATTTGGCCCCGGTCAGGATCTTAATTTCAAGATGTCAATCATGGAAAAGGATGGGAAATCTAGGATATCTCGTGACTTGATTGGAGGAGAGAAGAAGGACACTATAATATAGTTTGAATTCAAAGTAGCACAGCATTGGCAGGGGGAGGAAGAGGGAGTCCTCTGAAGACCACTTCAAAGGTTGGTGTCGTTGCCCTGGTTACCAATGAACTAAATGCATCATCATTGGTATTGGGTCATTATACTAAATACACTATCATAAGGATTATTTTTTTTTAAAAAAAATCTAATTATCTTATTATAAACAATATAGCTCGATTACAGCACTTTGAAGTGTCCTCCCCTTCTCCACAACAGCAAAGTTCAAAAATACTTGAGCTTCACTTGGGGTCCTACCTCATTCTTCTTTGAGTTGACTAAGATCAAATGCTATATAATTAACAAATTCGATGTTTTTAAATAATATTTTTAAGTATTTATCTATCAGATATCAACATCATTTACATATTAACATGATAATTTGGTTTTTTGCCCGGTGAATTGCTCCGGTTTTGCTTGAAATTGAATGAGCTCGTGTAAGTTCAGTTCCTTTACATCCCTATTAGTACTAATTATAGATCAATGGCCTTTTCCGTTGAATGATAGAAAATTCATGACTTTGCATGGGAAAATCTGCTCCAATATTGAAGCTTAAGGTTTCTTTAACGAAGGCATTTGCACGAAGTGGAAATGAACCGGCGGATTGAATAACAAAAGTTCATAGCTTGGGTTGTATAATTAATATATAAGCAGATACATCTTGAAGTAGATTAACATCAACAACATGCAAGTAACCTATTCTCCTACATGTTCTGGTCATGGGCAACTAGTTGATATCTTGAATTAAAAGAAAACTAATTCCTGCCTGCAGTTTGGATAAAACTTGGACACGTAAAAAATTCATCAAAAGATGCTTTTTTTTTTTTGCTTAAAACGGGTGTTTCATACAAGGCGTGTATGAATACACCCAATAAAGTCAAAATACAACAACTCGCGGAGTGCCAATGGCAACTCCCCCTCCCTGGACCAAAGGATAAACCCTGAGTGGTGGGCCACGTAGGCAGCCACCCAGTCAGCCGCCCTGTTGGCTTCTCTAAAAACATCCTTGGCCTAAAAGGCCCCCTCATCGCTCATCATCACTCCTATGTCTCGAATCAAGGGGTGGTCTGTGCTCTCGACCCCCTTCGAATCCATCCGATAGCTGTGGCCGAGTCGCCCTCCAAAATGATTGATCGGGCCTGCAGAACCACCCGTGCATGTCGAAGGCTCGCCCAGGCTGCTCGCAGCTTTGCCCCAAGAACCGACGTGTCAAACAGCTGGCAGCCGCCTGCCGCCACCACCCTGGAGTCCGGGTTCCATATCACAAAGCATGCACCACCACGCATGCCGCCATCCAACACCGACCCATCGAAGTTGACCTTGAGGAAGCTCGGGGATGGGGGCTCCCAGGTGAAAAACACCGTCTGAGGAGCTGCCGAAGCAGAGGGGGAACCCCAGGTGTTCCGAGCTAACAAAGGTCTGTCTGAGGGGTGGGTGGGCCCGATCTCCGTGGCCTGTGCCCGAGCAAACTCCGTAACGAACCTTGGCGACACCCTGCGCTCACCGAATATGCGAGCGTTCCTTGCCAGCCAGATCTGATATGCCGTGCAAGTCGCTCTAATAGCCTTCTGGCAAGTCCGCAAATTGGCCAGCTATTATCTCATCACCTGTAGAAATTGTGTCCTCGCACTCCAAGCCTCCTATCGAATCCCTGACCACTGTCATGTCGTCCTCGCCCATGTGCATTGGAAAAGCACATGGTCCACCGACTCCTCAGCGCCACATGTCCCACACTCTGCGGGGAGCCCAAAGCCACACCTGCTCAGCACTGCTCTCGTTGGAAGGTGATCCCAAGTCACCTTCCATAAGAAAAGGGCTACCCTCGAATGGAGCCCGGACCTCCAGATCCAAGTACAGTCCGGCCCCGGCTCATACTTCTGCTGGATAATACGGGAAAGATCACCCAATCTCACATTGGCCCGGCGCGAAGTACCCCACACCCTGACATCTGGCCCCGCACATCCTGGTACCGGAATAGAATAGATCCTCTCAACTAGGTGTGCCCCAAACAGCTGTCGAAGTCTGGTCCCGTCCCACTTTGCTCCTCCTGGTGCTAGGAGGTCGCACACCCGCAGACCCTCCGCTGCCTCTGTAGCAACCATGGTCGGCCAACATCTCAGGGGGAGGGCATCCACCCACGGATCACTGATCACATCAACACTCTGCCCATCACCTATCAACCATATGGTGTTCACCGATACTGTCGGCAGGTACCTCCCGATCTCGTGCCACATGAAAGAGACTCGACGACTCCATGTCACCTCTGAACCCCCTCGACCGTATCTGGCTGCCATCACCTGACTCCAAAATCCGTGTGGCTCTAACATGAACCGAACCGCGTGCCGGGCAATGAACGCCTCACGCCTCTCCAGAGAGACTGCACCCCCAAACCGCCCTCACTGGTGGGCAGGAAGACCTGCTCCCATGCTACCAAATGCACCCCATGGCCTCCACGGTGTGACCCCACAAGAAGCTCCGAAGAAGACGCTCAATCCTTAACAGAACTGTCTTTGGTACCACAGTATTGGCCATGAGATACACTAGCATGGACCCCAACACCGATCTGACCAACGTTACTCTCCCCATCATGGATAGGGAGGACGCCCTCCATCCCTCCAGCCTACTCTGGACCCGCTGCATCAGGCCCGAGCACTCTACCACCCATAGCCTCCGACCAGTAATAGGGACTCCAAGGTAAGTCAACATCCCCTCCTGCTCCGGTATCTGCAGTATCCTTCGGATCTCCTGACTGACTCTGATCTCTGTGCTAGGACTGAAAGATATAGCTGACTTCAGAAAATTGACTCTCTGGCCTGATGCCGCGTAGTAGCCCGCCAACACCCTGCGGA
>JAOXJJ010001100.1:14236619-14265047 GCA_025769935.1 Phoenix roebelenii
GCGAAGCTCACACAGGGTGCTCCTGCTTGGAGGCTTTTGCAACCCCTCACGGTTTTGTCCCACAAAAGGGCCCTTCTACGTTAGGAGAGTGCTGGAACAGCTCAGCCTTAAGAGCATGTGGTATTGTCCGCTTTGGGGTACGCTTCTACTTGGAGGCTTTTGCGTCCCCTCACGGTTTTGTCCCCTTTGGGGGCCCTTCGAAGGAAAGGTTCTTCACTTCCTCTTGATAAGGCACTGACCTTTCCGCTGATTAGCCGATGTGGGACTATCTGGGACACCCATCCCACAACACACCCCAACAAATCGATAGCAAGTTGGCTAAAACAAGTTGCCCGTAGAGGAGCAAATCCCTCATGCAGTGTAAGAATCGATGCCTCATGCCTGTCTTCCTTCAAAAAGGAAAGGCACTGATGCCATGATTACCCTTCTTTCATGAGATTACTGGTCTATGGTTTTGAACATACATGAGAATATTTGATCAACCCATGAATGGAACATCCAAAACGTACACCTCACTGTATGTGGAGCCCATGCAGCACGGGATCCATATGTTTTAATGAGTGTGGGTTGGATGATGCAAGAAGTGGGCGTATCAAGTATTTATTCTTTATTATATGCGTCCTGCCATTCTCACAATGACTACCAACCATGCATTAGTGGTTTCCATCCCCTTAGCTTATTGTAAATCACTCATCTTAAATTAGTGGCATGATGTGGATCCAAATGAAGTGCTTATTGGCTCCTTTCTGGAGCTTTAAGGAGCCTGAGAAGTGTTGTCTCGCACCTCCATGTTGAAAAGATAAAGATCATACAAACAACCACAAAAATTAATGGGAGTGTTTTGATGCATAAGGCTCATCATGGAAACTGGTTTGATTAGTTAAATAAGCACAAGAGGTTGGCTAAATCCAACTCGTGCATGGACGAAACCATCAATACGCTACGAGCCCCACAACGGCGCTGGCACCCCTTTCGTCACGTCGGCCCCACCCGAGCCTGCCATGGATATTTGTGACATGCACAAGATAGTATCTCTGGTTATCAACATCTTGCAAGTCTTTAGTTGTATGATGTTGAACAACTGAGCTGAAACATGGCAAAAGAATAACCGGTGGGCCAGAAGCTGAGTGAGAACACTGGCTCTCCGTGAGTTAGTGTTTTTTAATTTTATTGGATGTATTCGTATACGTGTTGTATGAAAATTCATATTCAACCAAAAAAAAAAAAAAAGCTGAGTGGAACCAAATAGTAATCACGAGGGAAAAGCATGCATAAACTTTTGACATAATAAAACTGAGTAGTTGCAATTTTGAAGATCTCTTTAAAACACCAATATTTAGATATAATCGCATCCTATCAGGGGGGGGGCAGAAACTTTTATCAGCCAAGAGATGGATCACAATTTTGTGGCTATTCAGCACATCCACGTGAATTTAGCAAAAATTAGCCTTATGATTTTTAAAACCATTGATATCTTTATTGCATTTTATTTATCTATGTTTTCAGTAGTGATTACAATGTTGTCGATATGGTATTGTGTAATATGTAGTTTTGACATTCTGACAACTATTACTGATAATCCTCAATCAAGTTTTACCTTGAAAGGTGCGAAAATAAGCAGGCATATTCTCCTAATGGTCCTCTAAGAAAAGTTATCCATGAGATGGGTGGACTATTAATTCATGGCTTGCCAACTTCCACAACTCCACCCAAGAGGCCACCTTTTGTTTTGAGATAACGAATCTAAAACTTATTAGGTCAGCACCAACCAATTGTCTCGTGTAGGATCTCAGCACAAAGTTGATGATAGCTCAGATATTTGGGAGTGAGATGAAGTAAAACTATCAAAGTTAGGAACGATGAGCATCAGGCACAAGAATCATGATAGAATAAAGTAACCAGAATTTGGTTGCTCGCATGGATTTGATGGGGTACCAGGGGCAACATAGGAACAATTCTGGGATCAACTCCTTTTTTCAATGGTTCTCTCCATCATCAACCAGAAATAAATAAAGTCTCACCTTTGCATTTGAAAACCTTGATCACTCACCTCAAGAGCTTACCTCATAAGCATGCCTAACAATACCCAGCCAAGGCCCACAACCACTAAAACGGGGCCGTATGGACTATATGGAATGTAATTCACTCTCTTGAGATCCACAAGAGGAGTATTCTAATAGATTAGGTTCCACCAAGGAAGTCCCTTCTCCAGTCATCCAAGAACCAAGTGTCACTAGCAGGGAATAAAAAGGTTGCATGGTTCTCCCAGGAGATACTTGTTACTCAAGTGGAGTTGATTAGTGGAAGTCATATGTAACAGGTTCCAATCACTACAGAACCCAAACACTAAGAGGAATACACTATGTTTTGTGCGCTCTCCAGCATATTTTTGTCAGCTCTAAAAGCCGATTTAACCTTGTACGATTTAAAATGAATAGGCCAGTAAGTGGAACTCCAACTAAACTAAAAGATGCTAATGGTAAAAGCAGACCATCTGCTGCCTGTCTCAACAAATACAGTCATGTACTGATGATTTACCTGTCCATTATACTTCCAAAGGAGTTTATTATTCTAGTTGAGACCATTATAAATAGTCCTTGCATAATGCAAACAAATGTCATGCGACATTGGCAGAATCATCTCTCTCGCTGGCTCTCAGAACCTTTTCATCTCCAACACAAGCGTCCTCCAAACCTATTCTTCTTTTTTTTAAAAAAAAAATGGGAGACACCATGCATGTGGTAATAGGAATAATGGGTATCTTCTCTTCCATTTTATTTCGATCAAGAGAGTTAACAACACCATGTTCTAGCGGCTTACCTCCCATTGGTTTTGCAGGGAATGCAGCTTCTCTGCTCCTTTATGCAGCACCCATGTACTCAGATGTATCTCACTTTCCTAAATAAAATAGCAATCCAACACTGCTACTAAAGACCTTTCATGTTCTGTTTTCAGATTAACTTTTCAGAGGGTAATAAGGAAGAGGAGCACAGAAGAGTTTTCATGCATCCCATACATCACTGCTTTGCTGAATTGCCTTTTATATACTTGGTATGGTCTGCCGATAGTAAGCCGTGGATGGGAGAACTTTCCTGTCATCACCATCAATGGATTAGGGATACTACTTGAAACCTCATTCATATTCATATATAGATGGTTTGCAGTGCCAGAACAAAAGGCGAGTTATACTGCTTCTTTTGTATCCTTCTATGTTCTTCTAAGTAGTTAATTTGTTCATGGATGTTTGATGTTCATACTACATGTTTTTCTACCTTAGCTGCCAGAAAAATATGGAGGAAGATAGTCACCTCCAATTTTGCCACATATTTGATACCTAATTAACTGATGTATTAGATATTTTATTGTTTGTGTGAATATACTTAGTGCTTGTTTTCTTGCAGTTTAAATTATACACCTTTAGATTAACAGATATAATAAATCCATGATTTACAGGGCATTCACCATCTAGCTGTCATCAAATGTGAGAAAAGGAGATACATATGTTTGCAGTTTGTCTTCCAAAGAGTATCAAGATAGTTACAACAAACTATAGTTAATTGTGAATAATGATAACAATTTGTACATGTAAAAGCATATATGTATAAATGCATGTTCATAAAAGTGGCCTACACTGTACAAAATGTTTCTAAAAGAAATAAAGAAACATCCCATATTAATTTTTACCTATGCGAGTAAAATTGCTTCTGCAATAAAATGACCAGCGAATTTAACGAAGCATCCTTCATAGAAATCTCTTGCAGTGTTAGAATAGGTATTCACATGTTCATCTTGACTAACCATCTGCTCAGAACTAGCTATATTTACATTAAATGTTACTTCTTGTTTCCTTTTTCATGCATGTGTAATATTGTTTATCATCTTAGTTTGTACCTGCCAATGCCAGAGTATCTGTTTGTTAGTGCTACCATGAGATATAAGGTATACCCAAACTATTGTAGGCCAGTATGTCTTTTACTTATCAGTATTGACACCGATTGCTTGTTAATTTTTGTTATATGGTGCAGAAATTTGTTTCTTTGATGGTGATGCCAGTGATAGTATTATTCACTACAACTGCACTTGTCTCAAGCTTTGTGTTACACAATCACCACCATCGAAAAGTGTTTGTTGGAAGCATTGGATTAGTAGCCTCCATATTCATGTATGGTTCTCCACTAGTAGCAATGGTGTGTTTTCTTACCCATATATTTTTATGCGCTTAGTCTTCATCTTAACTAGCCTATGAGCATTTAAAAATTAAGTAGATAGTTTTTGCCAATGCTTAATGAACATTTTCCTTATTTTTGTCAGTACAACCAATTTGAACAACATTTATAAAGAATTCATGTTAAATGTCTAATATGATCTTATTTTATCAAAAATGTAGTTCAGCCATGTAGGTGCTTTTGCTAAACTTTACTGACTGAAGTCCGTTCATCTTATAGATTGCTCACTACTGTTCAGATGACCAGCTGAAATGATGAACTCTCCTCAAAAAAAAAGGCAGCATCTTTTAGGGTCCAGTATTTGTGTCTATCTTGGTTATTTTTACATGAGTAGTTCCTTTCCTGATGGCATCTCAGTTTCTTGGTAACCATAGGTTTTGTCTCAACCAAGATGGTAGGCACACATGACAAGCAATAAATCATTAAACTCTTCTCAAGAAATACTCAGTCTGGAGTCTGGACCAAAGCTGCTTACCATTTTCTGAATGGATTATCATCTTGCATTAACTATAAAGTCTCTTAATAAGCATGGATTAAGTCAAATTAGAAATAGCTCTAACTTTTTATCATTTATTGTGGTGAAGTGCATAAACTAATGACAGAGTAACATTGGAAGCAACTACTTAGGGAGATATATGCATCAACATGATATCACAGGAGCTTGCATGTTTGCACAGAGATATTTTCCTACATTTGTGGCGATCAAAAAAGGATATACAATTTAGGCCAATGCTTCCTTTTATACCTCCCATTTTATATTATTATCTTTGCTCCAATTCATGTAGATCCAGGCACAATTATTTAACTTAAAATGCCAAAATCATTTAAGAACAACTTGCTTATCTTCAATTGTAGAAGCAAGTCATAAAGACCAAAAGCGTGGAGTTCATGCCCTTCTACCTATCATTCTTCTCCTTCCTTTCCAGTTGTCTATGGATGACATATGGATTGTTAGGACAGGATTTTTTACTTGCGGTCGGTAACCTTAAACCATAATACCTTGATATAAGAAATCAAGCTTTTCATATCAACTAAGCTTTGAAATTTTTGTTGCAGGCACCTAATCTCTTGGGCAGCCCGATTGGCCTCCTTCAACTGGTACTATATGGCATGTACAGAAAAAGCAATAAAGCTCCCACAGAAGCAAACAAAAAGGATTTGGAAAAGGATGGAGCAAAATTTACAACGCAACTACAAGAGGTTAATGAAAAAAAAATTGACAATTGAGAAAAGAACTTACATCCTTTTTCCACCTAAATATGCATGGTTCTGTGTAACGTATAGCACATTAGAACAAATAACATGAGCTAGATGGATATGGCTATGGCACCTCAAAATAAATCTTAATAACATTTACAAGTGTTTTGCTGTTCTTTCACTATTTCACAATCTTTCAAAAGTTGAGAACCTGTATACTTTATAGAGAAGAGATGTCCATGCTCTAACGGCAAAGCTGAAATTTGTTGATGATGAAGACATAGTAATCCTATAGCCCCTGCCATCAATTTAATACACATCTAGTAGCCAATTGATAGTCTTCTCCAAAAAGGAGCCAAACTTGGTTTCAAAACATACTGCACCCACCTACTACTTTTGTTGGCACGAATAACCAGTATCTCAATAACCCCAAAGCACAATGGTCAAAATGAGAAACAAATTGAGTATATTCCAGAGTACAAGACTAGGCCATTGATCAGAACTAAATAAGAAGAAAACCAGAGCTATTTTCTCTCTCCTGAAAAGGTGGATTGGCATCATTTGTGAGATTTAACTGGCACAGGATAGAGTAGTCAGACCTTAATCAGAAGATATGCTTGTCTGGTAGGGCGGACGAGAAAAACCCGCATATGTAAAGAACATAGAAGAAGTAGACCTTAACTAAAAAGGTTTGCCCCGTACCTATGGAGCTTTAGGGATTAAAATATCAGCCCTCAAAGAGTTGGTCTTCAATTTCACACCAAAGCAGCCTTAAGCAAGAGAAATCCTAAAGATCAAGTGATTGATGAGGAGGCATAGCTTATTCATTCTGCACTTAAGCATGTGCACCATCCAAAGTTCCTCCAAACTTCGAAAAAGACTAGCCATTTAGAAAACTAGATAAAATATGATATTGGAAATTGCCTTCATCCCTGAAACATATAGATAGGCCGAAAGGTTGAAAAAAACAGTTCCTAACTCCAAAATGACATAGGTCCAAGCTAGAAGTCCAAGCTCAATGGGCATTTCAACAGACCAAAGAAGTCCTTTGATAAATGCCTTGTATGTATATAGTGGCCATCAACTAGTTCAAGATCATAGCAATTTTATTCACGAAGACAGTGCCACAAATTAAAGTGTTCTAAGTGGAAAATAATTTGGAAATCTCCATCAGCCCATATGTCATGGGAGTGGTTAACTAACCGAGAAGAATAACATTTCACGTTCACTTAGCTTAAAAAAATAAACAAATTCATCTTTCAAAAGCAGCGCTCACTTATTTGCAACATAAACCACAAATGAAAATTGTAACCAATCATTAATGTAGTATAAAAATGCAAATGACTAGTGATAATATCTCATTTCGAAAACCAATTCAATTCCATTACAAAAGCAGATCTGAAGATCCATATTTGGCGTATTCTACAAAAACATGACTGGTGCACCTATTTATAATATTAATGAAAGAACTAATGGTGCAATAGAATTAATAAATTCCTGTTAATAAGATTGAGAGATCAGCTTCAACCATCATTTCACCCATAGGAATCATTTGTATGATCCGATCGCTTATTTTATTCATGAATTGATGTTATGAATGGCATTTCCATTGTACATTTTTCTGTCAAATGTATTCTCATGTACAGAAGGAAAGATCTCCAGGGTCCCTAAGCTCGTATATAGGACCACTAAAGCCCCTGAGTATATAAGACCAACCAGAGTCCCTAAGCTATCCGACGTGGGATCATTCCTCAACACATAGATTGCTACACATCATCTCAGATAACTAAAGCGGAATAATTTATTGAGATAAAATCAGAAAGTACATCAGTAATACAGGTACAATAAACACTTGCATGGAGAATAAAAGTGCGGTTTAGATTCAAGCAACCAGTCCAATCCATGAATCTTGCAAAGCAACGTACCCAATTGAAAGCATGATAATGTTAAATCTAAAAAAGAAGGTTATAAGCCAAACCAAGAAGATTGAGGAAGTTGTCAAATCATGAACAGCAATTGGATCTCATTCTTTGCCCAAATCTCCTCCAAAATAATCTGTTCAACATATCCGGAATTAACCTGAACTTCCGAAAGCAGACTGCCTCCTCCACGATCTTGAGGTTATGCTGGTTTACAAGGATGTCGCCAATCTTGGAATACGCGTCCGATGACGCCATCCAAGGGAGCAATGGTTGATCGGAGATGGGCTCTCTCCTCTTGTTGTCGCAGAGAACTAGGTTCTTGGCGACCGATAAGAGGACTGATGATATAAGAGGGGAGGCGAGATGAGTTCTTGGACGGATCAGTCGAAGTATAGAAGAGAAACGTACATACCTAAGAACAGAAAGGGGGTTTGGGGAGCTGCAAACGCTGCGGATATTTTTAGACCGCCTCTTCGTTTCGGAGAGAGATTACCGTTTTCTTGACGGCGTAACGGGTCCTTCCGCCGTTCAAATATCCAAAGCGGTAGGCCGCCTAGGAGCAGCATGATGAGATTCCGCCACCCATTTTCTAAGAGATTCGGTGAACCCAAGCACGCATATTCGCCCGCGTGCTCCATAACTTTGGGCTCGTTTAGTTGCATGAAGTATTTTAATATAATTTTTGAAAAATAGATTTTTACCAAGAGAATACCTAGAAAAATATTTTTGACATGTTTGGTTGACCATAAGAAAGTGACAAATTTTCAAAGTGCTTATGTTTGGTTGACCATCTATTTTTCTGAAAAACTTATGTATAATTCCTATTATACCCTTAATAAAAATTAGGTTTTTAATACCTCTTTAATACTTCTTTTACGCTGAAGGACTTTTTTGGAAAAAAATAAAAATGGAGTGATTCTCGTCTAATGGGAAAGTAACTTTTCTTTCCCATGTTTTTCATAGAAAAGACTTTCTCATGAAATATGGAAATCATATTTTCATGGAAGTACAACTTTCTCATCTCTCTCCTTTGAAAACTCCAACCAAATAATAGGCATCTCATTACTTTCCCATTGACCACACTTTCTCCCATTCTTTTTTCGCAAACCAAACGAGCCCTATATATTTAACAAGAACATTAATTATCGGTTTTGCAAGAAATGACCAGTTTTTTTTTTTTTTCATGACAGTATGCATTTAAGAGATTCTGATTAATCTTAATCCTGGATCGAAGTAAAAATAGGGGCGATATTTTAAAAAAATATGTTTCACATATTCAAAATATATATTTTGGATGTTCTGCAAAGATGCGTTGGCGTTCTGTAAATATGTATCATCCATCCCGTATTTAAATCCAAGTACAGAAGTATCTACAGAACTTTAAACATTTAATGCTCTGACAAAAAAAAGTCCAATCTTTTCATGCAAAAGTTCACCTAAAGATGCAAGAATTGAATGAGGCATGGTTCAATAGCAATGCTAAAAGAACTGGGGAAAAAGAAACTTGAATTATCAAGGATTTTTCCTTTTCCATTCTCAAGTTACCAAATTACTTGAGAACTACTACGTCTTTCGCATGTTTTTATTTTTCTTTTTAAGTTTTTGTGTTAGGCAGTCTTAATCTGTTCAGGAAATAATCATGAGATGCACATTAATGATGCCACCTCTTTTTGGTAGTTGAGATGTTCTGCCTTTTCAACTTTTGTTAATTCTTGCAGTACTCGCTCTCAAAATGCTTCATCTGCCTTTTGGGCTTCATGTTGGAGCATTACCCCTATTTTTTTTTTTATCTCAAAGTTCAAAATTATTCTAATTCAGTGATACATATCAAACCATCAGAGTTGCAATACAAAGTAATCACTCTGACCGACACTTGATCGATACTCGGAAGAAATATCTGATGAATTAAATAGTCAATTACAAAGTAAATCAGCAAAGCAATCCCATGCACATACTTGAGATTTCTTGCCACTTGTCTCTACATATACCAAAAAGGGAGAAAAGCGGACGGTACCAGCACAGACTGCTAGACAAACAATAGAAATATGCAGGAGGGCCTCAATTTATTCTATTTTACAAAGTTTGAGACATCATACGATGCGATCCTTCTCTGGTATGCTGCTGAATGTCATCGAGCTCAGCGATTGAATGCAAGACAAAAGAAGACTGTGAATTCCACAATATGCAGTGTAGCCTCTAAGGCGGTGAAGGAGAAGGTGAAGATGGAGGTTTGAAATCTGGATACTGCACGCATAAATGAGATGCAGAAAATGTAAGTCATAATGCCAACCAATTAATCACTGAACTACTTCTGATTAAACAATCAGAAAGCTAGCAGCATATCTGCATTTTTTTCGAACTCTGCAATCATCTTACGAAACAACTCCAATCACCAGTACATGATTCTATTCTTTCTTTCTTTCTTTATGTTGCATAAATTTCTAAGAAATTACAAAAATAAGATGCCTGGCAATTTTCAGTCCCGGTGCTTTCCTTCATACTTTTTTTCTTTTAAATTCCAACTTCACATTCTGAGTGGTTATTTAGATTTCTAATCACCCACCATGAGTGAATTAGGTTTATCTAATTTTCTTTTTAACACCTTCACATATAATTTTGTGAACTAACTCTTACACGAGGATGCATAAAACATTTTACTTTTTGTTGAATATGTGGAAATGAGTATGATTAAAAGTGTGCAAGGAAATGAAGTAACATGTAAGGATTGAGATTTACATATGGGTAAGGCGAAAGAGGTCTCGGCATTACTGGAACTGATTCTTCCCTAACTTCTTCTATGGGAACTGAGTTGACTGTTGGCGAAGGTTCAGTTGCGGCTGCTTCTTTCATCGCGGCTTTTGTTCCTGGAACAGCATCAGTTTTTTGAACTGGAATGGAAGACGTAGAAATATCTGGATTTCCTTCTACTGGTGCTGGTAGACCAGCCTTCACAGTAGTAGGTACCGGTAGAAGAGCCCTGCCAATCATCTATTATCCAAGAGAAGGCATATATTATTCACCATCACATATGAGCAGCAACTCTCATTTTCTGAATTTAGGGAGCCTTTTAGCTTATAACCTTAAAAAGCATCCAGCAATCTCAATCCAAAATCAGTCTTATGTTTATCATTCTTACAGAATGTCTAGGATATTACATTTAAAACTCTGGAAGGGTTCTGAACATTTTATTCCTGTTGATTCATAGAAAATGACATAGGTTTTTAAAATCGCACCTTGTGCCCATATTAGTCAAAAGATAGTATGGTCTACAACACCATTCTATGCCAAGTATTAGCTGCAGTTGTATGTAAAGTTATTTAAACCATTAGAAAGCTTGGAAAACATATTTTTCTTTTTATTGAGGCTATCACGCAGGAAAACGTACATATTTTCTTCTATAGACTATTTTGGATAGCCGGCGATAATGCATGTTTTGAACCTAATTACATATCCATTGCTTAGATAAAATCAATAACTCTGTTGTCTAAACATAACAAATAAAAACATAACTTGTTTTACCATATTACTAACAACAAAGGAAACTATATCAAATAAATTAAGGAAAATATCCATTACAATAAGAACATCGCAATAATGTTCAGTTCTTTAAGCTGTAACTTTATTTTGCACTCATCCCTATTGATAATTATTCTGTCCTGTTCCCAACGATGCTAATGATGCCTTAGCATTATATGTATCATATCGTAAGAGAACCATGAAGATGGTACTTGCTCTATGACATTGACAGATATACTCACTTTTTCTTTGGTTACAGCAAGGTCTTGAATGTTGTTCTTAGAAAATGCAGAGAGGAAAAATTAGCTCAAGCAAGCATTTAGCAGCTTCAGTTAAGGTTTAAATTTCTAAGAATTTAACAATATATGTGTCTTTTAACTTCTCATTAAGAAAAAAAAAAGCGCCGAACCATTAAAAAATCAAAAGTTTTTTCTTATTTCCGAATATGGAATGCAAGAAAATCAACTGTTTTCTTGATTATTTTTCATCTATCTAAAACCATCTTATTATAAGTATATTTCCCCCCATGTAAACAGAATGATACAGATAATATTAAGAGATGTAAGGGATCAAGGAGAGCACAAAGCATACATATGCCTTATATATTTGTTGTAATTTTTCATTATATTTTCCCAAATATCAATGTTGTATGTACCTTTTATATGGCCTGAAAGGAAATACAAATCTATATATGTTTGCACATAGCTAGAAATTAAGACCTAGTGAGACTCCATAATGACTTCAATAATACAGACTTCCAAAGAAGTTTGTCTTTTTTGAGATTGACATAGAAATACTCTCCTTTTTTTACTTCCAGCTTATCAGTGTAGCATACAAAAAAAGTTATGCATATGCATGAGTCGGTCCTTGCATGTGGAAAACCATGTCACAATTTTTTTTCCCGCAGTTTGCTTAAATGTAATCCAAAATGCTTCTAATATTCAAGATGGTATGTACCTTTATCTCATCAACAAGCTCTTTGGGAGCAACTTTGGTGTTCAAGAACTCATCAGCTTGTTGGAGAGTTACCCTTCGGTCCTGTCAGTGGAACAAACAAACATAAAATACCATCTGTTCGAGTTCATTCTTAATTTTTAAAAGAGGAAAGATTGGCAACTGTAAGATACTAACTTCTGCAAACAAGAGTTTCCTGGTAACAAATTGAATAAGAGCAGCAGACCCTAAAAGCTGGAGTACTGTTTCTATCTGCAGCAAAAAAAAATATGTTATAACTGTGCACAAGCTTATAGGAAGATTTCTCCTAAGAACAAGCACAATGTAGTAGAAAATACAACATACCTCTGTAATGGCAAATAGACCTATCCCGGTAGCAGCTGCTATTCCAAGAGTAACAGGCAGACTGTCTGAACTCTCCTGCACATTGCAATAGCATCCATATTTTTCAGAATTTTAAATTGCAAGTTCTGCATCTTTCTGTTTCAACTGCTGGTATAAATGTATATTGAAGAAAAAGGCAAGATTCATATTCTTAAAAGAAAAGAAGGATGACAAAAGAAATTTGGTGCATGGACAAATTATTCAAACTGGAAACATACCCATTATAAAAGTGCAAGTTAGCCAACTTACCCCAAGTGCACTACTAACTGTATCCCTTAAATCACCAAAATCAACATTCAGTGCCTTCTTAGGAGGTGACCATGGAAGTCCACTGTTCTGCAATGGAGAAATTTGCACTAGTAAAATTATTAATGTAACATATCGATAAAAGTTGTAATTATTCACTAAAGAAATTATAGAAAAAGGAAATAATGACCATCCATCCTCGAGTTCCCTCTGCACCATCTCTTATTGCATAAGCAGCCTTGAACCCATTAGCTGTAACCAGTTCCGCAACCAGTTCAGAATTACCATCAAACCTGGCCTTGTTCAAATATTCATAAGGTCAGTTTTAGTTTTAGAAACATTAGCAATTAAAGTACACAGAAGCAAGGGATTTTTTGTCGTATATTTAGTATTACCTGGACTATCGCATGAGTGTTGAGTAATAACGACAGTTGCACAAATGGTCTAGGAAACGAAGGGTAGCTTACTATTGTTGATATGCAGACAGTGCACCAAACAAGATGATTATTTCACTGCAAATTTTGACTAGAAGGGTGATCCACCTTCTAATTTCAACTTTGTTCAATCAACTAATAGTGCCAAGGCTGAAGATCTAGTTCTTCGCTACAAATTAATACAATTTCGCCAACAGAGAAAAAAGATCTTGTCCTTTAATACGGAATTGTTTCACAGGGAACAAGAAGATTGGTAATATACACCTTTATCCGTTATTTCCATGAGAAAATGGCATTGTGTCTGTAGAGAACCCTACTAAAATGGCCAAGAAAGTTTTAAATGAATCTATGCTTTAAGAGTATGTAGAGGCAGTGTATATCTTTGTAAGAGGTGTGCTGCTTAACTTCAGCAAGGGCAAAAGAGTTAAAAGTCACCTGATTTTGCATGGCTACAGTACATGCATTCTATGCATCATAGCTGCATCTTAGATTGCAGAGTCTACAGAGAATACAATTTTCTGCTTTTGGTTTTGGTCCATTTAGACTACATTACATCCAGGGACTGACTGCCCGCAAGATTCTAGGCAATTTTCTACTCTGTCAAATGGTACAGGACTTCTCCTCTCATTGTTAAAACAAAGTTCATGACATCTTTCAGTTTTGCACAACCCAAATTGATGAATATCTCCTTACCTTCAGGTGAATAACATGTGCATTAGTAGATATGCAATTAGGAGGACCCAGTTCCGGTTAGTTTCGACCCAGTTCCAAATGGGACCATAACAAAATCCAACATGGACTTCGTAACCATCATGTCTGTACCTCATCTCTGGCCTAATCCAGTTTTTAGGCAGGTAATATATTATAAAGATTCTGGATCCCATAACCCAATCAGGTCAGTCCAAGGTTATGCGAGAACCTTAACTGAATTAGCTATATGAATCCCTTGACCCTTGCTACATGGGCTACCTAATAGATGCATATCAAGTATCAAGTCAAGTTATTTAGTCGCGTTTCATGTTCTTCAAATGTTAGGGATATAAGGTTGAGGTCTTGAGAATGCTTCAAACTAATGCAGAGTACCATGTCAAGGATTTTTATACATAAAACATTGTATCCTCCGTCTTTGTTCTGCAGGCATCTGATATGATGACTTTGTTACATTCTATCAGGCAGATGCTGCCGGCTTATGGAAACTACTCTAAATCCTGTGTCTAAATAATGAAAAAACTACTAAAGCCGGTAATTCCATTTTCTTAAAACCATGCCAAACACGCACAGAAACAATGAAGAATCGTTCTAAACAATTCTATCTCTGTAACACTAATAAATTTAACAAGTATAGAATCTTAGGGAAGAGCCATGGCAGCATTCTTGGATAATAAAATATGAATTGAATCAGTTGCGACCAAACAGCAAGCAAGTTTGTGATCTTACTTGTCAAGAACGAACAATGTGGTATTCGCAGGGTCCTTAAATTTCAAAGCCAGCTTCTTCAAGAACCCCCGCTTGTCATTTCCTCTATACGTGATCGAAACCGCCTTCTTCTTCAAACCCCGGACATCCGGGCTGCCCACCTCCTTAAACTCCCTCCCTTCTCTTATATCAAGCAGCTGAGCATCGACATCATCCGATAGCTTCGCGTAAGCAGTCCTCGCAGACTCCACCCCCCAAGGCTTCGGCTTCTGCAAAATCCGCGACAGAACCAGCGGCACCGCCAGCACCGCAACTCCTCCGCCGACAACCAGAGGATTCGCCGCCCCAAATTTTACGATCCCATCAAGAAACTGGCCGATATCAAAACTGGCGGAGCCTCCGAAAGAGAAGTCGGTCTGGCCCAGAGCTTCCTCGTAGGTCAGGGCCTTGGCCAGGCCGCCGGCGCACGGTGCCGCGGAGAGAGCGGCTAAACCCCCGGCAAAACCACGGGAGAGAAGCTCGGACGAGGGAAAGGGTGGGTGGGCATCGGAGGTGGAAGGCCTCGCGAGTCTAAACGGGAAGAGCTTTTTGGGTTCTGCCTTCCTTTCTGAAGATACGACGGTCTTGTGGAGCGAGACTGGTGTTAGGCCTGCAGCGTTGAGGACCTCCATGGCATAATTCCTCGCCGGCGTCGAGAATTTTGGAGAGGATTTGGAAGAGGGAATTCAGGAAATCGATGGGAACGCATCGGTTTCCATAGAGATTGATATGTTTTGGAGAGAACTCCTTTTTTACTCTCTGTCGAAAGCTCCAGACCTGAGAGATCGGGAAGAGGAGAGGATCGTGGGTTGGATGGTGGAGAATAGCCGCCTTGGTTTCCGGGTGGGAGAAGGGGATGGGATGGCGTGGAAAGAGACATGGGAGGTCGGCCAATGGCGGCCCGCCAAGTGGACGTTTGAGGATGAGATGGTGGTGGGCTTTCTTCCCCGTGGCTTTCGTGCGGATGGAAATGCTTGAGGATGGTTTGATGTGGAGTCTCCGCTGCGGCGTTTTGCGCAGGATTTTTAATTCGGCCGAGGCTCTGAGCTTAGGAATTAGGACAGTGGAGCGGTACGTACTGCAGTCTCCCTGCAAGTACACGGGTAAGTCTCATGGATAGCTTGGTTTTTACTTTTTATTTAAAATTTTTATTATAATATTTTCATGACTGATTTTTTTTTGGATTCTATTAATGGCTCTAAATCGAAGCCTCTGGGGAAAAAAATAATTTTACTGTTGAATTAAGAATTCTTGAAGGTATATATTTAGTTTCACATCGATTATTCGGTGAATAAATCCTGCATACTTATACAGAAATAAGAAACGTAAAAAATATCTTTCGACTAATTTTTTTTTATCTTGTTATAAATAGTATCAGAGCAGATTTAACCGATAACCTATGTGGACTAGAAAATATGCACCATATCTTAAAAGCACGAGATGCATTCTAAAAAAAGCAATCTAATGTTACTGAAAAGAAAAAAATTAAGCAAATGTTATGCTAGAAATATTTGTTTCTTCCATTTAAGGCTTCATGCTTGTGCACAATATAATGAATGCTCAAACACCCGTGCATTTTTGCATGACCAAGGGGAAGAGAAACTATAGCTTGTCTACCTTCATGAGAGTTATTTATTTATTATTTGATTCGTTGGTTATTTGGGATAGGTATATATACTACGGTAAAAAATGGATACACCATGAATTGTACTAGGGAATCCAATGCCAACGAATTAAATCCCTTGGTTGTCGCACATCGTACAAGGTGCCAAATAAATTATTCAAGAACACGCAACCTAACGCAAATCGGGATTGGCTGCAATTGTAGCCATTTGCAAGAAAGGATATCATGAATTAAGAATTTTTAGAGGCATATATCTAGTTCCATATCGATTATTCGCTGAATAAATTCTACATACTTATGCAAAAATAAGAAATGTAAAAAATATCTTTCGGCTTTTTTTTTTGATCTTATTATAAATGGTATCAGAACAGATCTAACCGATAACCTATGTGAATTAAAAAATATGCACCATATCTTAAAAGCACGAGATACATACTAAAAAGAGTAATATAATTTTACTGAAAGGAAAAAATCTAAGCAAATGTTATATTAGAAATATTTATTTCTTCCATTTGAGGCTTTCATGCTTGTGCACAATATCATGAGTGCTCAAACCCTCGCGCATTTTTGTATGACCGATGGGGAGAGAAACTATAGCTTGTCTATCTTCGTGAGAGTTATTTATTCGTACT
Source organism: Phoenix roebelenii (assembly GCA_025769935.1). Lineage (NCBI taxonomy): Eukaryota > Viridiplantae > Streptophyta > Magnoliopsida > Arecales > Arecaceae > Phoenix > Phoenix roebelenii. The sequence continues at coordinate 14,253,210 of JAOXJJ010001100.1, forward strand.
TTGATTCGTTCGTTATTTGGGATAGGTATATGTACAACTGTAAAAAATGGATGCATCATGAGTTGTACTAGGGAATCCAATGCCAACGAATCAAATCTCTTGGTTGTCGCACATCGTACAAGGTGCCAAATAAATCTCTTGGATCAGGATTGGCTGCAATCGTAGCCATTTGCAAGAAAGGACATCTTGATGAGCAAATCTCACAGCACCTAATCATGTCTCATTTACCAAGCCACTAGAGTTTTTTGAACTTAAGGAAGATTGTTGTAATTTAGTCAAAAAGAAGATGTGATAGAAAGGATGATCGATGAAAAGGAGCACTAATAAATAGAGAAGCAGAATATTGTGATGCTTGGCCTATCCACAAAGATGAAACGTTGAAATAATTCAATACCGGATGTACTCCACAAAGATGCAAAGGTGAAATAATTCAATGCCAGTTGTACTCCCCAAAGATGCAAAGGTGAAATAATTCAATACCAGATGTAGTGCTCCTCCCATTGCTATAAAGCTACCAACGTAGATTGAGGCAATCCAAGGATCGAGAGAAGCCTTTCCATTGTTGCCTCTATCGGCATGGCTTCCCTGCAACTAAAGAGGCCCATCCAGGAATCCATTCCAGTGGCAAACTGGGAACTTGATGAGCACGCAACTGCTCAAAAACACCGGGAGGCAGATGCCAAGCAAGTAGCGACTGCGAAGAGCAAGAAACACCTGACTCATGCGTTCTGCTCCCCTGAGTCAGAACCACTGCCGCCTCCTGGGAAGACAAAAGAGAAAGGCAAGAAAGAAGCAATCAGGCAGCTGAGGAGGAAGAAACTTCCGACTGATGCGTTCATCTCCCTTGAGTCAGGACCTTATAAGTTCGTCTCCCTTGAGTCAGAACAACTGCCACACATCCCACTGAAGTCCATGCAAGCTGAGCATAAGATTAAGGATGAGAAGGAGAAGAAGAAGAAGAAGAAGAAGAAGAGCAAGAGCAAGGATGATACCAGCAGCAGCAGCAGCAGTGAAAGTGAGGATGATGTTTGCAGCAAGAAGGTATGAGTGTTCGGCAGATTCTGAAATATATTTTCTCATGTAATATGTGGTGACTGTTCTCAATGACTCTGATTTTTTGTTTCTCTATTGGATTGCAGAAGGGAGGGAAGGAGAAGAAGCGTAAGTAGAGATAAAGTGGTCCAGTATAGTAGTATGGAGAATGAAAGCCCAATGCCAGAGGACTGCATGATATGCAACTCCTCTTACCAAGGATATGCATGCTTATAGTATCTTCACTACATGCATTCGACTATATATGAAAATCTCCAATGATATGGTGTGCCATTTGACAGTGTTTTTTTTTCCTCTTTTGAAGTGGTTAAGGGGAGGGTGAAAATTCCCAACCGATTATTAAAAGGTTATAAAAAAATACAAGGGAAGGAGAGATTCAGATAGAGAAGAAGATGGAGGAGAGATGCAGATAATGTAGAAGAGGAAGGAGAGTTGAGGGGAGGAGAGATTAAAGAGCGTATATAGTTACAGATCACTCTCCAGACTCTTATCAAACTCTTCCTAGATATGGGATTACAGAGAACAGAATCCCTAAACAAACCAATAGCAGACTTCAAAACCGATGGTGAGGAAGAGGATTTGTAAATAAAAATATGACACTCCAGCGGGGACAGCGACCGCAAGCTGGTCACAAGCTAAAAGGAGTGGTTTTTATTCATAAGATCCCATGCAAGTATGGATTTCTGCTTGAGTAATAGATGGAAGGTAGATGTTTGCTAATCAAGTCATAATGCGTAAATTTAGCCTTTTTTTGAGAGAGAAGGGGAGGTCGAGCCACCCAATTTATTGAATATGTGAAAGATATATGTACATAAGAGTCAAAATGAGACGGATGGAATGTACAATGTGAAGGTAGGAGGGGAATAGGTAACAGGGAGTGGGAAAAAGAAGATAAAACAACAAGCAATATGATGAGGAGAAGATCTCACTCGGCTGATTCTTCGGAGACATCTGATAAAATTTAGCCAATCAATATGTTAATGTACCAAAGAAAGGCGGTTAAGATGTTCATATTAATCTGAACCTATGTAGAGTTAGGACTTTAATCAATATGTTTATTCCTTGAAGGTAAAAGATATGGGTTCCATTCTTATTAGCATGAATTAAGTCTAGCGAAGATCTTCTCATATCCTATATATTTTTATGTTTTGACAAGGGGAAGCTTTAATTTTGCCATCATAGATCACCTCTAAAATGAACATAGCATGAGCCATGCCCAAACTTATTATGAAGATTGCTCGTCCTTGCATCATGCATGCTTTGGATAAGTTGGAGAATTTCCAATAGTTCATGGATGACTTAAACCAGCTAATTGGAATTTCTTAAGACAGATACTATGAAAAAAATTATATATTCAAAGGTTAACAAGAAGATAGAAATGAAATTAAGAGATGCAACATGCAACTACCAACCGCCGAGTTGGTAAAATAGGTGACAGTGATCTAGGCTCTATCCTGCACTCATCTCGATCTCGGCCAACATCCTGCGAGAGGGGAGGGAATGAAACAACTAGAAAGACCAAGCTGAGAGAATGAAAAAATAATACCCGAAATGGGTCGCATTAGGCCTTGCGTGGGTAGAATGTGAACAAGTGAATGGTACATGGCTGGTCATGAAATGGATTAGCATGAGTAACGTGCAATTCTAGAAGTCTCGACGTTTATTTGTTGTGAATTTAACTGGCCACGAATTCGAGTGATCGCTAAATTGTTGGGAGCTGGAAAAATTCCTGCACTTTGGGAGCTAATTAAGGAACGTCCAATGGGATTGCTGATGTAGCACAATAACCGTCAGTTTAAGCATGTTTATACCCAACTGCCTACCTGATAAGCATTTTTAACAAACCACGCTTATCCGGTAACTCTTTTTAAAGAAGTTGAGTTAATCAAATCTTCCAGAAGATAGAAGAACAGGAACTGGTAGCTTGAAGAAGTTCTCCCATTGGCCACTGAAGATGATGATGCTGTTACAAACCAAACAGCAAAGCTGCGAATTTGCTCAACTGCGGGAGCCCCATTCGCGAAGCCACGCGGCGATACCCCGCCGCTTCCCTACGCAAACAACCGCTCCATCTGCCACGTCCCCCGCCCCTCTATTTCTCTCCCTTCTCGCCACCTTCTCCATCTCTATCCCTTAATTCCGCCAGAGCAAAAGAAAGAAAGGAATATATCCGGCCAAACCCCAAGGTTTCAGCCAGTGGAATCCCGGCATGGTGAAGCTCGCCACGGCTCGAGAGAGCCGGACGTACGGCCCCCGCCCGGCCCGCAACCGGTGGGAGTACATCAACGCCGGCCTCTACATCTTCGCCGCCATCCTCCTCGTCGGCGGCTTCATGGCGCAGCTCTCCCCGACCCGACTCAGCGCCAAGTCAGGGCTCGCGGTCGTCCTCATCGGGCTTGTGCTTGTAATCTTGGTGAACGCCCACGATCTCGTCGCCCACATGGCCGGCATCGACTACTGCTTCGCCTTAATGGAGTTCGATATCCAGTTAGCTCTCGTGGAGTTCGCCGTCCCCCTGGTGAACATTGTGGGATCCATCCTCACCTTCATCGGCGTTCTCTTCTTCCTCATTCAGGTTCTGTGTTCGATCTTTTAAACCACTAGAAGCACTTTGGGTCATGCAAACTCACCAAGAGTTGTTTTGATGCGATGGATATTTGCAGGCAGAGAGAGGGTATAGTTACAGGCTAGAAAAGCATGCTTTGAACACATTGATTGCTGGGCCAGCGTGCTGGGCCCTCGGTTCGATCCACAATGTGTGCCAGATCTACGAGAGATCTGGTGGCCACGTCCAGATCCTGCAAAAGACCGTCCAGGTTCCCTTCCTCGTAGGAAGCTTGCTCTTCTTGGTGGGCGGTGTTGTCAATAGGAATGATATCTACGGCTCAATACATACCAACTTTAAGATTCTGGTGAGTTCTCCATTGAATTCAGTAATATTGGATCCCTTTTTTTCTCATCTCCATTACATTGAATGTATGAGCTTATCGAGCAGCCAGCCGCATAAGTTCATAGAAAGCTCGATGGCCGAAGTTCTTATAAAGTCGAAATCTGTGGGCTATGAGATTATTCTCAGCATGATACTAGCTTCGGTTTGTATAATTCTATGCAGGGAAGGAGTTGGGTTTGGTTGTCTCTATCTGGAAGCTTGCTGTTTTTGGTTGGGGGGCAAATGAATTTGTTGAAGGTTTTCAAGATGCAGCAGATGGATAGGATGGATCTTGAGAAGCTTCGAGGTGGGGCACAGCAGAGGTTAGGGAGAGAGAGGGAGGGTCAGGTTCCCCTCATCTTGGAAAATAGTAGGAGAAGGAAGCCTGATGAGGATGAGCGAGCAGTGTCAAGGAAGCAAAGAGAGGAAGTGAGACAAGTGCTCGAAGACAGGAGGAGAAGGGAGCAGAGCGAGGAAGGGATGCAAGTTTCTGAAGACAGTAGAAGGACGCCGAGTGAGGAAGTGAGGAGGGTGCCAGCTCCCAGTCCCACACCATACAAGGATGTTCTGGTTGGCAGCCGATCTTAGAGAATTCTTAGGTTTTAATCAGTTTTGCTTGTCATGAGGTGCAATTGGTTCTTCTGTTTTTGTGATTGTGTAGTTGGAAGGATGTTTTTTTTCCCCTCTCTCCCCCTCACCTTGTTTTCTCTCCTGTTTCATTTTAAGAGATTCAATGAGAGTATCTGGCTTTGATGAATTGAGATATTCTGCTTTGAGACACTGACGGTAGTTGCAATGTAGAGTTTGAAGGAAGTTTTTTTTATCTGTGTGTAATCTAGACTACTTAATTTGATGACCACCGAGCAGCGGGTTAATTCATTAGGCTAGCTCCTAAGATGTCGTATTTAAATGGCAGGTAATACCTATGCAACTTTGCTATGGTGAAATTTTATGTCCATTTATGAAGCTTGACGATTATATGTTTAATTCCTGGAATATAGCATACAAAATAAAAAAGAAAAGCCAAGTCCATCCCAATCAACACAAGACATATCCCGCCTTGAACACCAACATGCCAAGAGCAGCCCCTATAAGGTTCTTGGAAAAATGACCACCTGTACTCCAGTCCAAAGATAAGGGGAAAAAACAAATCCTCAGATCCTCTCAGATGAACAGGCAGAAACTCTGAAAAAAAAAAAAAAAAACTTTTTTCTTCATAACAAGAAAAATGCAGCACAGGACTGAACACAAGGTAAGGCCAGTGCGACTGATAAACACTAGATCTCTTTTTATCTTAAATGGTGAAGACCGACACTTTTTGTTGGCTATGCGCCTATGATTGATGACGTATCATGCATTCCATGGATAAGGTGTTGGTACATGTCAACATAAAGCATTATTATTACCCTGACCCAAAACTTCATATACGATGTCCAATCTTTGACACCCAGCTTCACAGAACTGGAAATGGCAGTTTTAATAACAATTTCACAAATTATAGGCTATACTTTGGTTGTACTGGGTATTGTAACTTGCAACAGGACTCTACAATGCCTAAAGAAGGAAAAGGACCAAAACACAGACTACTAGGTTTATTAGCTATAGTTTAGAGATGTAACAATAATCACCTTTCCTGGGTACATTTAGTGACAAACTCTGCAGTTGCCGTGGCAGCTCTTCTTCGAGCTTCAATCCAGTGGATTCTCAGTACTTCTCTCCAATCTTGCAAAAGTGATCACTGCCATCAATCACATGCAACTCATTGATGCATTTCATCTTCTTGTAGGTGGTTGCAAGCTTATCCAGGGGACACAAATCAGCTTTACTACCCTATAAGAGTAATGCACTTGAAGTTTAAAATCCAATAACAAGGCAGAACAAGTTTCAGCATAAGGAGGTGATGACTGTACTCTTAACAGGAGGGGATCATCAATGCATGTACTGTTACCTGTACAAAAATCGTTGGAGTCCTTTGCTGCAACAAATTCTCATCACATATTGCCACATTAATGCCCTGAATTGCAGTGAAACAAAAGGTATGAGCATTTAGGAAGTGCTTCTGGAGTAGAAATGTATTAGAACTTTAGTAGGGAAGATGAATGCTCAAGGCGCATCTACCAAATTGTATGAATAAATAAGAACAATATAAGCACATACTGCGCATTACTTGTAATCAGAATCACTTATCACAGAAATCAATTTAAGCTAAAATGAAAAAAAAATGCAGGATGAAGCAATTGAGGCCATTCATTGCCGCCTGACAATCTATCAAGATAAGCCAAGGTTTAGGAGAAGAGTAAGTCGGAGATCAAGCTGATTTTGGTATGCAGAAAATAAAGGCTTAGATCCTTTAAAGTCAGCCTCTTGCAGTTATAGCAAGCAGAAACTCTTACTAGATAGAAGATTCTAATGATAAGGAATGCATAGATGTAGTTCACATAGACATCTAACACATTGCCCAAGTCATATGGATATGGGGTATCAAAGATTAAAGCGCCCTGTCTAATGACATTTTACAATGTTGGTTGGCAAGAAGTGTGAATGTGTATAGGCATACTTGTGCATGATAAAGGAATATGTATGAGATGTGCTACTTCAATTCACATATGTATGAATAGAGAAATCAGCAGGCAGTAGCTTTTCAAGACCTAAGGAGGGGGTCATTAACATGTCAGAGATATATAACTTACGTTATCTGGCAGTTTTGGAGATTACTCTTCCCGATTCTAAGTGAAAAGCAAAGTCCCAAACATACGACTTCTGAAACATTGATATCTTCTGGACAAGCCACCATGCAATTGACTCTGCACAAAAACATAAATAAACATGAAGCTTCACAAAGCTTTCAAATAGAAAAGAACTTAAGAAGCAAATGGTTCTGGGAAATTTAGAGCAACAAACAAGTTTATTATGGGCAAATATTACCTTCAACCCATTGATTTGCCCACCAGAATCAGAAGATGCCCTGGATATCTTGCGACAGCATCCTTTAGAACACCCAAGTGATGATCAACTAACTTTTCTGCTTTAGGGGCAGGTTTGCATCTTCCACCAGAGATATTTAGCATGCAATGTGCCATGAACAGCTAAAAAGCCCTGTCTAATCTTATGTTGGCATTGCCATCATATGTGATCATTCCCTCCTATCAAGGTCCCTATATTTTTTTAGTTGAAAGCATTACCAAATATTTTTAAAGAACCTGTCTTCAGAAAATCCGTAGTGCCTATTTGTTAACCAATTGATTATCTTGCTGTGACTAAAGTTCTGTAGGAGGAGTCATTATTTATTCATCAAATCAATCAAGAAAATAAATCTTCGCACCCCCCCCACTTCAAACCAAAAAAAAAAATCATTGATCCAAAAGAAAAAAGTTTTAAGAGTTAAGAGTTAACTAACCAATTAGCAGTTTAACTCATTATCCAAAATACAAGACTGCAGTGCTACAATGAACAACAAATAATTCTTCTATAATTCAACTCACATGGATAGTCAAAGGTGACTACTTGAACAACATCCAATGCTTAACCTAGCATTTCCTTCCATCTGCAAAGGTGCAGAAACCTTTTCCAGTTTAGAGCAGCATTATATAGCTTACAAACCAGGTATAAAAATATAACCAGCATATGCCTTCAAACAGGATAGTTCTAGAAGAATACATTTTCCATTCACATCTATAACAAAGAAATTTCCTATGGAATATATAATCCTTAATCGTCATGCTTGTATTTAAGAGTGCTCCAAAAAGGGAGGCCTTGTAACAAAAGAAAGCCATTATTCATTAACATAATCAGTGAGATATGGTCAGAAAAGTAAACTGACCTATGTCTCACTAGTTCTGAAGATCATAATATGCATGCCAATGAAACCAAAGCTTACAAATGTAACAATATATCCCAGATACAGAAATCAAGTACAGAGATGCAAGCAATCTTCTGAAGATCTTACTATGGCAAAATCTTCCTAATATTTACATAAGGTCCCTATCAAGGTATCCGTAATCACAGATTTGAATGCTTCAAAGTACAGACATAAATCATTTCCCATCCTTGTGGTTACCCTCAATGTCATGATCAATAGAGGATGGGCTCTACTTCAGGTAGACTTGAAGAATGCACTCGTACATGGAAAGCATTAAAATGAACTTGCATATGGTTCACTATTATGGTTTTCTACACAAATGGGAGGAGACAATTTTATGCAAAACAAAGAAAGCCATTTATGTCTGAAAACAATAACCTATAGCATTGTAAATATGTAGCAGTTTAAAATATTTGTAAGAGAACCTGCCATGTTAGTTATTAACAATACAACGGCCAATGGTTATCACATGGTACCTATCTCGAACCTTAAAGGATACCCCAGGAACTAGTTGCCAAGAATGGAGGCAGCTCATCCAAAGAGGGTTAAAGTATAACTTTGATTTGCGAAAAGGGATAAAGAAATTGCACGCAAATCCATTTATCTCACCAACGGAGGTTAAATGTCACTTAGGGCATATTTAATTCATAAAAAATGAAGAGTGTAAAGTGTGAATTGGCTGGAAGTGCACATTTTCAGTTAGATGGCTAGACTAACTTACACTGAAGTGCAGAATTTGCATTCCATAGAACCACCAAAGCAGTGATCTCAACTTTGCCCGCCATCAAGATAAGCGGAAGCATTCAAAATAACCCTAGCTCCCCCAGACCCAGACGACAAGTTTGGAGATCAATTTTCCCCAATCTCCAACCTAATATATAGCCCGTATGCATGACCTACAATCTTCATATCACTGAATTTAGACTCTAGCTTGATGGAAATGCGATCAAGAAGCATGTCAATCTGAATACCACGATTAGCACCATCTCAGAATGCTGATACCCAATTCAGAAAAATAAGGTAAACTTTTTCAGCCTCACATGCCACAGATTCCCAGTCTTTAGACGCCTCAAAGTCCAACACAATTAGTCCGAAATACGGAATTCATGCTTGCAGTCAAAAACCAAGAGAACCCTCTTTCCCAGAAAGAAACCCCTTATAAAAACCCTAAAAATTCATAAAGAAACATTCTTTTAGGTTCCTAAAGAAATCAAAGTCGTAAAAGCTAAAAGTGGTCGAAGAAATCAAATAAAGAAGCGAACTTGGGGTTGTTTTGGAATGGGCAGAACAAATTGGGATTCACCCCACCATCCATTCGGAAGTGGAAGGTACCCCAGCGACAACACGAGAGGCGACGAATCCGTCCTCGGACCACCCTTCTCGGTCGCCTTCTCCTCGCTCCGGTCCTTCGCTTAGAGGGACGCTCGGAAACCATGTGAACTGAAGCGGGCAAGGGAGTAACGAAGGAGGCAAGAAAACATAATCCCTAATCTTGGTACAGGTATATGAGCGCGCGAACTGAAACTACCACCCCAATGCGTCATATGAAGCCCACGACTCCGCTCGTCTCTGCCCTCTGAGATGGGCCTTTGACGTGATCCAATTGGGCTTGGACCGATGTGGTTAACGACTTTTAAGTCACAGGTTTAGTAAATGGGTCCAGATACAGCAAAGCCTCAGTCTAGTTGGATCCAGTTTCGCCAAGGCCTCAGCTTATATCCCTATCTGTCACCATTTTGACCCCTAGATGATGATGATGATGATGATGAAAGCAAAATCATCATCAAGAACAATATATATATAGTGTTGGTCTTCCCTAGATTGATCATGAATATTTTGTTTGCAGGTTGTAAAATTTATGTATAATTCGAGAATAATAAATATTGTTCTTGATTGAATTGTTTTTCCAAGAGTAGTTGATAGAATAATTTGGCAAAAACATCAAGAATAGTTCAAAGATTTTTCTATTATTTAGACAACATAATTTAGGTTTATGAACTATTAGCTAAACATCAACAGGATATACATAAGACCAAACAAGGCCATGTCGAGAAAATCATATAGAGTCACATTCTCTTATTTTTTTTGGTATTATTACCATTTTAAAAGTGCTGGTATGATATTTTCTTACAGGTCCATGCGAATTATTATTTGTTTAGCTGCTTGTAGTTGGAAAATTGGCAAGTTCAGCTGGCACAACTTCCCTTCTTCTCTTGTGCTTAAAAGATCACCCTTATGTCACAGCTAAACCTGTGTGGTAACAAGGCCCCCATGCCCACTTGTAAGGCCAACTTCTCTTAACATGATGGATTCCAATACCATGTTTAAATGGAAAATTCTCAAGAAAAAGTGAACAAACAACCAGGGCCAGGATCAGATAAGGCTGAAGTGTCCATATCCAGACTGAGAACCTCTTGTAAGATAATGACTGATCATGGAAGACAATGGGTTTTTGGGAATGTCAAAAGGAATTTCCACTACAACTTGAGCTATTAGTTAGGAGATATAGCTAAGATGCTTATACTAGTTATTGTTCTCGTGGCTTTGCCATGCCTCCAAAGGTCCAGAGTGAGCCACTCTACTGAGAATCCTCAAAATCTGATTCTGATATTGCCACCAATGTCCAATAATTAAGATATGAAGGTCCCACTAGATGGCCATTTTCCTTCATTGGTTCATCCATTTGGCCTATATATAAGAAAGGGACTTGAATCCAAATTTTCAGAAAGCTAAGCCGAAGAGTGAGCAATACCCTCACAGTGAAGTGCATTCCACTATGAAGAGGATTACAAGCTCTTCCACAGGTTGAAGAATTCTAGCCTGCCTTATATTGGAAAAATAGTGCAATGGCATCCATGGCTCACTCTCCCTCAAGGGCTTCCGGCATTGTTAAAGGCTAGCTGGAAGCTCTTGGAGGAGAGTGGACGATGTATGTCATTCATTTGATCGTACGTTCTTTACCTCCTCTCATCATCCACGCCGTGAAGTCATCCTTCCAATTAAATTTCTCGAGTTCATTTCCTACCTAATGGATCTTTCCCTACTTCGAGTGAGTTACCGATCCTAATTCTGCGATATATAATATCTCATGCTTTAAATTTTCCAACTGAAGCGAAAGGGTTTTGTGCTAATCTAAGAATTAACTACTGATACCTGAATTGTTTTTGTTTTTCTTTGCCAATCTTATTTTCAAGAACATAAATAAAGAAGAGGATTCTACTAATTTTTCCAGTACCCAGTGATCCTCATATCCATTGATCATCTCATTTAGTTGGAAATTTTTGCTTGTTTGAATGTTTTCCTGGAGTGGTAGCAATATAAATAATTATGGCCTTCACTTCACTCTAATCCATTTCCATCACAAGGTCACTTGCACCAAGTCAGGTGTTCTCTTGCCGTGACACCAGCATAAATCAACAGGGGATTTAAAAGCAATCATGCTCAGAAAACGAACCTCAAAGCCTACGTTGTATCGCTCTCATCCCCCAGCAGTCACAAAGTTTCCACCACGCAAAGTCCTAACCCATGTCCTAATTGCTTCCAAAAAATATCAATGGATAAATGCTATAAGTCTATAACCAAATTTGCAGGCATTAAAATGGGCTATCCATAAGCGTACGTGGTATCGCTCTCAACCCAAGCCTGGCCCATTTGCATCTCTGCAGCATCTCTCGGTATCCGGAAAAAAATATTTTTTTTTGGTAAATCAGATGATTTAAATCATTCGGAGTATAGATAGATATATCCATGGAAGTCAAAAAAAACCAAAATAATAAAATATTAAAAAATTTGCATAGCGTTTCCTCCTAAATGACCAAAGAATTGAAGATATTAGTATAGGGCTGCGAATGGGTCGAGTCGACCCGTGACCCGACCCGATCCGAATTTTAGGATCCGTGGAGCCGGGGCGGGTCCTAAATTTGGATCCGTTCTATTTTTCGGATCGGATCGGATCCACCCAATCTCGACTCGGACCCAAATTTGACCCGACCCCTTT
>JAOXJJ010001100.1:14265060-14277722 GCA_025769935.1 Phoenix roebelenii
GGGGGTTAATCTAGTTTCCACATTTTTCTTGAGATCTAATCATGGTTAAAATTTGTAGGCATGAATCGGACCCGATCCGACCCGAATGACCCGTCGGGTCAAAATTTGTAGGCATGGATCCGATCCGACCCGATCCGATTTTCAACTGGGTCGGATCTGGGTCCAAAATTAGAATCCAAACAAAAAATCGGATCGGATCGGGGTATAATATTTGTTATCTTAGCATTGGCCAAACACAGGAGTACTCAGAGCAATTATAGGCCGATTTTTTAACATTATTCAGGAATGCCATTCCATCTTCAGACCAAAGCCTTCCATGTCCTTTAGATAAGTCTTGCTTGTAGATGACACGGACCAGTCAGTCATGACCAAATGGATGCATCCATAGGAGTTGCAGACTTCTCACTTTCCACCTTTTTTACCCATATCTCAAGCTTTACTTATGATGCATGCATGACATGCTGGAGTTCTGGCGAAGGGCAGGTTCTAAGATTTTGACGAGCTGTAGGCCCGCCAGCCCAACTAAAATACTTGAGTATTTCAGGGTCTTCAGGCCAATGATTCGTTCGGCTGCGTTAGGTCGTGCAGCACTCGTTGCCTCAATGATTGAGCCTATTATGGAGCCTATGATTGCTCTGTTCTTCTAATGCACTTGATTCTGTTCCCTTATCTCAAGCGCATGGTCAGATTTTGACCTGATTTGAATGGACCCCAATGTGCCTGTATTTTGATGATTGATAAGATTTGGAGGTGGATTTTGATATCAAGCACGCTCTTCCCCGATACCAATCTCAAATTAAAAAAAACTTATCAGCCTTTCAGGCAGTAAGACATCCTTGTGCTAGAGTCGTTGCATTGGCATCAAAAACTCATAATAGCTGATCATGGATAAAATGGTGTGGATTCTTTGTCAAATAATCCAATTGAGAAAGTATAGAAATCTATTATATGCTTGAAGATGCCCGGGCCAATAGTTTGTGACTTAAATTAAAAAAAAAAAATCCGAATACCCTCGAAAATAACTACAGTTACATCCAATAGTTTAAAAAATCTATATTTATCCTTTTGAAGTTTATTTTTATCATTTAGTTTAAACCATAACTTAGCCGAATATTAGCCAAACCGTTAATCTTAAGTAGAACCCGAATGCCGCATCAGAAAAATTTTACAAATAATCAAAATAACTTTAAGTGAAATAAATAGCTATGCAAAAATATAAATAAATATGTATATTCTTTTCTTTACTTGGAAGTAATTTTGATTTTTTATATAAGATAAATAATTTTACTAATACTGTTAATTTAATTGAATTGTAAATATAGATTTTACAAAAGTGCAAGCGTTCAAATTCCATTCTCAACAATTATTGCAGAGGCACAGTAACAAATATCTAACTGCAACATGAATAACTTCTATTGTTCGCTCTGATAACACTCCAAGGACAACAAGATGTTCTTTTTGACCGTTGACAGTTTAAATGCACAATTTAAAACGAGGACTACCATGTCCTATCCTAACAAGCTAGCTATCCAAAGGGATCTGTTTGATAAGTCTTTCATTTCCCAACATCTCTTTACTGTATTAACAAGCAACTCATCAATTAAGACAAAAAAATTCTGAGAAAGAAACATCAGCAAGCAAAGGCAATAGCCGAGCAGTCAGACTGCTTTATCTGGAGAAGTTTTTATAACTAACCTTGCCACCTGCTTGCTGAGCTTTTCACCTAGATAAATGAAGAAAAGGAAGAGCTTCGATGTTAACCCTCATCGAAGGAATGAAATTTGTATGATCCTGTTTCTTGAAAAACTAAACTATGACCGATCAGATTGTAGGCATGCCAGATCGGGCAGGTCGATCAAGGAGTTTGATTAACCCAAGAGACATGGTTCGCTCTTTGCGTTAGAAAGCAAACTTTCACAATTTCTAATAAAATGAGAATTACAAAAAGAATAAAAATAATTAGGGGAGTAATAACTCGCAGACGAAAGATCTTTAATAAAATTTATCACAATCAAACAAGGAATTTATCACAATCATTGGATCATGAGGAAACGAAGTTTTGCAAGTGAAATCTAAGAGCATGGATCTACCATCGTTGGGTCAGTTTGCTGTAGTATTTGCTTTCTGACATAGGGACAATTTATGCATCCAGTAGCCATATTTGAAAGCAACAGCAATCCATCATTAGTGATGTGATTCCAACGGGATGGCCTCATCCCTTTCGACCAGTTAGAAGTAGAGCGAGCCAATCACTTTCTATTTCCCATCAAGTATAAGCATAAGTTATATAATTAATTAATGAATGAATTAACCAGTAATGATGACGATAGTCATTGTAATGATGTGATGACAATGATGATAGCAATATCCCAATATATTCTCTCTATTAACCACATAAGAATCATAGGAATTCAAAAAAGCCTAAGAAAGGTACAGGAAAATGCTTTGGGGTGCCTATTAGTGCGCAAGAAAAATTATATGAAACCACATAATGGGTAGCTTGGCAGCTTAGTATAATAGTATTTTATCATCCCCTTTGTTTAATGCTGATTCCTACGAGTTACGGTTGGGCTCTTTTCATGTGCAAGAAACGGGACGCCGTGGCATAAATCTTTATCGAGTAGCTATCATGAAATCGGAGACCACTAATGCACAAGTCGTTAGGAGAGGAGGGCGTGGTAACTTTACGGCTTGCACCTCCTCCTCTCTCGCGGGCACGCGAGCGGTGGGTCCCACCAAACCCAGATCCTGGCCCGGTCCAAGTAGTGAGCATGCGAGCCTAGTGAAGCCCACAAGAGGAAAGCAGTCCTCTTTGGAATGATTGTAAATCAAATAATATCCATCAAAATTCATTCTTGTATCTAAATTTATCTAAATATAAATAAAAATTGAAGCATCTTACTAATATTTGCACTTGTATAGAAAACTATTGGATTCATATTTGAATATTCAATTTTAATTGTAATCCTATTTAATTTTATAGAGCACACATATAAGTTGCCGTTTAGATAGCAATGTCATTAATTCTGTGGCCATAAAATATAGTTAACTAACTGATCTAAATATTTATATCTATTTATAGATATAAAGTTTGTATTTAATAAATATTTATATTTATATATTAATATTCAATTCTTATCCGATCTTATTTCAATCCCCGGGTCCCTCACTTCTCTCTCCTCTCTTTCCAGATGGTTGCATGTGGATTGTAGGCATGTGAAGGCCGTAGCAGGTTCAAAATATGAGCTAAAACGCGTGTCGCGTTCGTCCGCGTCCTTCCAACCAGCCGGATCCGGTCCCTCCACGTCTGATGTCATCCCACTTGGATCTCAGCTTCGAAACTGGTGAAAACCTTGACCATTTGCATGAAATTTTTCTCCAAAGGCTTCAATCGTATACCCCACACGCAAAAGTGGATGACCATATTACCCTATTTAAAAAAAAGCCGTACAACCAGCAGCGCTTACCACTCACCACCCATTGAAACAACTGTGTACGAGCAAAACGAGCTAAATATCAGAAGATCCCTCGACCACCTGCAAAAAAGATTACTAAGTATTTGTGGTAATGTGAACGAATGCTGCTACCGGGTCAAGGAGTCGATGAGCGAGAGAATCTAGGAGAACAATAGGAAGTAGGGCCCCCTGACCAGCTACTTGTGGACTTCATGCCATCACCACCACTCTCCTCGTAGTGTATATATATATATATATATATATATGGTAACCTTGCAATGAGAGATCAAAACCAAGTTCCTAGAGTGTAGATATTGGGAGATCAGGAAGGGAGTGAGAGGAGCAGGGAAGTTGCTGGTGGCCATGGGGAACCCAGAAGCCGAAGTGTATTTTGTCTTCATGAACTTTGATCCTGAGTACGAGCGCCTGCGAGCGAATCAGTTTGGCATACCCAACCAACACTCTCGGATTCTTTTCTTGAACTCTTATCAATAGAACTTCTCACATTTTGTGGTCTTTTCTTGTGATGAAATCTCAGCAGGTCGACAAAATGTTCAGCGGAGCTTGACGCTTATCTGAGTAACAAGCACGACCAGCTGCTAGCAAAGCTGCTTCGACCAAACACCTACGAGAAGAAATCTTCTTTGGCCATTGTTGATGGTTTCGCCGTGGAAATAACTGAAAACCAGGTATTTCTCTTGGGTTTAAAGCACACCTTCTCCAGTTTCTGGGTCGTTAACAGTGAAGTATATATATGTTGCTGATGACTATGCTATGATGGCATCAGGCAGCTATACTGAGATCAGCCAAGGAAGTGAGGGTGGTCGAGAAGAACCAAGAGCTCGCTTGATCCACGAGATGCGAGATGTATGTACTCAATGTTAGCAAGTTGAGAAGTAGGTGACATAATATGGTTATGTATTGGAATAATCATCTTGGGAGTTGGCTTGGTCTTGCAGCGAGAAACTTATAATACCTATTTCTAGTAGTGTGGCTTTTTGGCTCTCGAGCCATGGGTTAAGTCAAGATTTAGATAACTGTCAACCTCCTAGAGCAGCACCTAGGTAGAGTTTTCAAAGGCTTCATTGACTTTCCTTTCAAGGAAATTGGTTCTTGAAGACTCTGAAGGCCTGAATTTGTGTTGTTGTTACTTTTTCTTCTGTAAAGCTCGAGTTTCTATTGATGTTTGAATCCGAAATCTAATTAAATGTATAAACCAAGTATCTAACCATAACATTAGAACGTTGATCGGTGTATGTGGGAGTGTCTAACCGTGTATTGTGTTAAATATGCAAAGCAAAACCTCAATCCAGCATGCTCATTTTGAAGTTCAGAAGGGCAAATTGGTGTTCACCTGATCATAGCTATTCATCTGCTAGTTCTACTGATGGTGCTGATATCAAAGATACAAATGAGATGAAAATACCCAAACTAATTAATGCATGTTTGATGTGAGGCCCACATTCAAGTTTTTTTTTATTAATTTTTCAAGAGGGAGGCCTTTATGGCAAAAGAGAGTTTACAGAAAGTATTTACAAAAAGTCTGCAAGAAATAAAAATGCAAAAAAGCAACATAAGTCTTTCACAAAAATAGTGGTTTGTAAATAGATCTTTTAAATTATTCAACAACAAACTGAACAATGGCAGAAGCAGTTTGAAGGATCTCCCTAGCTTTAATGTGCAGCTGTAGAAGCTCTGTATCCTTAAGTGGGTCGGCCTTTTCCAAAATAAGAGAAATCAATGTCCCCCATATTCAATTCAAGTTGATGATTAAGCTAATTCAAGTTTTAGTATTCCTCTATACAAAACAATCCTACCAAAATAGTTTGACCCTGATCTTCATTAGTTTGTACAATCTCTAACATGGAAGCCGAATCGGTCCGACCTGGGTGCAGCAATCTGGAGACGGAAGGTCACCACCGCATCAGGGCCGGCCCAACCCTTAGGCAACTGAGGCGGTCGCCTAAGGCCCCGACCTAAAAAAGGCCCACCGTAGGAAATGTCTCAAAGATAAAATGGAAAGAAAAAAGGCCCCCAGTAAATTTTCCTTAAGCCGGCCCATTACAGGGAAGGCCTCAAATACAAAACGGCCTTAGGCCCCCAAATACGTTGGGCCGCTCCTGCACCGCATATCCACCGTAACACAGGGTGATGAGAAATAAAAAACACCAATTAGTTGCCACTCCAATTTCCCTCCATCATCCAGTCCTCGCATTCGCAGGAGACATGAATCCACGTCCCTCAACAAGCAAAGAGCGTTTCCTTTGGCGTTTGGTTTTGAACCTCGGCTGGTTTGCGTGTTTACACGTGCCACGCGTCCAGTTAATAATGAGTGTGCGTGGACTAAGCTGGGCTTTGCTCTTCTCCAAGATCATGTAGTGTCCTAGCTCGCGTCGAACATATAATTCTCCATTGAGTAGGGGTATAATCCTTTGCATTCAAGACCTAATTTTTCTACTTGCTCCTCATGTGACCATCAACTCCACCTGTGGCAAAGTTTTTTTTTTTCAAGTCTAAACTGCATGGCTACCAAAAACGATAATGGTTATCCTACCCATAGTCAGCAAGCATTATCTCATCTACACTGCCTCAAATTAAATTATGAGGTTGAAATCAGAAATCAGAAGCTCTTCACTGGCACTCAGACCTTTTTTTTTTTTTGATACACACTGAATTAATGCAAGATAACTGAACACAAACGATGTTACCGATAAACCCTAGAAGACCAGAAAAATAGAAAACATTGGTTCAATTTAAGCTCATAAACCAGAGAGACTGAAAATTTCTGGAAAAGTATAGATGCAGAGGCAATCAGAAAGATATTTGATTCAAGGAATCATAGTCATCTTTGTGACGCAAAGTCAAAATGAGTTGCACAGTGGATGATAGCCAAATTGAGATTTGATTTGAGTACTGAAATGCAAACCATTAAAACGGCTGTGATAGAAAGACAAGAATTTCCACTTTAGGCAGCGCCATGGCAGCCAACCACAAAGCACAACTGCACATGATGCTCTATCTACATTGCTGACAGCAGTGGCATAAGTGGTTAAAATATGGGTTCTCTGCTATGAATCTGAATGAAAAAAAGATTAGCAGTCTGATTTTTTGCAGTGAGTTGAAAGCTCTCGTGCAATAATTGGGTACGAATGCAGACAACTCCGGTGGATTGTTGGAGGGGGAGATGCATTTCTTTTGTGCTAATAAACTCCAAGGAAATGCTGTCACCTCAGTTCTGAGCATGTCGCATAACAGTAGCATGATATAATGCAGGAGTGGTCCAGAAGAGCCCCACAAAACTAAGAACAGACTTATGTCCAGAGTTTCTTGTTTTCGGATGAAGCGCATGACGAATGTAATTCGATAGGGAAAGCCTCCACTTGTCAGGATCTGTCGTGCCCCTTTCTTGGTACGAGTTCCTGATCTTGTCGAAGTAGTTCACAAATGAGCACAAGCATATATAGCCTAGACTGGAAATACTCTCTTACAGACACAACTTTTGAACTACAGCTCCACAATAGATCTTTCTGAGATCTTAATCTTGCACCCACGACATTCTCATTTTGATTCGTTTCATAGTTCCACTTGTGCGCTGTAGACTTGAATCTGCTCCTGGTTAGAGTAACTTAGCATACTCCTGCAATGGAGTGAGAAAATGCAAAATAAAAAGAGAAGGTTATTAGCAATAAGAGACCAGACATATAATTCAGAGAAATAATGCAGCGCCGACAGAATCTGTGCAGGGGAACTTGCGAAGGAATTCAAGGAGCCGGTTGATGGACAGGGAAAACTCCATAGGAGACCACAAAGACCATAGCCAAAGATTGCTCGAGCTGCAGAAAAGATGGGTGGGAAACTCAGGTCATAGCTTTTAGAGATTAGACAGCCAGGAGGTATTCAAGACACAGAAAAGACTGATGGGAAACCCATGTCGTAGTCTCTCATACATGGGATGTCTTGGCTCTAGGAGGTGCTCAAAAGCAACATAGCATTTCTCTCAACGTCCGAGGAGCTTTTATTTATATATTTATTTATTGATATAGATCCGAGGAGCTTTCAAAAGTCAAAGGAAACATGGAAGCTTGATCCAATGGGAAAACTCTTGAGAGGAAGTCCTATCAGACCAACTCAGAAAGGAGTCGTTAAAAGAAGGATTAAAGAAAGAGCAGCTCTCCGAGGTCCAGAGAGAGTCAGATATCTTAGCCTTATCCTTGTTTTATAGAGAGACTATAAACACATTCCAAACCCATGACCTTCATATCACAATGGAGCACTACTATCATTGTGCCAAGACTCACCCTCAAAAAAAGGATTAAAGAAAATTATTCAAAAATACAGAAATGGCCGCAATCGACAACTTTTGATTTGAGAAATAGTATGAACTTTCTGATGTTCACTGTCAAGTAGTTGCTGTATAAACGAAAATAGTCTTGATACAAGATCAGAAAAAGTGAAGCTAGACATCTTAATGGTTTTCATTGCGACTTTGATGCATGATCAGAAAAGGGCCAAAAGGCGAGGCTGGACATCTGAATGATTTTAACTGTGAGGCCCTAAAATTGCAGACTATTAATGTGGCGAACAGAGAAGGGCCTTTAATAACTTCATTGAGTATGAACTTTAGAATGCAATGCATGCATTTATCTGTTTTTCCCCTAGAATAAAACATTAGTGACAACTACAAGCAAAGATGCTAATGAACCAAAAAATGCACGATCTACACTTTCTGTTGTCCCAAACCCCAAAATGAAACATTTGACAACTTCGAAGCGAAGGTGATTGTATTGATGATGACAACAGCAGCAATAGCAACATGTAGAAATGAATTGAACTTGGCAATTGCCCACCACACTTAAATAGGATTTTTAGCATATAGGTATGTGTAGCCATTCAACAAGTGAAATCAGATATCTGATTCTTAACCTTAAAAGGAAAAATCAGAGAACCTAGTACTAAATTTCATCAAGACGGTAGACATGGGAAATTTTGCAATGACTTTTGGCTTTAGCATAAATCGAATTGATTGAGCACAAAAATTCCTTGAGATATGACTGAATACACAAATCATAGTACAAATATTAGAATTCCTTTCTCTCAAACAATAGAAAAAATGGCTCTTGACCTTTTAGTGCTAGACTTAGCCTATGCCTACTATCTTTCATTATCCAATATGTACCATGAAATAGTTAAGTGCAAGAAAAAAAAAGAAATGGACAAAAATGTTTCCATGATTCTGGTAGATGATTTGCCTGACAGGCAGCTATAATAAATTGCTCATTCCTTTCTGGAGCATTCTTATAGAGTTTCACTTCATAGCTAATCCCCTCTCAACAAGGAGACAAATATCGGGTGGTGGCAGTGGATGCTAGTGGAAAACACCGTAATTGCCTGTTGCAATCTCTGATAGTACGAAATAATTCATTTCAAAATGAAGCAACACCAGTACAGCAACCAAGCCCACTATGAATCTTGACAAAGGAAAGTAAGAAAAGCTTGAACCCTAGACAATATGATGATAAAAACAAGTGATACAAAAATAATAAAGTAAATGGTTGTAGATTCAATTCTCTTGCATATGGTGCCAAAAATTTACCGCAAAAATTATGCCTTTGAGAGACATCTTGTCAGGTCTACTCGCAATTCACATAGCTGTCAAACAAAAGCAAAATGATCATCTGACCTGAAGGTTGTGGAAACAGTAATGCTAAAGCACGAGAGTTCCAATTGTGTAAAATCTAACAAGGAACTTGCACAAAACACTTGCACCATCTAGTTTTTCATCTTGAACAGACTGCATGCCAATATAATGATATATTAAAACACCATGGAAGAACAAAATTGAATGCAATATGTAGCAATTCTGTAGAAAGGATAATGAATATTTATTTGCGAGAATCATTGTTAAAATCATACTCCAGTCCAGGTTTGAACCTGAAGGTGGGGCTTCCACTGTATTCCTCAAGAAATATCAGACTCCAGTCGAAACAAATTGTCTCTGTTCCATTTGAAGTATTGTTTGGCCTCATTGGATATTTTTATTAACGGCATAAAAAACTCTTGAATAAGACGAGTCTTATCATATTTTGTATACAGACAAAATGTCCCCTCTACAGATGAAATTTCTACTCTATAAGTGATAGCTCCACAGGGCAAGTATTAAAGAAGTACTACTAGATTTTGGCAGTGAAGATATCATCACACATGGTATGCCAAGATCCCACATTTAATTTCTTTTATGAAGTTTGAAATAATCAAAGAACAAGAGACAAAAACAGGAACATAAGCCACTTGGAAGTTTTTTATGCGAGCAATAATGAATGAAATAATTTGAAAAGACATAACAAGAAAGCTATACATTATTCGCAAACCTATCCATGCTAGAGCAAGAAAAATTTTGTAAAGGTCTTTCTCATATGACTTGCATACGAATATCAACCTCCACAACCCCCAGCACTTACCCCCCTGCCACCTAAACATAGAAAATCCAATTACCCCCTCTAGATAAAAGGTACACACAATGCTCTTTGAGATTTAAAAGAAACGCAAAAATTCCTCTTTGAGATATTAAAAAGAATCATTATTTTTTCACTTTTTCACCCTTTTCCCTTCTTATCTCCTATAAATGAACCCTAAATCCATGTTAAAGTCCAAACCTCCAGCCTCCATACCTTCAGGAGAACACTTAAGAGGATAATTTAAATTTTAAAACCTTGCAAAACTAGCTTTCTTTGTTTCTCTCTGCACACGCAGACACATATATTCATGTTTTCGGGTTTTAATGGGGAAAATAAATAACAAACAGATCTAGCTTATAAAACTTGTATGAAATTTCACAAATTCAGGAAGATATTATCAAACTTATGCCAAACAGTGTAAAAGGATTCACTGGACAAAGTAAGCTTGACATGGGCTAGTGCAATTGGTTTCACGAAAAATTTTTCAAAGGCCACATATCAATTGAACAAAATTCCCAGATTCTGGAGAATGCCATGTATTATGTTCTTCCTATATCAATTTGCATCATGGTATTAACTTCCAATGCTAACTTTCTCTTTTGCAGGCTTTGAGCCAATTTTGGTGCAGGTTTTGGGCAATCGTCAACCATAGGCATAGGCAAGCAGAGAAGAAACTTGTGAGAACACTAGTTGTTTTAATAAATGATATTTTTCCTCCATTTTTTAATTAAATTGCATAAGTTATTTGATTTGCCAAGTTTTCCTTTCTGGGTTTTCATCTCTCTCCTTTTTTAGTATAGGGAATAGCTTATGGATTCTTATGTTAACTCTAGTTGATCTCTTGGGCTAAATTAAGGTTCTTTTGAGGTCCTGTTTAAAGTAGAATTAGTGTCCAAGAATCCTAATCTATATATAAGTTGATACAGAAAGTCTTAAGACTAGTTTTAACAAGTTTCTTGTATATGTTATATACACAAGGTTGCATGGAAATTCAAATCTTTTAAGTTCCTTCATTTTTCCTTTATTTTTCTATGCTGTGCTATTAAGTCTCTCTAGAAAGGGGTAATCAACGTTGTTTCAGTCACAACAGGAGCCCTTTCACATGTAATGGAAAGATCTTAAAGGGACTAGACACCTAAGAAGTAATAGCCAGAGCACCAATATAGAATTCATGTTATGCTCATACCAAATTGCTGCCATCACGAAAATCATATAAGCAGCAAGTGCATGTTAACATCTTTGTTTCTCTTCCACAATCCTAACCAAGACCTGACAACACATCAAAAAAGACAGTTAAAAACTGTACAAAAACTTCTGTCCTACTGTCATACTTTATTAAGAGAATTGAAAACCAACTATTGACATGCAATGCATTTTGAACTCATGGTAAGGCATGGCATTCGTACCAAGCAAAACAGCATCAATTCTTTTTTAATTGGATGACCAGCAAATATAGCATCTCCTCATTTCTTGGGTACCTAAATGGTTTACCCTAGTTAGTCGAAGGATGGTGAGAGGCATGCAAATAATGCTTTGGCAATATAATTGCTTCTTGAGATAATAAGGCCTTTCATCTTGCAAACTGTGAAGCAGCTAGAGGATGCTGAAGAAATCAGATTCTCAACATACTACCTCTGCTTTACTACATTACTTCTGACACAGCAGAGCACAAAGTGGTGGGTATGCTCGTAGCATCTGGTCGTTATATTCCAAACTGGTAGCTGCTACAAGAATTTGGATTGTAAAACACTCGCCGACTTATCACAACATCAATCAACATCCTTATTGGAGATGAGTGGCAGCAAGTCTAAATACTTATCTAGCTGGCTAAACCTATAAACATACTCTAAGAAAAGAGAAACCATAACCGTAGATGGAGCAATGCCATTCAAAATAATTTTATTGAGCACCTTAATTGCTTCCTTAATCTCACCTTTGGCGCAAAAAGCACTGCAGAATAGCATTGCATATTTCTATATTTATCTGAAGTCCCTTTTCTTTCAACATTCTAATAGTACTCTTAGCTTCCTGTAAGTGAATATTTTTACAATATGCATTAAGTATACAAGAATACAACATACCATCAGGTACCATCTCATTCTCTACCATATGATGCAGCAAATCCTCTGTATATTGGCACCTGCCAGCCTTACACATGTCATCTGAAAGTATGCTATAACTTACAACATCGAGCTCCACTCCTTTATGGGCCATTTCTTCCACCAAATTTGCACATGCTTGAGATCACCTACCTTACAAAAACCAGATATTAAAGTATTATGACTCACCACGTTTGGTCTTAGACCCTGCCTTTCCATATCACATAATAAATTCTGTGCAGCCTCAATTTTCCCAATCTTACAGTACCCATCCATCAAGGTGTAATAGGTGATCACAACAGGTTTGGTTCCTTTCCTTCTAATCTCCTGGAGAAGCATCCTTGCTTTGTCCATGTTACCCATTTTGCAAAATCCACAGATCAAAATATTATAAGCAACAAGATTATTCCTGAATCCTCTCTCTTCCATCTGGCAAAAGAGCCCGATTGCTTCCTCAAGTCACCCCCCTTTACATAACCAATTTAGCAGGGTACAATAAGTGAACTCATTAGGGCCTGCCCCTTTTTGAATCATCATGTCAAAAAGCCTCAATGCCTCATCTACTCTCCCCTCTTTACAGAGTATCCCTATGACTCTTGTGTATGTGATGACATTCGGATTGAGACCATGACAGAGCATCTCTTGGATCATTC
>JAOXJJ010001100.1:14277822-14304905 GCA_025769935.1 Phoenix roebelenii
TCGCCGCTCGCTCACCCCCACCGGAGCTCCTCCTCCTCCGCCGAGTGATCGCCCCCGGGTCCCGTTTCCAGCAACACAGAGTATCCCTATGACTCTTGTGTATGTGATGACATTCGGATTGAGACCATGACAGAGCATCTCTTGGATCATTCCCATGGCCTCTTCCAGTTGCCCATCCTCGCATAGTCCATGAATTAGAGCATTGTAAGTATGAGGATCCATGCAGGCATGTTTTTAGTCCCACATCGGTTATTCGGCGAGGAGATTTTGGACACTTATACAAAACTAAGAAACCCAAAAAATGCCTTCTGACTAACCTTTTTGGGTGAGGTTCTGGGTTATTACAATAAGTTATGACATTTGGAGAGAAGCCCTTCTCTGACATTTCATTAAAAAGCAATTTTGCTTCAACTAGTTGCCTCTCCTGACACAATCCATTTATAAAGCCAGTATATGTTACCACATTTCCCTTAACTCCCAAGTTGACCATCCTAGTGTAAAGCATCTTCGCCAACTTCATCTTCCGATCACTGCAGAGACCAGCTGAGACACAATTGTAAGCAACGACACTCGGAACCAATCCAACTCTCAGCATTTAAGAAATCAAACGCAAGCCCAATTCTGAAATCGAATTACTGCAAACAAAATCAATCAAGATTGAATAGGTTCTGCTATTAGGGCTCGGCCCGTTCTCCGTCAGCCCACGCAGAAGGCCAAACGCATCGAAGACCCTGCCTTTTATGCAGTAGGCCTTGATCAGAGTATTGCAATATCACATTCGGAGAGTAAGACCAGAATCTTATTTCGTCGAACACATGGCGTCCAAGGCCCGACTCGCAGTAACAGTTGATGAGGATGTTAAGGGTGAGGACGTCCGGGGGAAAGGCTAGTGGCAAGACCTTCAAGAATCCATGTTCTTCGCCATGTTATCGGCAATGGTGTTGGGGAACGCTTGGAGAAAAAGACTTAAGGGTTTCAGCGCCGGGATGGGCGTCGGGATTTTAGGGGCCGAGGACCCGGTTGTATCCTTCGCGCTCACCAACCGTCAGATCCCATTTCGATTTGAGATGTGTTGAGAGGGTAACTGACGGAGTTCGGAGCGCTGAATCGAACGCGGGAGAAATTTAAACATATGAACTGTGGATGATCCGACGGTCGACGGGATCGAAGGAAGTATTTCCTTCTTTGGCGCGAAGGATATAACCGGGACTTCGTTTGCCGACTATTGAGGTGGCGTGCTCCGAGACGAGGGTAGCCAATCAAGTCAGTTGACCAATTATTAGGATTTTTTTCTGGTTTGGCCTCCAAGCATGTGTTTTTGAGAAAAAGGCTTCTTGCCTATTTCTCGGAATTTTTCAATGAGCGAACTTGTTGATCAATTCATTTATTCTATATTAAAGTTTGTGACTAGTTGGACATAGGGCTGCAAATAGGTTGGGTTGGCCCATGACCCTACCCGATCCAACACGTATAGATCCGATCCGACTCAAATTTTAGGACTCGCAGGGCTGAGTTGGATCCTAAATTTGGACCCGTTCTATTTTTCGAGTCAGGTCTGGATCAACCCATACTCGACCCGACCCATTTTTTTTGTCAATTTTGGATTGTTTACCAAAAAAACCCAAATCGACCCAATTTGAACCTGGATTACCCATTTAGACCCATAGCTCGCAAGGAAATCATGAGTCTGACCCACAGGCTTTCAGCCCACTAACCAGCTCCATAGCCCATGAGATATAAGTCTTGATTCACTTTCGAAAGGGGAGAATCCGAGTCCCTTGTCCGGTGGAGGAACTCTAGAACTTGAGAAGTCGGGAAGACCCTTCCTTTCCGAATCGATCTCCTCCTTCTGCGCGCCCCTGAGTCTCTTCAGTGTCCGACGACTTTGGCATGCTTCGCCCC
The DNA here is from genome assembly GCA_025769935.1 of Phoenix roebelenii. Taxonomy (NCBI): domain Eukaryota; kingdom Viridiplantae; phylum Streptophyta; class Magnoliopsida; order Arecales; family Arecaceae; genus Phoenix; species Phoenix roebelenii. The sequence goes on from JAOXJJ010001100.1 coordinate 14,279,725, forward strand.
TTCTCCCAAGGTATGTCCCTTCTTCATCCTAGTTTTCCTCACCCTCATTTGCTTATACATCAAGTGGGCCTGCGACTACCAGCGATGGACAACGGCAACTAACATGGGGGAGTTATCCATGGGTAGCTTCTCGGTGCACTTACACCAGCGATCGTCATCGAGCAACAAAGCCCAGTGCTCCATATGCCTCAGCTGCTTGATAGAGGGAGAAAAGGTTAAGGTGCTGCCAATCTGTAGCCATCCATTCGATCCGGAGTGCAACAATGAAGGGTTGAAGGCTCATTTGAGCTGCCCGCTATGTAGGGCTTCTCTTGGGTGATTGACGGCAGAGCCAGTAGTCGTCGTTAGAGAAGAAGATAGGCTGAGAATGGGGTTTTGAGTCGGTGGATAAGAGTGTCTTTTTTTTTCTTTTTTATATTTTCTTCCCTTTTTTTTCTTCTTTTTTTTTTTTTTTTTGGGAGCCATGGGCGTGGAAACAGGAGAGGCTGGCAGTGGAATCCATGGAGGGACGGTGGCTTTTGGGGTTTTGCCATGGGAGAGGGCCAAAGCACGGACAGCCTTACCCGACCCGGATCTGACCCAGATCTGAATTATTCGAGTCGGGTTTGGGTTATATATGGATCCGACTCGAATGACTCGTTGGGCCCAAAATTATAGTTGTGGACATGATCTGACCCGACTTTTTGGGCCTGACCCAGTCAGATTGGGTCTGGGTCTAAAATTAGAACCCGAACGAGAAACCGTGTCCGATCGGGGTCACTCAAGATTCGATCTGACCTGAACCATTTGCACCCCTAGTTGGACAATACTCGATTTTTAATGGCATCATATGTCCCCAGTAATGTGCCAATCATATGTCACACTGCACATTTCTTATAACGGAGCTCTAAAAAATATACTAAACCTAAAAATTTATCACGACCTCAATATATGTGAAGAGTAATGATCTCAATTCATAACAAACAATAAAATTGATCCAACAATTTAATTACCCAACCAGTATTAGTAATGCTCTATCTATTCATTCCTTCCATTTGTGATCTCAACCATAGTCAAGTACTATGCAACCTGCAATTCCGAAAAGAGAGAGAAGAAAAAAAAAAAAAGAGAATGTGGGCTTTATAACCCAATAAAAACTCAACAAGAAAATAATTGGTTGGCAATATAAAATAAATATTGTATCGGTGCTCGGAAAGCTTGTGTCGGCGGAGGCATAGTCGGCCTCTTCGACCGGCCGCGACCGGGGCCGGCTCGGCAAGCTGCGCAACGCCATAGTCCGAAAGGCGGGCGAACCGTTGCCGATTACGACGTGGGACGGATCGGTGGTTGATATGTTGCGATGTTCGGTGGTTGTCGTCGAGGGTCAGGAGGTGCGAGTGGATAAAGACGAGAGAGCATGCGCTACCTGGAGGATGATCTGGGATCGGTGCAAGATTGCCGAAGCTTCCCAATCCCCATCCATTCGGCTCGACTCGGTCTGGTTCATCCAGTATTGCTCGTTGGTCGCTGGAAAGCAAGGAGGCCTCGACCTTGCTCAAGCCGAAGCGAACCGGAGATCCAACTTTCCATCCACGCCTGCCCAACCCCGATACCTGCTACCCGCATTGACCGCGACAGAGCACCACCCTCTCTCTCTCTCTCTACAAGTATACCTCTCTCTTCCCCCACACAAGCACGTCATCCTCTCCGTCTGAAGCCATGACGCCGGCCAAGATCACCATCGTCTTCTCCGTCATATCCTCGCTCCTCCTTGTCTCCCATGCCCGCTTCGTCCCCGACGACATCTTCCCGTTCACCACCGCCCTCTCCAACTCCAAGCAGGACCCACTGGAGGACACCGATCGGACGGCCATCGTACTCCCGCTGGAGAAATCCCCCGACGGATCCATCTCCGCCGCCGTCGAGCCATTCCACTATGTCGACACCTCCCTCCGCCTCCCGATCGGCCCCCACTTCTTGCTCCGCCTCCGCCACGGCTGCCATGGCCCCCGGCACGGCCGCTTCCCCTACGGAGACCACATGATAGCGTTCCCGAGGGGCCGCAAGAATATTCCGAGGGGCTTTCCGGGCGAGATGCGGTCGATCCTGACGATGGGGCCGCGAGTCCCGAGGGGATTTCCCAACGAGAAGCAGCCGACGCCGACGGGGAGGACGGAATTCGAGCGCGGGTTCTGGAAGGAGAGGGCGGCGATGGCTCACGGGATGAGGGAGGCCGAGAGGCGCCCGCGGGTTTCTGGGGAGGAGAAGATGAAGGTGAAGGCGTGAAGCACGACGAGGAGAAGGAGCGGAGAGAGCACGGGGACTTCGCGAGGCGGTTCTGGGCGATTCTGAACCGCTTTTGACTGAGTTCCGGGTTTGGTAGGATTCGCAGAACTCGGCGACGCTTGGCATAGTCTTATCATACGATATTGTTCAGCTTGAGTATTTATTTCGGTCTCTGTATTATTTTTCCTACTTTATATGCTCTTATATATTGATTGTATCACGTAAACACTATGCTTATCTGTATTTAAGTTATATATTTTTATTTAAAGTTTGGCATGCGTGGTGTATTGGCGTGGCCATGTAGTTGTCGTCGGCATGCTTTACAGCGGGACTACGGTGTATGGTCATTGATGCCCAACTCATGGATGGTTTATTTTCGTCAAGATAAGAGAGTAAAGAATTTTTAAAATGATAAAATAAGAGGTGCCTCAAGCGGCTTATGTTGTTGACGGAGAAAGGAGTTGGCGTTTTATCTTCAAAATTGATTGATTTATAATACAATAAATACGAGCTTAGATTGATATTCTGGCAATCACAATTGCTATATGGAAAATGGATATAGGGATGCAGATGCAATCCAAGAAGATTTCTGTGTCGCATTGTTTCTCGTGCAAAATGGTGAATAGGAGCCAAACCTGAGGGGTCATAGAATTAGATTCTTACTCCCTATCTATCATTTAGGTTTTTTTGTTGTGTCGCCGATTGTGGTGATCCAAATCATTTCCTTGCCTATGTTGGCTAACCCGGTTCACTAGTGTAACACGAAAGATAAGTTAATTAGGAACTTTATATGAAGATTAAATAACTCTATAGTTAAGTTATTTATTCAATTCCTAACCTCAAATGTTTGTAAATCCTGAAACTTGTATATTTTGAAGAATTCAAATTATTACAAGAAGCTTTTATGATTCTATTTTCATGCTTTTTGTCTGTTGATTTGTTAGCCCGGGTTAAAAGCACTTGTTACATGACACAGATTTTTCAAACAGGCTGAGGAGGATGTAGGCTATAGCAGCTTTATTTATCAAAAGAAAAAAGAGACCAACTTATTAAGCTAATAAAGTTCTTGACAGTTGAACCAAATGATCTTGGATTAAGTCCCAACTTCGCTAGGGATTATAGGGTTGAGGAATATTTAGGAAAGAGTTACCTCTTGTTATGTTGAGAGAGAGAGAGAGAGAGAGACCAAAGTGCATTGAGGCTCACCTTGAGCATAGTTTTTGAGGGAAGAAACTAAACAAATAGATGACAAAATGAAGAGAATGGAAGCAAGCAGACCTCAGTCACCTTCCAATCTTTAGATCAGTTAAACTTGTTGAATTTGCCATATGCAAGCTATAGTCTAGCATGATAGTTCCATAATAATCTCCTCGACTGAGGCCTGAGTACGGATGCAAATGGGCCACCCAACGGGCCAACTTTATACTGTTTGGGCTGGGTATCCTAGGCTCTGGGCCATCCCATTTGCCTCCCTTCACCTACGGTACACCTGCGGAACAACTCTTATAGTTCTAAGCTGAAAATGATAAAGGTTCTAATATACCCAACACCAAAGAAGGATCAGGAGACAGGAACAGCAGCGTCAAAATCATGATAACCTTATTGTCCTAGGAAAGAAGACCATTTCTCCAAGTTAGAAAAGAAGAAAGATGATTGAGACGGTATACACCACGAGAAAACCAAGAGTTGGCAGAGAATAAAAGAAAGGATTGATAATATGGTGCGGGACAGAAAGAGAGGAGGAGGAGAAAAAGGCAGAAAAGAGGGCAACTCAATATTCTGAAATCTTCTCAATTACATATCTAGATAATTCAAAATCTTAATAAGAGTCCGCATAGAAATAAAATACCAGAATCCTTATAAAATTCTAGCCTTAAAATTCACATAAAAATATTTTTTTTTAATTCTCTAATAAATAATTTTTTTAATTTCTATATTTACGTCTATAGAAGTGCACTTAATTTTTTTTTATAGGACGGTCCTCCGTTATTGTATGATTTGAAACAATTACAATGGCTTAAAATATCTGCACAGGCTTTTTCATGGTAAAAGCGTGGCCAATTCATGGGTCTCTAAACAAATGGATGCTGAAGAACTCAACAGCTTCGTGGCATTCTTCCAAAAACCTCTACATTTCGCATTAGTATCCTGTCATCTAAGCTCCAAATAACTTGCTCCCATCGGTAGAAAGGTGAATACAAACCGCTCCCACATAACAGCATCATTCAATGAAACAATCAGAAAACATTAGACGGCTTCGAGCAGAAACCTGTTTCAAAGGTGCCACTTAGCGGGCCATGACTGCACCCCAAGGGCACCCTCACTCACAGCAATGCACTTCCATGGCATGCTCTGTGGCCAAACACCCCCAGAGCTCGACATTAAAGAGACATATCCGAGTTAGGGGTGAGTTCTTGATGCCTTCGAAGGATCCAGAGAGCTGGACACTCGCACCCCATAGAATTTTTATTATCAGCTCCATCGATGGTGGGGATTGCATATAGATTGAACCTATTTTCGGGGTGGCCCCCAACATCCCCTGCAATGCGACGTTGTTCTTGCTCGCATCGTTGACTGTTGCCCTCTTCCAACATTGGAGGAGCAGACCGCTGCCGCCACCTTCTGGAGGAGGAGAGCTGGAGAAATGTCTGGCGAACAGAGCCCAAACGATCTGCTCCTCCATTTCTATGGAATGCATCGTTGTTGGGGGTCGCCAATACGACGAAACCGTAGCACGAGGCCGTTCTAATGCTGTGGTTAGCTAAATACACACCCTGCATGCATGAGCATGAGTGAGGACACGCAACAAAAAGATCGAGCGAGCTCGAAGGATTATATTTATGCACCCATCATGCACGATCGAGATTCTCTCCCTCATTCTTCTTTCGAAAACAACAACAACAACAAAAAAAATCCCTCTCTCATGTGCATGCATGAGCGTCTCATGATCCGACAACAATTACAGGCATATATCATGATCTGACTGGGCCTATGTAGCTTAATGTTTGTGAAAATTTGTAGTTTGCAGCGACCTATATTAATTTAAGAGCACCCACTACGCAGTACCGCTCCACAGCCCACAGCGACCATCTTGAGAGATGGGGTTGATCCCCAGACCTCTTGCTTGAATTGAAGGCAAGAGGGTGCCACCACTGAGCTATATAAGCTCGGTTCACTAGCCCGTTTCTTCGTCATAATACAAGAGCGGCTTATGATGCTAATTGGGACGCTGAGGTAATTTGCTTCCAAACATTCTCATGAGAAGACCGTCGGAGACAAGAATGGGTTTGGCGTGGCGATCGCAGAGGCTTGTTCTACGATTCAAGAGCCACGGCATCATTCTTAAAAGTAATTCACACAAAGCCCCGCATAGATTCTTATTTTTTTTCAGAAAAGTTGGTTTCCCATCAGCTTCATCGAGATGACAAAAAGATACACACATACATACATCAAGTGGCATAGGATGAGAAATCCAGTAAGAGATAAAGAGACCAAGCCCCTTCTGTTCTCATTTCTAAAATTCCTGTGGTTCATTCCATGCTGTCCTGTCGCCCCTGTTGATATGCACTGTTAGCCAACTCAACCAGCACCAGTTATCCAAAACAACATGACTGCCGAGTCAGAACCTTTGCAATATCTCAGTCCACAGGCCTTTGACCAAAATACACTCGAAGAATGGATGAGCAGAGGTTTCTTCCTGATCTCTACAAAATATGCATTCCGGTGACCAAGTGACAATATATACTTGAAGACAGCATGAGTGAAAGATCTAGGCATGCTCTTACACAGTTTTAACTTTAAGCGATTCATAAAGGGCGACTTATCAAATTCTTACAGAGTCTGTATATTTTAGAGTTTGCTCCCTCTATCATCATAATAAGACAAAAGATAGCAGCTGCGGCAGGAAGAAACTAGAGAGGATTGAAAACTTGGAAACGGAGGGCCAACAAATTGAAATAGATGATTTACAGCAATTCATGCTTACTGCAGAAGTACAATTTGGCCTAAATTAGGCTGCCATGCACCCAGTATAATAAAGCAGCCAGCCACAAACTAAATCAGAGGACCAGAGAACAAACTTCCAGTTCTTCAATGTTGCAACGGCATCCAAATCATAAAGATGTTTCCTCGACCCATTTTCTGTGAAACTTGCAATCATAGTTTACTATGTTCAACGACTATGGGAGAATTGAATACTGAAGTGCACAACTCGTTAAACAGTCTACTCCACTTCATATTCATCGTCATCTTCATCCTCATCCTCATCATCATCTTCATCATCTCCCTTATTTATCAAGCTACCACTGCGGAACATGCTTAGCTCATCCTTCCCATCATCCTCATTAATGAACTCTAGTCCATATACAGCATTCCTGTGTTTTACCACAAGCCAGCGAAGCAGTCGATCTTCCTTATTCAAATATTGAAGTTCCTGATTAAAAGTAGGTGGAACCATCATAGTCATCTGCATGAGTTGGCCCTGCACGTACATAACACGGATCAAGCATATAAGTATAAACAGAATTGTTGAAAAATATGTTCCACAGAACACAATGATTAGTGGTTACCATTTTACAACACTACTGGCAATCCATAACAAAAACATAATTATACATATGGATGAAGAAAAACATCACTGGATATGATAGGCAAATCGCATATTACATATTTAGCAACATCTATGTAACAAGTGAAGATGTTCATGTGTGCATTGATGCGAAAGTACTTAAACCAAGCCAGTCTCTCAACATCTGTCCATATGTACACATGAGGGTGGGATATTTTGCCACATCATGCATGTCAGGTAAGTTCCAAAAACATCAAACAGGGATAGTCTCTGCTCATAGCTCATAAGCCCCAAGGAAACCCCTGTACTCCTGTTAAAGCCTCGTGCTCTCATACATAGGAAATAAAATTCTGCATGTTGACTGTAGTCTATCAGGAATTTTGATTTCCCATGAGTGAAATTTACATGACATCCTTATTATCTAACAAACCTGTCTGTTGGTTCACTATATAAAATGAGGTTTATGCAATAAAAGAATGGATTGAGAAAGAAGAACTGAGCACATGGAAGGTAATCTTGATTCCATATATATGTACTTTTTTTGGCATAGATTCTGTAAACTTCATTAAACGGTCTTTTTGTAAATTGAAACCAGCATCTGTCATCACAGCCGTATATCTGCAAAATAACAGTTTTTCACCCTTCTCTCCTTTCGTTTCTCCTTTTTTTTCTTCCTTCATTTGAAAAAAAAGTGATGTCACAATAGTAATGTTATTCATTAAAATCGACTGACTAAAATGGCAATTAATCTTCATGTGTCTACTTTCTGCCAGCCACACGCCGTTGTACTTCTAAGTCAAGTTCACATCTCATCCCTTGATCCTATTTATTTCTTTGCAGATTACCCATGCTCTAGCATGGCAAGGGATTATTTTGAACACCCTTCTAATGTCTTTTGATAATCCACTATCCCATTCTTAGTAACTATTTAACAATACATTCAGAAGATTTTACAACAAATACCACATGAGTGTAGCACCTGACTCTGAATATCAGAGTTGAACTTGCAGTCCACAGGTCTATACATTTGTAACATTGAGTAGCAACTTTCTCAAGGTGTGTTGCAAGCCTCCCAATAGTTGTTTTTCCTATACTTCAATACCTATACACTAGAATGCATCTTCTAAACAGGAATATGAGAATATCTAAAGTTCTCAGAGAAAATATCTAACATTTAGATATTCCTGTGAAATTTAAGTAGTCTCCAAAAATCCAAAAGTCCAAGAGTAGATATTTTAAGGGTTCTCAGGATGAATCCTACCATGTATTGGCAACAACAATCTTCAATATTAGAAGAAAAGGGAAACAATTTGTTTCTAAGGTAGAAACGACAAGAAGATTAGCAAGATAAGTGGAATCATTTGAAGTTATATGCAGTGCTCTAGCATAACCTCTGTTTGCTATTTCATTTAAAAGCAATATTGATGCCGAAGAGAGGTAATCCATAAATCAAAGTTTTAATTTTATTACAGAAACTTCTTCAAATCTTTCAACACAACTACAATCTGAGATTTCTCAGGCCTCCTCTCTCCTTCTCAAATGCTATGACATAAATCAACCCCCTTTTCTTATGTTACACAGGATTAAACTACCCTATCCAATATACACTTATGTTGTCCTAGATTAGGGCAATCTATATCTTTCTTCAGTGCAAACATTTCGGAATCTGTAGCTCTACCAGAAGCCCACATTAAGATGCTCATTTTATAAAACCATCATCTTACATTAACTGCTTATTTCATACAGTGATGAGCATACAGAACCCATTGAGAAACTATACTAATGCATGCATTCTTCATGCACTTGTTCTTACTGTTCCATGTATTAGCTTGTTAACTTATTAATCCGATCCACAACAGAAAGATCAAGAGATCCAAACCCTATATCTTTAGTTCCATTTTGTCCTAGCAATTTTATTTGTGGATTCGTAGGCTAACAGACATTTTTTAATTGTTTATCCACTTTCCATAGGTGGCCTCCAAACAAAGAACTTATTTTTGGTGAATAAGCTGACAGGCTAAAAACTAAAGAAGTCCATCCGTCAAACAATCTAAAAATGTACATCCATCAAAAATCTTATTTTTTTGGTGAATAAAACAGTCCATCGAAAAAAGCATGACAACAAAACTCAGGAAAATCCGACAGGCTGACACGGTGCCACTTGATTGTTAGGTTCCAGCACAACCAATCGAAAATAAAATACATCATAACACAAGAATGCCAACTGACATCGCCAGTGAAGCTAAAATTTGGTGAAACCCATCCCACATCATAATACAAGCCTTTCATGCATTGCAATTTTTTTCGGTCATTTCATCAAACACCTGGAGCTACAAAACAAAGAAACGCAGAGATGATCATACTAGAGGTCTTATTTATCCAAAACACAGTTTTAAATGTTTTTAATGATCCATAGTTGAATTCTTGACATCTTCCACCTCATCCTAAAGAGAGGCTAGGGTGTAAAAAAAAGAGACAAAAAACAATCAAGAAAGAAGATGACAGGAAGAAAAATGGGCATGAAAATAAAAGGATTGAGGAGGTTATTTTGGGCAACCTGGTAGTGACGGCCGTCGAGCTTCTTGATGCCATAGCCGAGCTGGACGGTGCCGAAGGACTTGATGTCAGTGATGACGCCGTTGCGCTGGTAAACGCGGCGCCCAACGCGGGCCACCAGATCCATTACGGCCTCCTTCTTCACACGGGGCTTCGCCAGCAGGAGGCAATCGTACAGAGGCATCCCCTTCTCTTCTCTTCCCTCCTCTCTTCTGTCTCTGCTCCACTTAATTCTTCGTTGCCGCTCGTCTCTTTTGCCCTAAAACCCCCCACCCCCAAGAAAACCCTTCGACCCCCCTCAAGAGTCCGGAGCCGCAATAGACTTGGAGTTGGTGGTGCACATGTCGCTCCAATCCGTTGCATCTGCCGCCCTAAGCACCGATTCATGCTTTTTGGGCCGTGCCATAGAATTGGGCCTGCTTATGTTCCGACCCAATTATTAAACGAATTAAATAGTTTAAACAAATTAAATGAGTCGGATTAAACAGATTAAATAGATTAAATAAATTTTAAACAAGTTAAATGGATCTGATCCAATCTAATTATTAAATAGGTTAAAATAGATTAAATGGACTAAAGGTTTAAACTTAAATCCTACCTGTTTAAGAAATAGGTCTAGATGAATTGACCCGATTCAAATATATTTATATCAAATTCAATTCTGCTTTAAGTAGGTCATTCGCGAATCAGGTTGATGGGTTGAATCATAAATTACCGTTCTTAAACTTCACATCACATGTATCAAAGATCATTTTGAATTTATTATGCTATGTGTTAGGTGTTTATAGTTGCTACACTCCTCGTCTTCTTCTCAGCCGGCTCATCTTAAAACTAGATAGAAATAATATTCTAGCTGTATATATACATTAGAGAAACATTTTTAAAAATAATATTAAATGTTAAAACACAGTTATTTTGGGGGCTATAAGTTAAAAAACAATTATTAGTAAATAGGAATGGATTTAGAAGAAATCTTTTTGTATTTTTATTTCAATGTATTTTCAAAATAATGTAAAACCTTGTCATACTTTTGTCACAATGTTTTTGTTTTCAGATCAGGTTTAATAAGCAGTTATTCCCAGATATGATTTGATTTGGAAAAATATTTTTATCAGTCTAAGGTTGGATTTCAAAAGCAAACTATAAATTTTTAATATTCTTTCTTTTTAATGGTTAAAATTAAGAGAGATAAAATTATATATTATAGACAATATGGAAGTGTATTTTTTGCATAAAAATAATAGATGGAATTGAGATAGAATATTTCATGATTTCAAAATTGTTATTCGTATGCATGGTACAGATGGAGCTTGCCAAGCTGAGTGCATGTTTGCCAGGGAGAAAGAGAAGAAAGTCTCCAAAGTAATCTAAGAATATACTTTTAGCCAAAAATAAAGCCACTTTCATTTCTTTTCTTCATCTGGAAGAAATATCACTAAGAGAAAATATTAAGTTTAAAGGTTACAAGTTAAAAATAAGTATTGGCGCATGGCCCACTTGCACATGTATGCACGGTATCTAATGGATGATAGTGATCTCACCAGCGGTTGAAACACTTCGAGAATCTCTATCTTTTTTTAGTTTTGTTATTTACTGTTCAACGGGTCTATATTTTTCTAGGAGTTTTTCTTTTCTTGACAGGCATTTTCTAACAGGTATCCAAAATGTTTATGCAACATAGATTTGCACCTTTTCTTTTTATAAAAAAAAAGTGACTTTTAACGGGGGAAGAAAAAAAACACAGATCCGCACATATTTAGTGACTTTTTACCACTCTAACAGAAACACGTAGGGTTCATATTCTGTGTGCGTACGTTAAGATTGCTTCATGGAAGAATAGCATGGTTTAACAAATGGAATCCTCGTGCATAATGAGCAATCATCACACTGTCCTGTTCCTGTATTCAGCTCAGGGCAGCCACCCAAACCGTGGTGGTGACAAAATTGGTGACCTGGCCCGCAAATGGCAACTCAACTTGAGAAAGATGGAGCAAGTGGCGTCGCACTGCAGTTTATCTTTTTGGGTGCCCAAAATACTACCCATCAGATACAGAAGCTGAAAAGATAAAAAGCTAAGCATGAACGATCACAATCGCACGAAAATAAAAGTCCTAAATTTATTAACAATTATTTTACTAGACAACTGGCTGGCCATGCAGCATGAGAGGATCGATGCTTTACACCACAAACCTCTCCTCCGAGAAAGCCTTTTGCGGTAGGAAGTATCGGCCCTGCAACATTAGCCAACGCAAAGGCACAGGCCACAGATATGGACAGGAAAAGCAACATCCAATGTCCAACTTGGGAATATAAGGCAGGGTTATAACCTGGAATATCAATGCCAATCATCACTCAGCCGAAAAACTTGGAAACTTATTCTATGCAGATGTTCTTTAAACAGACAAAATAAGTTCGATCAGTGGACCCCACTGCACTGGTTGCTTTCTTGCACGGCATCTCTTTCCCAACCTCCGAATATGCCCAAGCGAATCAGCTAACAGTTGAGCTCCAATGATGATTTCTATAATAATATGACGCCTGACCTGTGGCTTTAAGAAAGGCCGCATGGCCACTCGTGAACCACTTGAATTAGGAAGTTGCAATGACTCGTTGAATCAAAGCCTCGCCATCTCAGTCAGTCATCCATATGGACCATATCTCCTGAGTCCAATCCGGCCCTCTCACAGAAGAGTGGACTCGAGGACACTTGTTAAAAGGAGATCACAAGAAGAAACCCATGAGCGACAGCGAGTGATTGATTCTATTAACCTCACGATATTGCAGCATCCCATCCCATCCCACCCACCCCCCCACAAGTTTTAACTCCGCCGTCGTCATAAACAGAGAACGAGGTAAGGGGGTGTCTCTTTCAATTTTCTTTTACCGTCCAGAGGAAGCGTGAAGCACGGCACCATCCAGATGACGACGGCCGAAGCATTTGGTCTCGATGCATCGCCCCCGGACGGGCCAAACCAACGTCTCCACCGGCAAATAATAGACCCACGTGTGCTTTAATAAACCTTATGATAGCATCCCACTGTCCCACAGAGCCAATTAGAGACAACCAGACTCTTCTACCATATCCTTCATCGCTCCTCCACATTTCAGGACTAAATCAACCATGCCCATAATTTAGGGCACGCCAGAGACCAAATTGAAGTAATAGATTTGATTTGGACTATCAAGAAATTTCAAAACAAAGCATGCAAAACTCTAAACTGACGCCCCATGATTTAGGGCACGTAAATGGGAAGGAAAAAAAAATCAGCTAAAAGATTTGAACAAACGAATTTTCCAAACAGGCATGTTAACTCTGAACTGCTAAGATATAATGTCAAACAGGAGAGAATATTACACGTCCTGAGATGAAATCTATTACTAAATCTACGTCCATCCAGAATTTCTCTATCTCAATGTCCAAATATACACAATGCCTCCAACCCGCACGAAAGCACCCAACAACACAGCCGAACGTCCTCTAAATTCCCATCTCCACGGCAGCATCAGATTGATAGGCCTTCATCGCTAACATCATACAAACATCAATTTAAACATAGATATTTACACACACCACCGCTCAAAAGCCATAGTTCAGGAAAACCCGAGCGAGGAAACCCAACTACCTACACGCAAGTTCTGAATGTGTGAGTCCTATGAGAGAATAGAGGTTCTTGCTCTACCCAGACAATTAAAAACATTGCCTTCATTCGGAAAGAGCATGGGAATGACACAGAAGGGCAGGAGGAGAAGGGTGAGAGAAGGATCCAAGGAGGAGAAACTACCAGTATCTCCCAAAAGCTTCCAAGTACTGAATGGCTTGAGAGCTTTATCAGGAGAATTTCCAGCTGATGACTCAGCGGAATCATCGATCGATAGGCTCCGTCCGGTCTTGCGCCGCCAAGCGCTCTGCCACGTCAGCCAAAGATTTGAGATTGCACTTGATCACTGCCTCCACGAAAAAGCATGTCTCGTCCTCGGTGTTCCCATCGGGCACATCCACCACGAAGGATTCTATCACCAGTGTCCCTGGCCTCCCATCAATGCTCTCCGGATGGAGGGTAATGATGGAGTAGTAGTTCTGCCAAGTGACACGTTGGTGAATGAGTCTCCATACGATTAAAAATGACTTCAATCTTGACCAAAGTTTACTAAGCATCAGATGTTACTCTACAAAATACACTACCTATATACAAAAGAATAAACACTTGCATCAGATGTTACTAAGCATCTGCTCATGCTCTAAACTACGACAAAAGAATAAACACTTGCATTGCATGGTAGATGCGCGATCCCCAGATCAGAGGACCGCCCCTAGCAAATAAACTCTCCTATTTCAAAAACAACCATGCAGTTCTATAGAAGTATGGCTCTAGTTAGGAGAAAAATTTAAAACTCCCGACACAGTTGACATATATTTTATATTAAAAAGAAATAAGTTGCATTCTGGATGACAAAAGTTGTGCTACATAGCAACATTCGAAAATCTGAAAATATATGCAAGATGAAATGAAAAAGAAGGACGAACACCTGAGATCTGTATACTAGCCAACGGTTTGACCATTTAGTTGACACGTAGGGCAAAAAGTTTTAGGGTGGAAAAGGTTCGGTGGAGAAACTTCAGAATATCCAATGCAAGGTTTGCAGTCTGGATACTGAAATAGTTCTATTACAGTTTCAGTACATAGTACAGTATGATAAGATTTAATATATCGAGTGCCAGTATGATACGGTATCATGTACCGATTCGGTACCCGTATGATAAGTCCGGTACAGTACTGAAAAGACTGGTATGGCAAACTTTGATCAAATAATTCTCCTACTGATTGACACACTATAAACAAGCACAAACAATGAAAATGTGCTGCAGTCAAATATGCTATGTTTTGGTAGAACCCAATGAACCTTTCTTTTTAGAAACAAAAGTTAAATACCTCTGGAAGAGTCCAAATAAAAAAAAAACAAGAAAGAACAGCTGCAGGAATCAAGCAAAAAAAAAAAAAAAAAAGAATAAAGGCATGCAACTTCAGTAAATGTAAGTTAATCGAGCAAATCACTCAGAAAGCAGCAGTCACTCTTGTAGCCATAATTGATCCAGAACTAAAAAAAACATCTATCAAAGACAACCCTATGCAACTTGTATCGAAGATATGGAAACCTGATCATTCAAGACAGTTTGCAATTCTAAGTGCCTAGAAATAGAACAACCAAATTTACCATTTGAATGGCTAATTTCTTCACCGATAATAACCTAATTGATCAAGAACCAGGCATGAGACATACTGAAGAAGAAGAAAAGAGAACAGAAGACAGGAGATGAGAGCGCCAGACCTTGAGTCTATGGTCTCCTCCCACAATCTTAATGCTGAGTATGTGCTCATTGTCATCAAGAAACTCCAACCTTTCGGTGCTGGTGGTGGCAGGGAGCCCAGATTTGACATTCACTTCCCTCACGCTCCCAATACCCAGATCCCCTTGCATGACACATCTGCTTACAAAGGGCTTGTACTTCTGGGGCTGATCAAATCTCCTCACCAAAGACCACACCTACAATCAATGAAGTAAGGGAAACATCACCAGCAGGCAAATTTTCCATAAATTTCTAACATATCGGATGAATTTCTAACAAGAGGGAACCTTATGAACATTAATATGATTTGATTTAACTACTAGAAGAAAATGTAAAATCTTCGCCATCAAAACTCTGTTAAAATAGAAATATATACGATCAGATCATCCTATATATTCTTGTTGACCAAGATGATTTCTTATTCTTGTTATTTAATCCATTAAAGATTTCTAGAATCAAAATTCGTCGTATTACCCACCACCTATTTCAGAAGAGAACTGTTCTTTTCTTTTATCTATAAAAGGAAACCTGAGAATACTCGGGCTACCAACGAGATTAAAATCCATGCCGATCCAAACCAATCGAAGAAACCACAGAAATTCCCTAAAATATAGCTTAATTAGTACAACATATATTTTTTCTTGGAGAAAATCAAATAATTTCTTTATCCGAACACCTTCAGATCTATTCGAACATATCTACGCCACATATAAAAATCCATCAAGAGAACATTCAAAAACTTCTGCGATCATAGCTTTTCTTCTCGAAACCAGGGATACCCAAAGAATCGATAACTTACGAGGTGAACAGGAGCTCTGATGTGCTTGAAGAGAGTGGAGCTGCACTGATTCTCCCTAGGATCGTGCCGGTGGAGCCTCCGCACATACTCCGACTCCACCCCTCGGCATCCGTTGCTGTTCATCTCGTCAGCCAGCCTCCACACCGCGCCACCGCCGCCGCCGCCGCCGCCGCCGCCGCCCGCCGCCCGGTCGCCGGCCCTCCCCCGCCCTCCGTCGTTCATCTCAACGATCCAGCTTTGAAGACCCCTCAAACCCCCACAGGGGAAGAGAAACCGCTCTCTCCCCTCAATTCCCGCCCCCAGGACCAGGATAGTCTGGTCGTCGCTTCCTTATCCTCGATATCCGCCCTCTTAACGAAGCTTCTCCTCTTCCTTTCTTATCTCCAGCGATTCGCTTCTGAATAACGCAAGAAAGAAAGAGAGATATCCCAATGGACCAAGCCTCAGCTCCGAACCTCCCTGATCCTTCGCGCTCGCCTCCGAAACGATATAAAAACCGCGGGGTGCCCCACCGCTCGCGAACCCCGTGTTATCCTCACCCGATTTATATTGGCTATGCCCTCGCTTCTCCGCGTTATCTACCGAAATATCACCACCAGCTGCCGCCTTCGATGGTCCAGGATGCACGCACTCGCGGTGCGCTTTTCCCCGTCTCTGCCAGAAGTCCACTTAGCTTTTTCTCCGTTGCTGCTCGGAGTCCACCACTACACCTTGCGAAATCTGCCGCGATCGCTGTCCGAACGCGGGGAGGTGACTCCACCGCCTAGTGGAGGTTGGTACGGTATATCTCGGACGTGGTGTCCGGATTCGCGATGTCGGCGATGGCAGATTGTAATTTTGTTAAGACCGTGCGATAGTTGTAGTGCTGCACTTTTTTTTATATAATTTTGTTTTTTATTACCTCTTGCCGATGTGAGCTACTACTTAAAAAAAAAAAAAAAAAAGGAGAGCAACTTATTTTCCATCACAACCCTCTGATCACGGATTATAGAAGGTCAAAGTGCTAATCGGCCGTGTTTAAGTAATAGCCCGAGAAGGCTTTATTTATTTATTTATTTATTTTACATGGATGGGTTGAAAATTCTGATCCACGATCTCACGTGCTACTATAACTTTTTTATTTTTTTCGAGAAAGAGGAATGCTTCGGGTCCGGTGCCCTCTCGAAGTAATGCATTCGGGTGGTCCGCCGAAAGAGGTCGGATGGCTATGGTTGCGACGGACGGTTGTTCGTCCGTTCTCGTGCGAACTTTCGAAGCACGAGATGGGATTCCAATTATGATCGACTAGAGGAGAATGCATGTGATTTCTTGAAGGAAAACATCTTATGAAATTTAATAATTTCATAAATATATATTTCCGTGCGCTTCTCTTTGACTTCACCGGGCGCATGGGGAGACAAACCATGTAATAAATCGAAAAGTATGGGATACAGGAAAGAATCGAACGGTTAGTCTATTTCTATCCCTAGAAGGTCAAAGTCCCCTCTCATTAGAGTGTGTAGAACATTTTAAGAGGTGACCATGGAGCCATGCGTAAATCTCAAAATCCCAATGCATTTAACTCGCAACAGACTTAGTATATCTATAAACACGCACCACCACGTCACAACTAGTTTAAAATAGAATGAAGCTGGTGAAAGGAATTGATTGAGATTGACTTTTTCTATGTTCGTTGCTCAAGAGTCCAACAGCAAACGGTAGTATGGTTCTCCACGCAATAACAAACTCCTCCATTGTGAGTAGAAAACGATTTGTTTGTATCATCTCTATCTCTCATCTGCCAGGCAATCGCAGATCGAAAGTCCAATTGAGCAAGTGACTAGATAGGTGACTTCTTAATATTCATCGATTAACTGGATAAGTTCCTGATCCAAAACAGCTAAGAATGAAATAAAATGCTAATTCCATATAAAATAGACATTAGAAAGCGATCCAATTGTGTAAGATTACTAATTTTCTATTGCTCGAGTCTTAATCGATACACCTAATGCCGCGTGAATCAGTATTAGGTCGGTTGGTTAACGTTTTCAGGATAAAAGAACGGATTAGGATACACTTTCATTATCTTTTTGGACGGTGGGTCTTAGGGGCGGCTCAAGCTCTGTTAGAAGGTCGCGCGAAGCATAATGGAAACGTTGACGCAGAACTAGGTGTAGCCTGGATCATGCTCCCACGGTAAACTTAACGTCGCCTTTTATGGCCTGACCGAGCCACAAGCGGCGGTCCCAAATTTTAGTGCAGGCTCAAAGTAGATGTTGAATCCACCAAAATCATAAGCATGGCACGTTGCACCAAAATCGCGGCCCACTGTTGATTCCACCACCGAAAGTTGGGTGCGAACCAAAAAAAGTGCAGCGTGTGCAAAAGGAGGCTAAGTTTGTCGAGTGTCTGACATTAGAAAACACCAGCATAGAATGGGGCCAAGCACAAAAGAAGTTCACCCATGCCGAATGAACGAACCACTAAAAATAAATAGATCAACGGAGAAAAATGAACCGAAGAAGCTACAGAAAGAAAACCGTACGGCTAGAGCAGTATTTGAGAAGTTATTTCAAAAAAGAAAAAGAAAAGGTATTACGTGAATTGGAAGAACTTGACTCTCAAGCATATAAATCCACAGCTATTTCAATGATTGAAACAAAGCTTTATGAGTGTATTACTCCGTTTGTTAATACAAGTTACAAACGGAACTACCCATAGATGTAGTAGCAGGCTACCACCAATGATTTGAGTTGCCACATTAAAGTGGGATTTAAATTCCCATATGTCAAGAGTGTCATTCTTGTCCTGCCTCCATTAAGAAACTTCGTGTTTGGTTTTTAATATTTTCAAAAGATTGCAACCGAGCACCTGCAACCTTTCATGCTAACATTGACAGCATTCTTTTATGGGATGCCAACCATCTTCTCTCTCCTTTATTGTCCCTACGTGACCAAGTAGAACTCGCCACAGAAAGAGATGATCAACAAAATATCCTCAGAAGTGTTAATTTCTTAAGCTTTTAATGATGCTCCCTGTCTGAAGCACTCGGCTGCAGAGTCAATTCACGCATAAATTCCTTTCTATATTTGATCTGGAGGAAAACTAGATAGAGAATTCTACAGAACCTAAGTAACTAGTAAGCGGAGTGGACTAAAATAAATTACAGTTGCATTTAGTATGAAATTAATAAAGCAGAAAACATTAAGACCAAGTAGGCTATACATGTCCAGCAGCTTTATTGAATTTTACAAACACCGGCACTTGAGCGTCATAGACTCTAAAGTCTATCAATTATGAGGCTTTATTTACCAAACTCTGTATTATGCTTCAGCGTCACAGGCTTTAGAGCTTTAAAAGAAATGTTTTTCAACTTAAGACTGGTGTAAAGGGACATGAGAGCTCAAGCTTCTTTTACATACGACTCAAATATTAATACTCTTGTAATTTCGAAGAATGTATGTGCATTGTTTTCTTTGCTTTGACATATAAATTAGATTAAATAATAGATAGTTTACACGGTACGAAAGTTATAGCTGCTTTATGGAATCCAACATGTTTTTGTAATAGAAGTATAAACATTTTCAAGATCTAATGACTTAGAGTTACCAATTATGCAACAACTCTGGCCCTGTCGGTTGTTATTTGCAATATCAAATTGTTTTTGCACTTTTGTATCATTAACTTTATAACCACTTATTCACTTAATCTACAGTTATAGTTATCTATCAGGACATATTCCAATATCCTGCAAGAGAAACATAGATCATATAAACCTTTCAGCTATAGTTATCCTTTTTTTTTAAAAAAAAAAAGCAAGATTAAAACTACGCATAAAAATGAATGTAAGGACTTGATGGGCATAAAAGAAGCAGGCTGCCAAATTGACCAGTTACAAAATCATAAAGATAAAACAAACACCAATAGAATAGCCCGAAGGAGGGTTTAATGCCTTACTTGAGGTCTAAACCATTATTTTGGCAACTAAATTGAGCAGTTTCCAATTAGTTCAGTCCATTGTTTTGAACAAATAAATCAAGATAGTTCGATTAAAAAAGAAATAAATAAGTATGCTTGTACCTCAGTGATGAAATCTTAAATGAAGTCAGCAGAATTCACTGTCGCATGGGAGGCAATGGGGTGAGTAAAAAGGCTAGCTTAACTTGAGATGCTCAAAAGTTCAAGAGGCAACAAACAATAATACAATTAAAGAAGACATGAGATACGATAAGACCACAACAGTACATCTGAAAAAAACAAACAAACTGATCAGAGAAGCTGAGAAAACAAAAGGCTAGCTCAAGATTCAAAAAATGAAGAAATAACAAGTCAATAACGAAGATATAATATACAAAAATTAAGCTCACATCAAAGACATTAAAGAGAAAAATAAGGGCAAAATAAAGAAGACAAAAATAAGAAAATAAATCAATCCAAGAAACAACAAAACACTAGCCTAATTTTACATTACAGAAAAATCAAAAGTCCAAAAACAATAACTCATATAGGACTCATTTGGTTCGCGGAAAGAATTTTTCCTTACTGAAATATTTTTTCTAGAAAGCTGATGCCTAGATATATGATATCTGGGAAAGTAGTTTTTTGCATATTTGGTTGACCATAAAAAAGTGGCACATACCAGAATAGCTTATGTTATGTTGGGTATCAATTTTTCTAGAAAAGTTGTGTAAAATACTTGTTATAACCGTAATGAAGGGAAATACCTTATCACATTCTATCTAAAAGCTTAAGGGCACTTTGGGAGAAAAAAAAGAACCCAATTCCCAGTTGATATGAATTAGACTTTCCCAATATCACACATGAATTTTTCTTTCCCATGAAATGTGGAAACCTTATTCCCATGAGAAAGCTACTTTTCTAAATCCCTAATGAAGACCTAAGCAAGGTTTTACAAAACTGTGGGTGGGAAACGAGTGGCCCGACGACTGCCTAGCACTTAGGTGCTAGGCGGGCGCCTAGGGTTCAAAGCGGTCTCATGAATTAAAAATTACAAAAACTATAAATATGAGGTGATTCAATGAAAATTTAGAAGATAATAATAACCCACAAAATGTTTTCATATATCAGTAACCAAATTTAAAAGTACGATAATATCCATAACATCAAAATCATTAGATTTAACATTATAATGAACTGCCACATGATATGATATCATGAACACTTTAAAAAATAAGATAAGAACGACGAATAGCATTAAAAGCATGAAAAAATAAGAATGACAAACTCATAGATAAACTATGACATGACAAACTATACCGGTTTATTGCCAATCTTCATTCTCCTTTTCATTTTTTTTTCTTTCTCTTTTTGGTGTAGCAGATGCCCAGCAGCAATGACGGTGTTAAGCACCACCACCACCATTGGCAGAAGAAGAAGATGAAGGTGATGATGAAAAAGAAAACATCTTTCTGCTCATCGATTGCTATAGACTCCATCTCCAACAATGTGCTGGGATCATATCTTTCGCCCTCCCACATCTTAGGTTTTAGGCCCTCAAGCCACCAATTTGAGCAGCCGCCTAAGCATAGATGCATGCCACAGCAACACGCCATTTATTTGGCTTGCCCAAGCCCAAGCAAGGCATGTGGGGCCTGATCCGCCTTAGGCGGCTGCATAGTCCGGTGTCCAACCCACTTCTTGAAACAATGGACCCAAAGTACTAAAATCAAGCCCACATCAAATGAACTAGAAAAAATAACAAAAATGAGTACAAAATAGATAGTGCATAAAACTAAAAATGAACTCATTGAAGAAACAGATAAAATCCAAGGCCAATTAAGACTAAGAAGAATTCAAGAAGCCAAAAAGTTGACGAATCAAATAACAAAGATTTCGGATACAAAATTAAGCCCATGCCTAAAAAATAAAAGAAAAGAACCTCAAACATATAAAACATGAAAACGAGAAAACAAATTGATTGAAAAGAGAGAGAGACACACACACAGAGAGAGAGAGAGAGAATGCAAAGCTAACACTGGGGGAAAAAAGGCGAGAGGTATAACAATACATCCAACTCAATAAGAACTCTGCCAAAATCACTAAAATATTAAAATTATAAAACAAAAGGATATTAAATGGATTGCATACAAATCAAACAAAAAAACTGATCAAAAAGAGAAACTTAAAGGCTGCTTTGAGACTCTCAAAGAATAAAGAGGCAAGAAATAAAACCCATAAAACTCAATAGAGAAGACCTTATGTACCAAAATTCAGTTCAAATCAATATTTTCATATAAAAAAGTAAAATAGAAGAATAGCAAGGAAAGAAAACATTAAAATACAATAAAAAAAGAAAAACAGAAAACCCAAGATTGACTTAATATAGACACACATTCAAGTGGCTAGAAAGAAAATACTACTTCCAACTAAAGAAGATGTTAAAAAAAAAACAAATCTATAACATCAAAAATATTAAAGAAGAGCATGAATTAAGAAAATAATCTCATTAGAGAAACAGAGAAAACTAAAGTTTCATTAAAGATTCACTAAAGTTCAAAACACAAGAAATATAACACTAAACAGATATCAGATAATGAAGACATTCGTACAAGATAAAGATCAAAAATTAAAAAAAACAAAATAAATGAATAACTATTAATGGAAACATGAAAACAAGGAAATAAACTGACAAAGAAACAATGAAAAAATGAGGCCAACTTCAGGAATAAAATAAAATAAACCAAAGAGGAAACACAAAAATAAGTAAATTGAAAGAAAAAGGAAAGCAGACAGAGGGTTAACTTAATATCCATTAAATTAAGAGGCAAAGAAAAATTATATAAATCAATACATCAAAAATGTCAAAATTAAACCTGCATCAATATAGGGAAAATTAACATAGAAAATACCAATGGAAGGTAAATAAACTGATCAACCAAACTGGGAAAGAAACAAAAAAACTAGATGCAACTAAAACAATAAAGACATCAAACACTAAAATCAACTATTATAAACAATAAAGAGTAGAGAAAAACTATGAAATGAGAAAAATGAGAAGAAAAACAAATAGACCTCAACAAATAAATTCAAGAAGCAAGAAATGTAACACCAAATCCAACTCACATAATGCAGATCTCAGATACTAAAATTAAGATGGCATCCATATTATGTTAAAAAAAAAAATACAACAGAAAAAAAAACTGATACAAGAAACAGAGAAGACCCAAGAGTAATTTATGTCTTAAGATTCACAGCATTCAGGAGGCAAGATAGATGACACCATGCCTGATTCGCATAATGAGGGACCTACGACATTGAAATTAATCCTATGCCAAATACTTTGAAGAAAAATAAAAAGAATACGAAAGAGGAAAAAGTAATTCACAGGATATAACATGAAGACTCAACCATATACAACACTTGGATTCACACTGCAAAAATCATAGATATCATATATAGAGACAGAAAACCAACAAAATCTTCTACTCTTTTGCCAGTAAAGAAGAGAAGAAACAACCCAATGTCAAGAAAACATGAAAGAAGGAACCAAACCCACAAAGAACCAAAGAAACCAAAGAGTGAAGAGAAACTCTAACTGCTTCCTGCTTGAACCAGGTAAGACGAGAAAACCGAGAGCTTAATGGCCACTAAAAAATTGAGACATGCGTCCAAATATTTAAGGGTTTTGGTTGGTTCCTTGCAAAAGTAGCAGAATGTCAAGAACAAGAACAAATTTTAACAACATAAATCACTAAGATGAAGAAGAGAAGGAGAAATCCTAGATGAAATAAACTGGTAAAAGTCAGAAGAAACGGGAAGACGAGAGTTGCTCACCTTGATGAGGAAATTGCATATTCCAGTCTTTCCTAAAAGAGGATATCTATGGGATCATACAATTCTAACAGATTTTCTCTTCGAAGAAGTGTGACTCATTGACCTGACAGCCTTCTTGGCTTCAGAGAATTGCTGAGGTTTAAAGAAAGGATCAGAAATCAATGAAGAAACACAATCGGAATAATAAATTATTAAAAACAAAATAATTTAAAATCATGCAATGCAAGATACAATATGCCGAACCCAAATTTTTAGAAAGAGATTTATTGATTATAAATCTAGCAATTCATCAAACTCTAAATCAAGGTCCATATCCATTGGAACAATCAAGAAAATAGTTTGTCAAGTTAATTACAAATACATGTATACAGAGAGGGGAAAAGAAGATACGAACGGATCTCTCCCAACTAATATTTTCACTCCACAAAAAAATGACATGCTGAAAAACAATTATCAAAAGTTGGGATGCCAAAGCAACGGGAGCTACACCCTGCTTGCATAACTATCTCACTGCATTGAGATTGTCCAAATACTTTATGTCTTCCATTCACGCCCAGAATGAAAACTGTTAGCAAGGTTGGACAGCTAACTGTTCAACATGAAAATTGGCATCCATAGATTTAAGCAAGAAAATTAGATTGTGGATTGCATAGCCAAAAAGGATGGAATAATATCCACAATATAAAAATAAAGTTTAAGCAATCATCAACATCGACAAGCCAAGGACAGCAAAGCCAAATGAGTACTAGCAACTGATAGTTATGCACTGATATAAATGTTGAACTAACAAGAAACCATAAGAAAATTTATTTGCACGGTATCTAGCATTGGACGTGCAAAGGGATCTGAGAATTATCCAGTAGTGACAAGCTTAGCTTTACTACTCGAATCTCTAGGTATACCTGATAGGTATAGAATTGAGTTTTGATGCAAACTCTTTATACAACTGAACATCATACCCAAGAAGAGCGATGAGTCCATCAGAATCCAATTAAGAGAATGATAATAATTTCTAAATTAAGTTTATTTTGATTGCTTCAGATCAGAACATGATTGACAGCCATAGTTTAAAACTGGTCAAGATTTTAGAAAATATTTATTCCCACATAAACATAAAGCAAGCTAATTTAAAAATCTAAACCTTGTACAGAGAAGGATGGATGCACATAGATGTTTGATAGCACTTGTTGCTGTCTCAGATACTGGATGTAGAAAGCTACACCCAAGTTAAGCCCACACAAATATAGCAAAAGAATATCAAAACAGATTAGACACAAAAGTAAGAAAATATACTAATGAAAGACAGAGAAAAATGCTAACAGTATATTCACAGCATTCAAGATGCAAGATCAATAATGCAAGATCCAACTCATATACTAACGATTTCAAATTATGAAATTAAGACTACATCAAGAAAACATAAAGAGAAAGAATACCAAACTGTGATCAAAGTAGAGTACATGAAGACTTGATCATACATAACACTCAATCCAGCCCTGCAGAAAAACCCACATATATAACATATAGAGACAGAAAACCAACAAAAAGTTCTACTTTCTTGCTAGGAGAGATGAGAAGCGACACACCAATGTTGACAGAACATAAAAGAAAGAACCAAAGCCACAAAAGAACCAAAGAAACCAAAGAGTGAACCAGGTAACCAAAGAAACACATTGTTGCTTGCTTAAATGGGTACGACGATACAATTCAGAGATTAAGTGACCAACTGAAGCATTGAGACCAAACCTCCAAATATTTTAGGGTATGGGTTGATTCTTTCCAAAAGATGGACAATGTCAAGAACAGGAACAAGTGTTGACAAAATAAATATCTACAGATGAAAAAATTGTAGATGAGATAAATTGCTAAAAGTG
>JAOXJJ010001100.1:14304933-14314947 GCA_025769935.1 Phoenix roebelenii
GGGGGGGGGGTGGGGTTCAGCAGTGCATAATCTCAATGGACTTATCCTTCAAATGGGCATGATTCGTCAATTTTAGAGACTTCTCAGTTTTCAGAGGCTGCAAGGGTTTAAAAAGACATCAGAAATCAATCAAGAGATACAAAGTAGAACAGGAGGTTAGGGATTTAAGGAAGGTGAAAACCATGGTTGAACAAAAGGAACTTGCACCCAGCAAAGCAAACGAAGGTGCCAGATTTCAAAAATAAACCCAAGTAACCATAAGGAAAACCTCCATGGCAAGACCCAAAATGCTCTTAAAGGGGGAATCAAATCTGCAATAAGTTAAAATTAATTAAAGAAAAAAGATACAGCATCAAGATAGTGGAGATCAAATTGATCTTATCAGAATAATATCTGACCCACTTCGGGGGATTTATCAAAACCTTTTGTAAATATGTATGCTTTGGATCTTTCCCGCCCTTTTGGTGAGAATTACTATCCTACCTGCAATATGCACAAACATGGAACAAGTTGGCATCAACAATGCTATACAATGGGAGCTAATACTGTGCAATCATTTCCCTTGAAGTCCATTTTTAGGCCCTGAGCTATAAGCAGAATTGGAAGAAAAGCATGAACTTCTATACCATGCTTTGAAAAATACTGGTAAACCAAACAATGATTAAATGATCAAAGAGTCCATATGCATACATAATGCATTAGCATATGCATAAATAAAAATATGGATATGTTTTACCTTTTCTATCAAACTAATATATATGATGCAGATATGATTATTATATCATCTGAATGAATGCCAATTGATTTGGAAGCATCCTCATCATCATCTAGCATGCAAAGGAAAACTAAAACCAAGAACATGTTTGAATAGATTAATTAGAGTAAGCAGGGTCCACCAATCTGCATCCATGTTTCAAAACATGCAGCAGATAAAGATATTGTTTCATCATCTATTTATTTACAAGGTAGAATTATCTTTTTTGTATAGACAAAAAAGTATTCCTTTTCATGAACAACACAATATCAGCAATACAAAAATGATAATATTTTTTTTTGAATTACAAATGATTATATTTTTAAAATAATAGAAAAAAGAAAAGTGAAGGCCAACACTCGCTACAAAGGTTTGATGGGCCAAATCAAGCCTCACTGCATGCCCCAACTGTTCCTGATCGTTCGTTTTAAGTGCTTACTAAAGGATCATAGACAAATACTATTAAAGGTGATCGTATAAAATAATGGATAACCTTGTGCGCTCATGATGGCCCCTGTTTAGTAAAAAATTTCAGAAAACATCATAACATCAAAAAATTTCAAGATAATTGCTGAAGATCTTCGAAAGGGAAAAAGAGATGAAGCATTCTGCTAGCTGTGATCTTTTAAAGCAATTATTTTAAGAAACAAGGTGAAGGGTTTCTAAGTTACAGAGTTAGGATGACAATCAATGTTGATCTATGTTATGTGCTGAAGAATTGATCGCTACTTCAAACAAAAAAGAAAAGTGTACTTTCTGAGTTGCTTTTTCAATGGCAAATTCAATGACCAAATAATCTCTTGAAGCATCTACCATCAGAAAAAGTCAACCAGAGTTCAACAATTTCACCTTCTTGTTAAAAGAATTCAGCCATACAGAGTGAAGAAGCAAATAAAACATGTGCACATATGTATATTATATAACTGAAAGGCATTTAGATGCTTTAGAAGATGGTGCACACACATCAGGTATTTAACCAGGTTTGCTTCAGACCACTGCCCACTTTTAGTATCAATTTCAGATAGAATTAATTGGAGGCCCCACCCATTCTGATTTGAGAAGATGTGGATCCACTATGAAGGTATTCAACAAATGATCAGAGAAGCATGGCAGTGCAAGGGACACCACTCACCCGGTATCAAACTCACCATCCTTCTCAACAAAACAAAGGAAGCCTTGATTAAGTGGAGGACGAGAATTAGGAATATCTTCAAAAGAGGACAATCTCTAAAAGAAAAAACATTGGAAATCCAGCTAATACCGTCACTCAGGAACAAAATGAGATATTGATCAGGGCGGTGGCTGAAGATGAATTGGAAGAGGCAATCAGAAGCATGGAACCTGATAAAGCTCCCGGTCTAGATGGGTTTCAAGCATTGTTTTTCCATGAATTTTGGCATATTATCAGGAAGGAGGTTATCAGTGCAGTTAAATATTTCTTCAACACTGGTAGAATGCCGACTTCATGGAAGAAGACCTGTATAGTGCTAATTCCTAAAACAAGCAACCCAAAAAGCCCAAATGATTATAGGCCTATTAGCTTCTGTAATACTATATACAAAGTAGCTACAAAAATCCTTGTTAATAGACTACGACCTATTATCACTTCATTAATTTTTGAAGAGCAAGGAGCCTTCATCCCAGGCCGTGGCATCCCTGATAACATTTTACTCGGCCAAGAAATTATGCATTCTCTGATGAGAGCTCCGCTTTCCAAAAGTCTAATGGCAATTAAACTTGATATGGAAAAGGCTTATGACAGGATTCATTGGCCTTTTCTTATGAAGGTCCTAGCTACTTCTGGCTTCCATCATAAATTTATTCAGTGGGTACAAGAGTGTGCAACAAATTTCCAGTTTGCCTTATTGATCAATGGCACACCTACAGATTGGTTTCACGCATTCAGGGGACTTCGGCAAGGATGCCTGTTATCCCCCTACTTATTTATCCTATGTACTGAATTTTTTTCCAGGCTTCTGCACCTTGCTGTACAATATGAAGAATTAAGAGTTTTCAAGCCAGGAAGACAAGGTCCAAAATTATCACATACTTTTTTTTGCAGACGACTGCTTATTATTAGCTTATTATTAGCTAGAGCAACTATCAGAGATAGCTTATGTCTTCAAGTCATCCTAAATCTATATTGCCCAATGTCAGGTCAGGCGGTTAACACTGAAAAATCACATATCGTATTTAGTCCCTCAACCCCAAGAACAACAAAAAGAAGGATTCGCACTGTGTCACAGATAGTCAAGAAGCAAGGAGTTTAGAAATATTTAGGAGTTCCCATTTCAGGTATGCCTCTGGGATCATCTGAATTTAATTTTCTAATCGAGAAAAAGCAAGGAAAGATTGCGAGCTGGAAATGGAGGGCCTTATCTCTAGCTGGACGTGCAACTCTGCTCCAATCAGTGCTCTCATCCATCCCTCTATACTGCATGTCATGCCTACATATTCCATTAGCTGGGTTGCATAGAATGGAGAAAGAACTCCAAGCTTTTTTATGGGGACCTTCATCAGAGAGAAGGGGTCCACATCTCATTTCATGGCACTACACTTGTTTACCTTGGGAGAGTGGAGATCTTGGCATATGTTCCCTGCTAGTTAGAAGACAGGCTTATTTATGTAAGCTGGCTGCTCATCTGGTGCTTAACCCTTCCTCTCTGTGGGCACGGTGGTCAGTGCCAAGTACCGGTTCCCACAATCATGGCGCAACTACAAGAGGCCGAATAGATGCTCTTCAATCTGGACCAAAATTACCTCATATGGATCAAAGGTCCATTATCAGTTTCAGTGGAATGTATGTAATGATATCTATTGCACTTTTGAGTGACCCTTGGGTGGACACTATCCCTCTTAATAAGTGGCCCACTTTTATTAACATGGAAATGGACTGCACACAAATGCGGGTCCAGAATTTGATTGACTCAAACAGAGAATGGAACATTACTCTATTATCTACTCTGTTAGCATATTGTCATTTGAGGACATTTATGTGATTGTTTTCTTTGTAGGGGTCTTTTTGTTATTTTGTGATCATATATATATATATATATATGGGTCCATACACTTGTTAGGATTGATAAATGATTGATTGAATGATGAACTTAGGAAAGAACTTGTCCTCCGAGAGGTGTCCACTTTAGACCAGGCATATACATTCGTGCAAAACTATGAGCAGGTCTCCAAGTCCATGTTTGTGAGACGCTCTGACAATCAGCGCACTTCCACTAGTCCTCATTCTTCAGTGTCCCAACCTTCTGTAAGGTCCTCTACCCCTAAAACCCCTTCTACCGCTCCTGTCCCAAGCCGAAACACTAAAGGTAGGAAAATTCTCGGTGAACCCCCAAAGCCAACCTCTAGAATTCAGTGCTATAAATGTCAAAGTTTCGGTCACGTTGCCTCCCAATGTGCCAATAAGACTCCAGTTTTGATCAACAAAACTCGAAAAATAACACAGATGACTTCGAGGAACAAGTCTATGAACCAAACATCGATGACATTCAGAACATTAATGAGAAAACGCGTGATAAAGAACCTAATACCCTAGGATGCATCCGCGCTACACCTATATCCATTGCGTCTTTAGAGAGAGAGTCTGACTGGTCCACTCTGAGTGTAGTCCACATCATGCGCCCCGTTGAATTTGAAACTTGGGGTTACGTAATGATCCGTATTAAGGAAGTGCGGTCTCTTAATGTTGGACCATTCAGGGTGTTGCACAAGGATGGCACTGACGCCTATGCCATTGACTTCTCATTTGATTTTGGTAATAGCCTTACTTTTAATATCAAAGATTTGGTTGCAATCCCTGATGACCTTTTTACTGAACCCTCTCATGAGCCAATTGCTTATCCTATTACTGATTCCATGCTATCTTCGTCTCCTTTTCTCCTCCATCGAGCATGAAAAGAGTATATTGATTCTATTTTAGCCGAACAAATAGTTTTTGCCAGTGATGAAGGCATCCAGCATTTCCTGGTTCGTTGACGAGGACGACCAAATTTCGATTATACTTGGATCCCACGTGAGAAGCTGCAGCAGATTGACCCAGACTTGTTCGAGTACTACCGGGGCTACACCGAGCCGCTTTCGTCAAGGTTGACTTCTTTCCATCCGGAGAGAGTTGGTGCGGACAACAGTGCCAGGTCAGCCGGTCGCCACAGGATCCAGCCAGTTTAGCGGGTTCAGTCAATTCAGCGGGTTCAGGCAGTTCAGCGGGTTTTGGATTGATTTTATATGATTTTATTTTGTTCTATTTTATGTTGATTGGGCTTGTTTGTATATTGTCATTTGAGGACCTTTATGGGATTGTTTTTTTTAGGAGTCTTTTTGTTATCTTGTGACCCTATATATATATATGGATTCATGCACTTGTTAGGATTAATGAATGATTAATTGAATGAATTAGCCTCTCTTTTTTCTCTGAAACTCTAGCGTGAAGCCATGGCCAGAGCTAGGTGAGAAGCCTGATTCTCTTTCTTTCCCTCCTCTTCTCTACTTCTTTCTTCTTCCCTCTTCTCCCTGCAGTTGTTCTACGTCAATCTAATGCCAGAATTTACAGCTATTTTGCAGGCTGATGCAATAGGAGTAGCATTTCAGAGAAGGAAGCTGTTTCAACCTTCAGGTTCAGTGATGATTGGCACATCCTAATGGTTTCAACGGGAGCCAGATGTGTTATTTTTACCTCTTCTTACTATAATATAGCTCGTATGTATGCTGAGGTTTTTGTATTTCTGTAATCCTTGTTCTGATTCCTATTGTATCCTGACCTTGTTGTTAGCTTTAAGCCCTTGTACCCAAAAAAAAGCCAACCAATTATATCATGGCACATTCTTCCAAGGCACAACAATAATTGATGGACAAAAAACAATTGAACTTTCACAATGAAAAATGGCCTTAAAGTCTGTTGCGCGTATATCTAATGGCCAAAAGGTGCAGAATAGGCTTAAATAATGCCCTTAAAGATCTTCTCATTTTGACTTCATTGCATCTTTGTGAGGGTCAAAATAACCAAGAGAGGAATACGTGATATTTCAGAATTTTTCTGGCCCAAGATGCTGTCATGGGCTTTTAGCATATCCACGACGGGGCAGAAAAACATTTGAAATATTTTCAAACCAACTAAAAAATCGACAAATTCAAGGAATTCAAGAAAAATAATAAAATATGAATATTTATATGCCAATTTAGCAATTACCTTTGATGCATGTACCCATGATACTCTCTCGAAGGCAGTCCAATTGAAGAAGAAAAGAAGACTCAGGGCTGACTTAAGATTCACAAAATTTAGAGGCAAAGAAACATCGCACCAAATCTCAATCAAGTAACAAATACATCAAAAATGTCAAAACAAAAAACCGCATCTACATATTAATAAATAAAAGAAGAATACCAAATGGAGAAACTACAAAGATAAGGAAAACAAACTGATCAACTACGCAAGAAAACCCAAGGCTTAATTTCCCAAAAAAAAAAAAAGAAATATCAAGAGGCGAGAAACAAAACCCTAGATCCAACTCAAACAATAAAAGACCTCAGACAATGAAATTAAGCTCGCATCAAAATAATGGGAAAAAAGAAGAATCCTAAAAGAGTACCAAATAGAAGATATGATAAGAAAAATAAACCGATAGGAAAAATCAGACACCCACAAAAAATTCAAGAAGCAAGAAATACAACATTATATTGAAATTAAGACGACGACAACTAATAAAAGAATGACAAAAGAATGATAAAACAAGTAAAACACAAAAAATAAAAAAATAGACCGATCAAGAAACTTAGAAGACCCAAGGATTACGTAAGATTCATGGCGAGGTCTTAGAAAGGGGATCATCAGAAATCTATCAAGAACCCAAAAACGAGAGAGAGAGAGAGAGAGAGACTGAGAAAGAGATACAAGTGACAGTTAGGAATGGAAGGAAGGGAGAATACCGTGGTGGAAGGAGAAGAACTGAATTCCGAGGCCAAGGTCGAGGCCGGCAATGGCTGGCGAGGTCCTCCTAACTGAGTGCCGCTCGCAGAGGACCAAGCAACGGCCTCCGCCGCCTCTCTCGTCTCCTCCGTCGTCGGTTTCTCGAACCTTTTCCCTTGAGACTTGGAGAGCTCTCGTCTCCTCCGTCGTCGATTTCTCGAACCCTTCCCCACGAGACTCGGGGATCTTTTACCGCTCAGATTCTTTTCTTATTGGGAGGGGCCGCCCTGATACGGTCACCGTGCGTAGATTATTTCCCGAGCGTAGAATAAACGCGTGAGTAGATTTGACGCGTATAGTGTAGTACAAGAACGCCACGAAAGGATCCACCGTCCGCGTTGACGACGCGCGTCCATCCCATCCGTTAATACAAGGCATCAACTAAGATCCCTACACTTGACACTGTGGTGTACGGATGGGATGTATATGAATACTGCAGCGGGGTGATTGGACGGTCTATAATTTTACCTGATCCAAATCATCTGTGAGGGCTTCTTGCGGTTGGAGCCAGGGAAAGTCTGCGAGGAAAGGAGGTTCATCCAAGTGATCGCATCATCGTCCATTAGTGAATGGACGGTGTTGAAACAAGGAAAGATTAAAAAACGGTGCAGTGGTCCATGGGCCTAAAATTATAGCTTCATTTTTTTATTTTAAATTTATATAAAATATGTTGTAAAATTTTTTGTTCATACAAATCAGTTTTTGGATTGGATGAAACTAGTTTGATCATGGTCACACTAAAATAGATTCTAAGTTTGAAATCAAAGCAGATGCAACCCATCCTTGTGATATCTTAGATCTTGTTTTATGAATAAATAAACTTTCAATTCTTGATTCCTGGTTTGGGTAGAGATTTGGTGGATGGATTTAAACTTTATCTACACATCAAGCCTGAATTGAGTCAATGAATCTTGCCCTACCTGGTTCATCTCCACCCTTACATGTTAATGGCGCCGGAATTATCTCGAATTGCTTCTTTAAAAATTGACAACCATTTGGCATGGACCTACTCAATTTGTTTATGTGGGCCTTAACTAAGTTGAACCTAAATGAGTAACTTCGACCGGTAATTTGGTATCATAGCAGATTCTATGCGAGGTCTTCATAATTTAACCATATTCAAATATCCAATAATAGAAATATTTGATGCCTGACAGCTTTCAGCAATGGCTCTTTCAGCAATGGGCTCTTGCATGGAGGGATTGAATTGCCAAAAAGTTTTGCGTGGAGAATTCATGCATTTCTATTCCCTCGTCCAAGTCATATAGCAACATGTGTGCATCGTTAGAGGAAAATCATTGTTGTGATACATGCATAAACATAAAAGAATCTAGGAATGCCTTGGGGACACTTTTGAGCTGAGCTAGCCTCTTCATTATCTTCGAAACCATATTGACTTTATGAAAAAATCATGAATGCAAATAGATCAGATCGGATCATGAGTGATCCTAATCCAACCCGATTTTTTGTTCGAATTCTAATTTTAGATCCAGACCGGATCCGATAGAAGATCAGTCGGATCAGGTAGGGTCCATCGCTATAATTTTTTAGCCAACAGATTATTTGGGTCGGGTCCATGTATAACTCGAACCCAACCCAAAAAATTTGGATCCGGTTCGGATCCCGGTCGGGTCAAGATCGGATCCGATTCGAGTCAATCTATCTATGGCTTCAGAACTTATGTTTGTAACCTCACGGCTTGCAGCCCACGGGCCTAAATAATTTTATAGATTCGGGTCGGATTGGGTTGTAGGATTGAAAATCTAAAATTACCTAAATTTTAAATAGGTCAGATTGGATCTGAATTCAAAAAATCTAGATCCAAGCCAAAAAATAGAACGGATCCAATTTTAGGACCCGACCTGGCCCCACGAGTCCTCCAAAATGGGTTGGATCGGATCTGAGCAGGTCGGGTTGAGTTGGGCCACTGGTCCAACCGACCCATTTTAGCCTTAGGAAAAATATGAAGCATTTCTTCCATGATGGAACGGTAGGATTTCCAACTCCACACCACAAGGTTGCATCTTTGATTCACGTAGGGTTCAATAGCCTATTCTTACTTATCTTTTTTGACAAATGGGAGATGCTAAGGGAGGGCCCAATTTTTTTGTTACTTTTGACCGATTTGCTTGGAATAATTGCATGATTTTAAAGCAATTTTATAGACATGTTTGCATTAGTTTGCGATGCACCAAGTACTAGGTATGTGACTTTATCAAATTAACATTACAATCCGGCAAAAAAATTTCCAAAATTGTTCTATATGTTGGAAACCACAAGTGGATATCTTAAAATGCATTAGAAATTAACAAAAAAAAAATCTAATTTTCACCATCTTGCACGTTCCAATCCTTCTATATGAGTCAAAATAAGATATCACTAAAGAGGGAAAAAAAATCTCATTGATCTATGAAACCAGCCTATCTAAAGAGTTGTTCTTCCATCTCGAAAGACGTAATAGAAAGGACATTACATCAGATGGATCACGTAAGGAGTAGGTTGCCTTTGTATCTTTAGGAATGGAAGATACTATAATGGAGTACCCTTGACCCCTACTTTGTAATACCTGCAATCATGTAAGAAAAAACATAAAGAAAAGAAAATTAACCATACAAAAGCAATAAAAGTAAAAATTTCTATTCTAAAGATTTGGTAAAAATAAATTTAGATTAAAATTTAAAATAAATTATAAAATATTTGTTTACTTCAATACCTTAAAAGCATCTTCATCCGTTTGATCATCTCCCAAATACAATGGAAAAGCGGTGCCATTACATCCAAATCCTAGATTATCAAGTAAATATTCGAGAGCTTTGCCTTTATCCCATTCTATACACGGACGTATCTCAACAACCTAAGCATATAATATAAATTAGAGAAAATCATTAATGTTATAACATGAGAACCACATAATTCATGAAGTAGTTTTGCTAAAATTCGGTTGTTAAATAGCCCCAGTGACCTCATGCAATGGACCTAGACTAATTCTTCTACGACTATCCTTCTGACCAGGAAATTGCTTATGTTGCCAACTCAAAATAAGACGATTCAAAAAGAATTTACTCAACTACCTTACTTATGATTTAATATTTCATATTTTTGATAAGCTAACTTTTTACCAAGTTCCAAAAATTTGCATTGTATGAGTACTTACCAACAATATACAATAACTTTGAACATATGCAATAATTCAATTCTCTAGGGGTTCGTTTGGTTCGCGGGAAGCATTTTTCTTCCTAGGAATATGATTCCTGGGAAACAAATTCCTAGGAAGAGGATGCCT
>JAOXJJ010001100.1:14325647-14336278 GCA_025769935.1 Phoenix roebelenii
TTTTTTGGTCGGGCCGTTTTTCCTGCCCAGGCCCGACCAATAAGCCTTTTTTCAATGCCCAAGCCCGAAAAATTTCGAGCCGGGCCGGGCGGGCCAGAAGGCCCGTGATCACCTCTACCTGAAGGAAACGCTAGAATGCTTAAGGCTTGATGGAAACATGATATAATCTGCTTTAGTTATAAGAAATGAAACATCAAGAATTTTTTGGAGGTGGATCGTGCAATTAGTGCTGCCAAAGGAAAGAGAACATGCGACAAACTTTCATGAGCAATTGTATGACTTCATATAGTGCAAACCTAGGGACTTCAAATGTCTTGCAATCCTTGAAGCAAGCTTCTTAAACCTGATGGATCGAGCAGCTTGAGTAATGCCTTGTGAAATGTGACTTCAGTGTCCATTAATTATAAGCTTTTCTTATTTACAGCATTTACAGTAATTATGCCGAATGTTCTGAAAATAGGATTATCTCTCAAATAAAGCTGCAAGTAAGATACGGTCCTATGCTTGATATTTATAAAGAAGAGTGTAGGAATCTGCATGATAAGGATCGCGTGATCCGCGGTTGAACATTTGAGCTCTTTTCATATTCGTTGATCATGGTAGTTAGGATATTCCTTTTTAGATGTGTTGTGATTTGCCATTTTTCTTATCTACTTTTGGTCACGATATTCTTTTTCAAGTTCATTGAGATCACATCGAGTTGTAACCAATCAAGCTGATAATTCAGAGATTTGATTGGCCGTTGATTTTGTTAGACATGTATCATCGTCTCGTAGGCAGGTTGAGCTATCAAGCGAGATTTTAGAAATGGTGAATCCGAGCTATATCAGTCATGTCGGAATATTGGATTCAATGATAAACATGACCTATACAAACATGTTAAAGCTAAGTCGCAAGACAAAAGGCATGAGCGTGCTATTGTTTGCCGGATTGAAATAGTGGACCTGCTGTGTTCATTGGGTTATTCCCTATCTACTTCCTAGATAAGACGAACTTCCTTACCACCCCCATGCTCTCTTCATGTGAACATGTAGTCATTATCTCGAGACATGACAAATAAAATGGTATATGCTAATTTTCTTACTACTATTTGTCATATTTTGATGAATCATTACTGGTTTTTCAATTATGTGGAAGCTCTCGGACAATATTCCAAGATTGGATTTTGCATCTCTTTTATTCATCTGCTAAATCTTGTCACTTTGAGTAAAACAAGTATAGATTATGTAGCCCGGTCCATTAACCAGCCCATGCTCGGCACAAATTTTAATGTGAGATCGGGCCACAAAAGAAAGGAACGAAGTTTCTCTGTTTGAGTCAGAAGAGAAGACTGACTTTGGTTCCTCTTTGACTTAGTCGAAGACTAGGAAACCTTAGCCTCCAAGTCTATTTAAGCAAACCTCGCCCTTCTTTCGAGCCTCACTGTTGATCATCCAAGTTTGCCGCCGATTTGAGTCTATTTTTGTTGAGATTACTCTTGGTTTTCCATTGGGGATTTTCATTAAGCTATCATTGATACCTCACTGGTGCTAAGGTAACGAACTCTAGACCTTCTTCTCCTCCCTCTTTCGGTCTCTAGCTGACTAAACGCCGGATTTCAAGAAGAAGGGGTTTTCCCTTGATTTTCTTCTGCTTATCCGATCGGCCACCGCCGCTGAGGGTCGTTGTTGATGTTATCATCAGGCTTGTTATTGTTGTTGTTGCCGGAAGTCGCCGCCATGGGGGGTGGCTGGGCCTAGAGCCTCGTTTCCTTCTTCTCGTTTGAGAAGAGAACCATATGTTCTCTTTCCCTTGCTTTCTCTCTTTATCTCTCTAGTTTCTCTCTCTCCTTGTTTCTCTCTCTTCCTTCTTCTTTTCTCTCTCTATCTTGGTATTCTCTCTAGTTGATTCAGAAAAGTTTGGGTGGAAGGGATTGGTGGGTAGTCCTAGGTTACTACGTGATGGTGAACTCTTTAGTGGACCAATAAAAGTTTATGGGTTGTTGGTTACGTCGGATGATTTCTTTATATTAATTTAGTTATGTAGGAGGGTAATCGACGTCGAGTAGGGTTTTGCATATCCTGGTTCGTAGATTGCAATATGGACAGGCGACTGGTTTGTCTGGATTGTCAATGTAGAAGTAAGAATCCTGGTACGCCCGCCTAAATAATTATAGATATTTTGTACGTATATATATGTATAATATGCTAATGATCAAGATAAGTAAAATGCAAGAATTCTTTATGATGTTTCTATATTAAACCATGTTTTGATCATGTATGATGGTGTGATGGATACATATATGAGAATAACTTACAATTGCATAATTTGACTAATAGATGTGGTACTCTAGACTAACTATGTTATATTAATTTTTTCGTCACGGGCAAAAAATATGACACTTATAAAGTGCCCCGTCGCAGGCTAGAATTAGGACACCTATCGATTGCCATGCTATGGATGAAAAACATGATCGTGGTTAGTCTAATGTTGGAGATAAAAAGAATTGATTTGTGGATGTAAACTTGATTGAATGAATAAGGACTCCACGTTGATCTAGTTATCATCGATTGTCCCGTCATAGGCTAAAAATGTGGTACTATCAATTGCTCTATCACTGGTGGAAAATGTGACACCTATTGATTGCCCTATAAGGGGCGAAAAACATGACCAAGATTTGGTCCAAAGTTGAAAAGATAATTAATTTTGGATCCAGATCGAGTTAAACAGGAATGGAATGAAAAGATGCATGATAACATTATTGAAGTTTTATAAGATACCGTATAATTTATAGTGGTTAGATGATTAAATTTTATAATGATACCAATTTTGTTATTTGTTATGAATTAAAATCATTATTGTTTAATGATATGGATGTTGTAGTAAATTTTCAGTCTTTGCATATTCTTTAGGGCTTTGCCATAGAGAGAATGCGGCCGTGTCATATAGCTGACCCGAATGTTGGATTTGAAGCATGACAGATTAGATGGTACGGATTATTTTAGAGTGAGCTATTTCAATTTTAATTATCAAGCTATGTTTCTCGTCCCTTTCTTGCTCCATCTGCATATATTGGCTAATTTTACCTGGTTCCATTTTGTGCGAATGTACTTGGCCGTTACTGTACTGATGGAAAGCCAGATGTAAAGCCAGATGTATGCAGATAACCAAAAGGTGTGGCAGGTACAAGGTGGCCTCCGGATAAAAGTTGGACATAGATGACATGGTTCCACCAGAAGGATGAGACCTTTTTTTTTTCTAAAAAAATTTTTAACTAGCATTGAGGGGATGAGTTTTGATGCAATGATAAAGTTATTCTATCATGACCCAAAATCTCTTTTACATCCATCATCAAAAGATTAGGATCGAATGCTAATATAGAAAAGAAACAAATTGTAGTCTTTTTTTTTTTCTTTTTCCTTCTTTTTTTTTCTAAGATGACAATATCAGAATCCGAACAGGTAAATCAAGGTGAACAAAATTTTTACTCAATGCCGGTTGCCACAATTCTCTTGCAAGTGGGTTACAGTATCTGTTATTAGCTATGATAAAGGTACAGGTTTCTTTTGCTGACAACACCAAGCGCAGGAAAGATTGAATGGCCCACAATTAAGAAGTCTGTCTAATTAGAGAGGAAAAGAGAGATGGTCTTTGTCTCGTTCTCTCAGATTGGGTACGTCAAATGACCCGGACTCTGGGATCTTCATTTAAGATGGTTCCATTGGTGGCTCCACCATGTGGTTTGGTTCTTTCGATGGGGGATTTCAGTGTTCTTGGTAGCTTCATGTAGGAACAGTGAGAACATGATTCATATCAGGAGGTTAGGCAATCGAACTGCTCGATTGCAAAATTTCTCCCTTCTTTTCCTATCCTAGCTTAATCCTTCCTCTTGGGGCGTAAATTTCTCATTATTTTCCTGCTGAACTATATATAATTCACTTACTAACTAGAGCTACAATTCTATGGATGACGTTGCCAAAGATTGAAGAGCTTAGCAACACTTCAATCAAAACCGTGAAGCTCAAGTATCATCTCCTATTCTCCATGTTTGCAAGCCTCCGTCGTTTCACCACCCCATGCTTACAGCATGTACTTGTTTTCATCATCCCGGCGCCCTTGATATGGAAAAACTCATGTCTCTATAAATTTTTATGAGAAAATCGTGTTGGAAAACTATGAGAATCCGTGCGAACATATGTTTAGTCCTATATTAGTTATTCGCCGAAAAAAATTTTAGGTATCTATATAAGAT
The DNA here is from genome assembly GCA_025769935.1 of Phoenix roebelenii. Lineage (NCBI taxonomy): Eukaryota > Viridiplantae > Streptophyta > Magnoliopsida > Arecales > Arecaceae > Phoenix > Phoenix roebelenii. Next base: position 14,329,879 of record JAOXJJ010001100.1, read on the forward strand.
TAAAAAACTTAAAAAATACATCCCAACTAGTCTTTTTGAGTGAGGTCTTAAGTTGTTACAAATAATATCAGAATGGACCTAACCCATAGTCTACTTGGACTAGAAGACATTGTAGCACATGCTCATTAAAACTGATTATGGATCGACCATGTTGCCTGTGATTAGACTTGAATAAATTTGGATCCGTAGCTTTTTTTGATAGTGTTATGAGCTGTTTTAGATTTGAATGGATTTAGACGTGTATTAGTTTTATATTGATTATTTGTCGAAAAAATTTTGAGTACTTACACGAAACTAAAAACAAAATAATGTCCGGCTGGCTTTTTTTTTTTTCTCGGATCCTGAATCTACTTTATGTTCAGCTAAGACATGTTAAAATGCCACGTTTTTTTAAGTGCATCACTCCCCCGCGAGAATTATGTAGGTAATTATTAAATTGCTCAATGGAACTGGGCTTGTTCCAAAGCAAGTGGCATCATTTGCGAATTATTGGCATTAGGCTCTGAGATAAGACAACCGAATTGAGGCCGTATGCAGAAAGAGTAAAGCGTTGAGGTGGTCCCATATTCCCAAGCGTAGATGCCCCTGCAGTTCTTTTTATCCATGCGCAATTATGGCAGTTCCACAACACCGTATGCAAGCATTTTTTTTTTATTTTCTTAATAAATCGACTCGGGTTTTTTCATTACTTTCTTGTAAAAAAATTAGAAATAAAAAACTCCAAACAACTTGAACATTTCAACACTCCTTCAAACTTTTCTTTGCCGAACGGTCTCCGCGGCCCATTCCATCCCACTCCCGGTCCGGATCCCCCCCGACGAACGGTCCCCGTGTGGACCACGCTCCGCTGCCTCCCTCCTGCCACGTGTCCAGATCTCGGCCACGGAACCCCCACTCTCGCGATGGACCCCGCACGGGACGCTGTCATCGGGGCGCGTGACGGACCAACACCGACGCTGAAACGTGGTTGAGAACGATTGGCCATTTCACTTTACGTTTCCTTCTTTGCCTTCGGATTAAACCTGGACCTTTATCTTGACAACCAACAGTTTAACGAATGTCCCCTCCAATTCGCCCACGTATTTCTTGCTGGTCCCGCTCCTCATGGTCCCCACGCAAAAATATCTCTTAATCTGGAAAAGAGTGGCATTAGACGTTGAGAAGCTTGTTGCCATCACTAATTTTTGATGCTTTCTTCTCCTCGAGGGAGAAGTATCGGATAAAAGGTGCTCTCGAGTCTCGAGTCACGAGAGCGGGCGCGAGGCTCGTGAGCCGGCTCTGGTTGCGCCCCGAAGCGGAATACAAGTCGACGTGGAAAAAGCTGGTTACTTCTAGAAATAGTTGAAAAGAATGATATTGACCAGTTAACTAGGTCCCATCCTTTTGGGCACAGCTTATCTTAATATCTTGCACCGTGGCTTTGATGCTGAGATATCTGCCATCTTGAGTAAATTACGCCTGATGCAGTAATTTGGAGATTCGGATTTATATTGATGGGTATGGAAAGTATACAAATTTAGAAAGGACCGATCTATGCTGAGATCATGACCCATAAATAGTTAAAGTACTCTTTTTCAATATTGATTGTGATATTTTCACTATTTTTTGATTAGCGGCTATGATGTTCTTATTGTTTGAAAATAATTAAATTAGATAGAAGATTCAAAAATAGTTTATATATACAAGTTTCCAAGAAAGACCATAATTTTATATATATTACAATAGCAAGAGCTTGTACTAGTATAAATCAACATCTAGGTTGGCGTGGAAGCATGAAATATAATGGTGAATGGTGGTAGTAATTTTTTTCCCCAAAGAAGGAGACTTAAATTTACAGTAATTCCTTATAAATTCTAGGATGCTTCGCTCAAGAATCAATTCCAAAACTTTTCATTGCCGAGTTAAAAGAGTGCGACTACCGGTAGTCTATTTTTTGAAAAAAAATATGGCTTAGACTTTTAAATAGTATCTATTTTTTCAAAGAAAGAAAGAGGACCTATCCGCACCATAATTATCTAAGTATTGATTTTTTTCGAAAATGCACCATCCAAGATTTTTATTGTTAGAACTAATATATAATAGAAATGTAGGTTGGGATTTAACATTTTAATTGCATCTCTAAATGTTAATTAGATTTTAAACTTCATACCAATTGATCAAAATTATTTCCACTAATAATAAATAATGCAATTGATACTATCATTTACCATTATCACCTACTATTTTTCACCATACAGTAAATAAATGTCATGATAATAATTTTTTGTTTTATGCCAAAAAATTTTCAATCTAGATATATTTAAGCAAATAATAGCTATTATTTTCATTATAAAAGTAGAAGGAAATTCACTATTTTGATATATTTACTATAATCTTTTGCAAGGATGGCCAACTTAGAAAGCTGGCAAAACAAGTATTATACTATTTCAGACCATGTTTCTTTTGGAGTTGTAAATTATAAGATGGGACTAATATTTTTATCTCGTGCTATTGTCAAGCCACATCAAGTTTGATTTTGTCTAGTGAAAGCAAGATTAATTCTTTTCCAATACGACCAAAAGTCTATGTTTGGGACCTAAACCTAAATTGTGGTCCAAGGAGGTTTAATGCATGATAGAAATATATTTATTCCTTTAGCAAAATGAACAAACTTCCATCATATCTAGAATTACAAGTGTTGGGACTAATTACAACATATATGCAGCAAGTTCTTCATAATCTACATATACACCTTACCAAGGAGAAAAGAGGTAAAATCTCTCAACCCTTGAGAATACCACTTATCAAGAATCTTGTTTTTTTTGGATAATATGCTTCTTTTATCGCTTAGTAATCATTAATTGTCAGTTTTCAATGTATAGCCATGATAAACCATTTTATGTTATCTAATTGCAAAATTTCAGATCGGCACTGGTCAAGGAATGCTCTTTTGGGAAGATTGTTGGATTTGTGATGCTCCTCTACGAACCCTCTTCCTCAAGCTCTATAGAATCAACCAGAAAAAGAATGAGATAGTGGCTTAATTTTTCAACCCAAGCACTTTGGAATGAAAATTTAACAAACTTAGGCGGTCCACGACGGATGTTCAAGCTGGATTTAATAAATTACCAACTCTTCTTGCTCGTGTTTCTCTTAACCAAGATGGTGATCAAGTGGTATGGAAATTAGATAAGAAGAATTTATTCTCAACTGCCTCTTTCTACCAATTCATCAATATGAGAGGCATCAAATGCAAGTTCGCCGGTGATCTTTGGAATCTTTGTGCTCCACTTAAGGTCAAATATTTCTTATGGTTATGTTGGAACAAGAGGCTGAATGCAAGAGATCTTCTAAGAAAAAAGATAGGAAGACATATGGGAGGTTTGCCCTCTGTGGTCATGGACAAGAATCAATTGATCACGTATTCTCAAATTTGTCACTTCTTCGTATCCATATGGAAAACAATTTGCTTGGCTCTTTGGTGTTCCGCATCCTCATTTCTCTTTTGAAAATATTTGTTTCAGACGGAGAAAGAGGACCTTTTCTTAACTAATTATCCTCATGCTCTTTGCAGCTATAACTTAGGTATGCTGGAAGGAACAAAATGCTAGAATATTCCTCGATAAGCACTCTTTAAATACAGTCATTGCTTTGAAGGGACTTCACTTCTTCAATGATCGGTTATCCTTGTGCAACCCAAAGTTGTCTTTCCACTACTTTTTTTTTTCAGAACCAATTGTTACAAGCAAGTCTGACCTTCAAGCTGACCTCCTTTGGTAACACTACAAGTGCTTTCAATTAGGTTATAAAAAAAAATGTTCTGCTCAGACCGATTCCGAAGCTCGTATTAGCTCCAACCCCTCAAAAGTCTTATTGGAAACCTTCAAACAAGATTCATATTGGGAACCTACCGAGAGAGGATGCTCTGCTCAAAGGCCATCGGCACGCTTACGTTTAGCATTATTGACCAAAGTCATCTCTACCTAATTATTTGATAGGATTGAAGTTTTTCCTATTGGATGAAAATTTTGTTCTGGGGAAAATATAGGCATTGTGGTGTAATGTTCGCTAATCCTTCCCTCCATTCTATCATTATGTAAATATCTTGTTCTTTTTAATAAAAAATTTCTAGGAGGCTTTTTGCCTCCCTTACCGCTCAAAAAAAATAAAAATAAAAAGTTTATGTCTTCTGATAAACTATTAAAAAATAAGTTATATTTCCTAGAAAGTGAATAATATTTTGTTAACTTTTCAATATAGCAAAATCCTAGGTTCGACGCTTTCCTTTTGGGCTAATAGAGCCTTGAGAATGTCGTGAGTGGTTGGTTCAGGCGGAACCAGGATTTTGGATTCATCGATAGAAGGTTAAAGAAAGTGAGTTTTAGGTGTCTAGAGTAGCAACATGTCATTCATTCTTGATTCTTGAAATATAGCCAATTGTATCTTTATTGCTTTGCGTTGCATATGATGCAGAATAGCTAATCAAGGAGTAGTTAACCTTCACTCCATGTATCCCTCACTTATCCATTTATCCCTAAATCAAAGATAACTCTTACTCAGCCAAAGTTTGAGTGCTATATAGTGAGGTAGGTTACAAAAAATAAGAAAAAGTAAAAGAGAGAAGAAAAAATAAAAGAGAGAGTAGAGAAATCTCTGTAAGTTGAAATTATTTCACAAGAGGTAATTAAAACCCTTATTTGAGTGCTGGATAAATATTATCAACAACAATGTAAATATATGTGGATACGTAACTAGGCCTATTTGATTTAGCCGGCAATCCGATGACTTCTTAAATTTTTGAAGGCATGTGCCGACAATCAAAGACGAGGATAACTAGCTGCACTTTCAAGAATCATCTTGGTAGTGAAGGAAGACAACAGTCTACAGTGGCAAGGGCTGCAAAAGATACGAGGATAGGACTCATGCAATAATGCCCAAGCAATTGCAATTCTCAATAGCTGTGATAACAGTAGGGGAATTCAATCAATATCCAGAATAAAAAGATAAAATAAGAGAAGATGGAATAACTTAATTCATGCATTATTATGTAGATGAGATTAATTGATTGCATTTGAATCAAATATTTGAGTGCACACCAAAATTTTCTCCACACGTGACTGCCAAGATTGTTCTCGGGTCCCAAATGATACTGGTGTAATGGAAAGAAATACGAGTCCTGTTATCTCATAACATTGCACGTAGCAGACACAATATCATGACTAGAAGCACTTAGGAGTGCTCCGGACTGCAACACAGATAAGAAAGCGACTATTTCTTTTAGGTTCTTTAGTGTGGATCAATCGTTGGATCATGCGATTAGCATTTCAAGATCTATGCAGGCAGATGAATGAAAAAGTTTGAAAAGCTTTAAAATGTATGCGGAATGCAATGCAACGATCAATTTCGTGGAAGAAGATCGATCATTCTTTCGTGTGCGAAACAGACAACTGGAACGCAGAAGTCTCAATCATCCACCATTTTGTCATGTATACTGTTTAAACAGTATCAAAAGCAAATTCCAATCACTCCCTGTCTTCTTGAAATTTCTTCCAATCTCCATGAAGGATGCTGCTAAAACCATGGGCGTCTTCATTCCCTCCATTAGGGCAAAATCCCACTCCCTGTCCCTCTCCAAGGCTCTCCCCTCACGCACTACGTCCGCGCGGCCGCGTGGGCCCCCCCCCCTCCTGCAGCTTTCCACCAGCGCCAAATTTGGCGAAGGAAACGCACGTCGAATCCTCTCCTATGACCTTATTTGCGGCCTCTTGAGCCCTCGCAAAGGTCTCCAGCCACCTTTGAAGGGCTCATTGGGACTCTGTCTCTCCTGAAATCTGTGGGCTTCTTTCTCTTTCTTTGTCTTCGCGGAATCTGTGGGTGGTCAACAGTAAGCTCACTTTGTAGGCCACAAGAACTTCTTCGTGTGGAACTTGAATCGGAAATGATGTTGGGCATCAACGTCAGGCGGAAAAAGTGGCTGGCAAGCGGACATAAGCGCTGTTTCGGTGGGGAGGTGGTGGATCTTTTCAATTATTTCAGGCCGACGATCGAGTGGGCGTCGATCGAACACGGCGACGGTTCTATTACAATGGGGCACACAGAATTCCTGCAGACAGGGACCCGGCCGGAAACTGGAAGCCAGATATCTAAAATGCGAAGAGCTGAGAACCGAGCTAATTCATTTGTTCGTGCGAACTTTCCATTATGTGGTATCATGATCGCGCAGGATTGAGACGGCATGTGTTGTGCGTCGTATCACAGCCATGGAAAGTTGGAAACCCAGTCGTGTTGCCGGGAGATTGATTGATGATTGATTGATTATTGCTTTTTTTTTTTTAACCCTTGAGGACAAATACCATTTCCAAAAAAAACTAAAACAAGTTTGGATTCTCTCCAGCTTCAATTCCATGCATCTCAACAATCT
>JAOXJJ010001100.1:14336378-14446898 GCA_025769935.1 Phoenix roebelenii
GACAAATACCATTTCCAAAAAAAACTAAAACAAGTTTGGATTCTCTCCAGCTTCAATTCCATGCATCTCAACAATCTAATATTTCTTAATCGGCGCAGCATTATATCTTCTCTTCTAGAAACTATCAGAATGCATACACCTCGCTGCTGGTAGATGTGACAATTATTTTGCTTCTAGAACGGCATGCCTTACCACTTATACGAGTCATCTCTGGTTGGACAATTTGGTGTATAGAATTGTTAGTCTCCGCATTGTAATTTTTCTGAAGCATCTCATGAGAAAACTTGTACATGTAACCAGTTATGAGTTATTGCCTTTGGAAAAGTGCCTGTGAAATATTTCCATCAGAGAGGGGGAAAAAAAGCCGTACACGCCAAAGAGCTAAGGGACCGACAGACTCATGCCTCATTATCCTTCACAGTATGAGCCAGCTTTGCTTGCAAAATAGCTGAAGGAGGTGATATACAAAATACGCTTTGATAATTTGAAGAACTTTTGTTATAAATAGAATGCTTAATTTTTTCATGGCTCCTCAAAAAAGATGGCTATTATTGTCCAGCACTGAAAAGTGAAAAAATAGAAAATAAATAAAATGTTAGAATTGGACAACATGACTAAAAATGAAATGATTTAGAAATGTTAGTCATTGGAGTGCAAATTGGTCGGGTCGGATCATGAGTGACCCCGACCCAACCTAGTTTCTTATTCAAATTCTAATTTTGGACTCGGACCGAACCCGATAGAAGATCGGGTCGGGTCGTGTTCACCGGCACAATTTTTGATCCAACGGATTAGTCGCATCGGGCCGCGTCCATGTATAACCCGAGCCCAACCCAAAAATTTAGATCTGATTCGGATCCGGGTCAGGTCTGGTTCGAGTCAACCAATATATGGCTTTAGAACTTGTAATTGCACCCTTGTGGGCGGTAGTCCACGGGCCCAAATAATTTTATAGATTCGGGTCGGGTCGGATCGTAGGATTGAAAACCCAAAATTACCCAAATTTTAAATGTATTGGGTCGGGTCTGAATTTAGCAAATCCAAATCCAACCCGGAAAATAGAACGGATCCAATTTTAGGACTCGACCCAGTCCTACGGATCCTTCAAAATGGATTGGGTTGGGTTAGGTTAACTCCGACCCATTTGCAACTTTAGTTAGTCGTCCAATATAATACCATGTCATGTATGGTCTGTATTAAGACATTCATCTATTATATACAATATATCCATACTAGGAAAAAAAATGCTATATAACACAAAATAATTAGAGCTCCGCTTAGATTCGTGGAGTCCACCACTCTTAACATGGAGCCTGGTAATAAAGTCAATCTTGTGCCTCCCATCTCGCTCATATAAACATTCCCTTTTCAAGAACACAATTGTTGTGTTTACTCTTCGGTAAATGACTAAGAGACATATAGTACTCTATCCATCAAAACTACTTAAAAAATCTAATTAATTGGTTGCAAAACAGCCACTTGTAATCCTTTTTCTTGAATAAATGGTGTTTCTATCGATATAAATAAACGATGTTCATTCAGTGTCAGCATGATTACTAGTATAGCATGGAATCGTTATCTAATGGCCGCAGTCCAATCATCCATAACAATGCTATGATGCTCTTTTTTTAGCAAAATATAAGCTGAACTGACATGTAGTTTATACTAACTTTTTTAATAGAGGTAATCATACACACAACTCGTTTGATGGTTCCACAGATTATGGAGTAAAACATAAGCTTGCCTGCTATGTAACTTTTTAACAGATTAGCTTACAGACTAGTTTACACAACTCGTTTAATAGGGCAACTTTCTTTAGTAATTTGTCATGATTGCTATCAAGTCACCAAAACATTCGTACTTTTTATCTGAACATAGGGTGCACATTTTGGGGAGTTATTCAAGAACTTTGGAACTTCAAGCAATTGGGTTTTTGTGTTTCAAGTTGACTGGATGGCATACCTTCTGTATATCTGTGTTTCTGTGTTTGTGCATCAATATGAAAAGAAATTTGTAGTCTTTGAAGTACAAAAATCTGATCCAACCTTTTAACCCACTAGAATATAATTGGTTTAATTTTTATGCAACTTTAGTATAAATTGGAGCAATCGATTAGCATCTCAACTAGTTGAGAATTTCCACCTTCAAACAGAAATTCTCAATATGTACACAAAAAAACAGAAATTCTCCATCAAGATTTTTTTTGCTAATGTTTTTGGACCACAAATGAACATGATCTCACCGACGCCAGATTTGGACAAACCGGAGAATGCGATGCTCCGATCCGACCCGGCTCGTCTGGCCTTTCACGCCGAAACCGCGGTTAGTATTAATGACCACCACCACGCTTCCAAAAATCTAGCCAACTTCTCCTGTTCCCGTGCCGCCGAGCCGAGCCGAGCCGAGCCGATAAGCTAAGAACCGTATTATACTGTCTTGTTTCTACTATTACTATACATACCACTTCCGGCGTTCGCAAAGCCCAAGCCCACCTCCTCGCTAGTTAAAAAAAAAAAAAATCTAATCTTACTATAAGAAGATAAAATCGTCGCGTGTATAAATGTCAGCGGCCTTGCCGAGGTGAAGGGGCGTTTTTCCTCTCCTCCTCCTCTCTCCTTTCTTCTCCTTTCTCCTTCTCGTCCGTCTCTTTCCGTTCATTCTCCGCGGTTGGAGAGGGAAAGGAAGAGAGGGCTCTGGGTGGAGTTTGGCCCTAAGAAAACCTAGAAAACTTGTCTCTTCTTCTCCGCTCTCTTTCTGTCGACTCCATGGTAAGCTTAGATTCGAGAAAATCTTTAGAATGATCGGGAACGGGATTGTCCTTGAGTTTCGCGGTAGGATGCTTAGGTTTGCTGATTGTTTTGCACCAACATTTTTGTCCTGTTTTTCCCTTTCTTCCGCTCCTTTTCGTTTGATTTCGTTTTTTTTTTTTGCCCTTCCCGACAGATGGGGTTGAGATTAGACGACTTTTTTCGTTTTTCTCCTAATAATTTCAAGTTCTTTTCTTTTTCTTGATTTAGAGAAGGCCAGAGAGTTGTGGTGGATTCAGAATCTGATTGTTTGGGCCTCACAAGATTGTCTTTACATATGAGAGTGCATCTGAAGTTTCTAAAGTTGGACACGCGTAGTTTGAGATATAGATGGCTTTTATTTTCATTTTTATAGGCCTCAGTTTGCCGACTTTTAATGCTCTTTTGGGGTTTTGAAATCTATTGTGTCTATTACAAAAATTTTTCCCCAGTACTGGAAGTAAGTAGCTTGTGATAGAGGTAGATGAGTAGCTTGCTGAAGTCCTTCAGTCAGTAACACTTTGAGCACTGTTATCAAGACTAGTAATTGATTACCGCAATTTCATCCGTGTGTATACACTAGTAATTTTCAAGGGAGTATGCTACTCTCTGTAGATCTTTAGATGTTTTTAACCCCACTATTTTTTTCAACATGCTTTATTTAATAGGTTGCCCTGTCCATCCAACCGTCTACATTTTTTAGCTTGTAGATCGGTAATTCCTAAAAATGAAGATTTGTCCATCACAAACCTCAGCGTGTCTCTCATATTTCACTGTGATATTCCTAGCAAAACTCAACTCTCTTTTCATCCAGCAGGGGTTTTTCAGAGAGACACCTTGTCTATCCACGAATAAAGAGAAAGAAGAAGAGCAAATTTGAAAATTTTACATCAAATTAAAAAATTACTCAATAATCTTACTAGGGTGAGGACAGGATGCGTTTTTCTTAGGTTGGGACAGTGAAGCATTGAGCTGAGTATAATTCTCTGACTCCTATATCACTACATCAATATTCAGCATGGTATGCCGTACCATGCTGAACCAGATGGTACTGGGCATACCGTACCGGTTCGGTATCGATACGGGTACCGTTATGCCAAAAAAAAAAATTCGTACCATACTGTATCGATACTATGCCAGTGTGGCACAGGTACGGGGTCCGGTACTAATACGGCGAACTTTGATATTCAGATGTAGATTGTTAAATTTTACGTTTCCAGCATCGTGTTTTTTGAACGAGAGATTTTACAGTAGATGTTTCTGCTTTTTTTCTTTTTTGAGTGTGTTTTTATTCTCATTATCTCCTGATCATAGAACTGCCCACTTGTTCTAGTCTCCTCGATTTTTGTTGTATTAATTATGCTGACAATTATGCTAGTGAATGAGATATATGCAAATCAATCAAAATCTCAGTGCATGAAGCTTACTGTGATTACAGAGCATGCGAACCTTGGAAATAGTGATCTGGGAAGCAGCCATAGGGAGGACTATGAATGATTAACGAGTTTTTCGGTTACAACAGTAGTCTTAGGAAAGTTCCTAGCATTCTGAATATCTAGATGCAGACCCTCTCTGAAACTTGAACCGTGATATCTCCTGAATGTCTTGGTCCTTTTCCATCAAGCATATTTTTGTTGATACCATTTTGTATCATGACTCATGGCTTGATATAGACTGACTGAACCTGTATAATGTGTTGTTCATGTTGATTTCTAGAGTATTTGTTTCTCTCGTGTCCATAAAATAGGATTCTTTGCATGGCCATACATATAAGATTTATTATGTGTATATACATCTGTATTTTAGGCTATTTAAATAGTGATATTACGTTAAGCGGCGATATGTTTCTTGCAATGCAATAATGTTCAAGAGACAAAACACATTATTTATTGGAACATCTATTATTAATTATACCAAAAGGTAGCATTTTGCATATCTTGAGCTATATAACTAACGAAAATAAGTTGAGTGGAAACATGCTACTTGCAAAATAATAATTTTCAAGAAATAAAAATACAAATTTATGGAACATCTGTAATTGGTTATTGCACAAATGTCAACTGGAAAAAGAGCAGCTCAACTAGAAGCATTTCAAAGGGTTCAGTAATTTAGACAGCCTTTTGCCGTTCTGCGTGATAAAGAAACATCTCACAGTTATCAATTACATCTTCATTTTGGCTTCTCATTCAGAACTGTCAGTCTAGACTTCTTTTCTATGCTACTTTTACCTGGTATTGGCATTCTTGATGCATATGAAGATTCTCTGAATATATTCAATTTGATGATTTTGATATCTTTAGTTTCTTTTTTCCGCATGTGTGAGAGTTAGAGGGTGTGCCTTGGTGCAATGGTAAGTTTATTCCATTGTGATTTAGGCGTCATGGGTTCGAGGCATAGAAACAGCCTCTCCACATGCAGGGTAACACTGCATTACATCTGACCCTCCATAGGTCTCATAGTGATGGGAGCCTCATGCACTGGCCACTCCTATTTGTGAAAGTTTTGTTGAGTGATAAATTTTGGTCTTCACAATTTGGTTTGAACCACCAAAACACCAGCTTATTTAATTTTTTATACAGGTACTGATTTTTCCCCTCTTTGTTCAGGAGAAAGTTGCAATAGATATGGAGCATGTAGTACTCTGAAAAATATCCTACAGCATCACAGATTGCTTAGTATCTCCACATTGGTAGATTGGGTGATCCTAGATAAACTAACGTGATGAAATGAAATGAAGGCTTCACAGGTGAGGTGGTTGTGAGGTCTACTGCCTGTGTGAATGTTTCTTGCACTGTATAGTGCAGCAATTGTCACATCTGTTGCATCATCTATATTTACCAAGCAACCATTTTTACATGGTGAGTAATTGAACAGGATTTATGTAAATCATCTCTAATTTAAAATCTACTTTTGCAGAAATCTGAGTCCTTAATACTACTCTTTTTAAACTGCCACAAGTCCAACTTCAGAATGCTCCTTTTCCTGAATCACTTTGATAAACAACTTCCATGCATGCATTCATGTTTTAGCACTCAAAATTTTATAGGTTGCACATAATAGTATGCTATGGAGAATCAATCAAACTGGTTAAGTCTTGTTTTTGGTAAATCATATCATCCCTCCCTAGCAGTTTTTTAATGATAAGAAAAATGAGCTTACAATAGAGTCTTGTCTCTATCTCTGCCTTCTGCATCAGATCTTTACCTCTAGCCAGGACTAAGTCTGCACAAAAAGTTATCATATTATTTACTTACAGAAATTCAAGAACTTAATATTTGGAAGAAACTCCATGACTTCTATAAAACTTTACTCTCTACTCATGAATACAATTGGAACAAGAAAAAAATATCGAGGTATTATATAAACGCACCCATTTGTCCGTTGATACTGATTGAACAACAGCAATTCAAAAGTAACACGGTTTTTTGAGAGGCTGTTGGCTAAGATGTTAATTTGGATGGTGGTCTTTCTCAGCTTAGATCTTCAAAGTTATAATCTAGGTTTACATTCTTTTGTTTGATTGTCATTGCAATTTGGAGTCCTTAATTCTGTGAGATTATTTTGCATTGGAACATGTCTGTTCCTCAGACCTTAATGATGTGAGATGATCAACAGAAACTGGTTGAAGCCACTGGCAGTTCTTATTCTTTGTAAAATACATCTTATACTACAAGAAGAAGTTTGATTTTGTGCTGTAATGAAGTCACTTTACATGTACAAACAGTACTTGTGGTGCATGCCTGCTAAATTTTGCCAGTAATCAATAACTATTCTTGATACAAAATGGCTCTGTTTTTTCATTCTTTCTACTTCTACCATCTACATATTTTGCCCCCTTGATACATGAAAGTCAGTCTCTACAGGATCCTCAGAGCACGGCAGAATTACAGCCATCGTCGCAAGCTTCACACGAATTGCAAGGTAACCAGCAAAACTCTTCCGCTACAGATGCTCCTGGAGCGGACTCAGGTTCGGCAACCATTGCAAGCAGTGATAACAGAAAGGTTTCTCGTGAAGACATTGAACTTGTAAGATGGCTTACGATAAGTTTCAATTGGTTATATTGTCATATCTGCTAAAGCAAATCCTGAAAAGTTAGTCCATATGAATCTGTATCTTTTCTTTTGTATTTATGTGGTTACCTCTTTACTCTATCTCATGGTTCCAGGTCCAAAATTTGATAGAACGCTGTTTGCAATTGTATATGAGCAAAGGGGAAGTGGTTAGGACTCTCTCCAATCGTGCTAAAATAGAACCTGGTTTTACAACACTAGGTAAGTCTTTTATCATGGGAAACTTTTTTTCCTTGTGATGTTTGCCCTGATTGGCAACTATATGCTATCTAAAATTCTTTATTTTAAAGCATTTGAAAGTGTGGTTGCATGTGTATAATAAAATTTTGTGTTTATGAATAATTACCATTGTCTGCCTTTTGGGCATTCATGTCAGATGTGTTCTTGAAGCATGCCGAAACACTTAAAACAGTTTATTTTATTTATTTATTTATTTATTTATTGGGGGGTATGCAACTTAGTACGATATTCATCTTGTTTTGGTCTAATATCCCTTTTCTTTTCAGTATGGCAGAAACTGGAAGAAGAAAACTCTGAGTTTTTCAGAGCTTACTATATAAGGCTTAAACTGAAAAAACAAATCATCTTGTTCAATCATTTATTGGAGAACCAGTACCATCTGATGAAATACCCTGTGCCACCTAAGGTTCCACTGGCTCCAATGCAAAATGGGATGCACCCTATGCCTGGTAATTTCTCTTATTTTTTTGAGCATGACAGTTTCTCTTAATTATAGAGATTGCAATGAAATTTTGAAAGCTAGAAGTGATCAGTGGAGTATCTTCCATTTTTGGTAAATTTATCAGTCTTAGAATTTGTTGATAATAAGATACTATTTTATTACAAATCAAATAATCATGATATGTATATGTCACAACCCAGGACCTCATCCAAAAAGGCTAGCCGGAAAGTATTATTTGGATTTTTTGATCCTATATAAATACCCAAAATCTACCTAGCGAATTAGCAATGTGGAACTAAACATACGCCCGCACAAGTCTTCACATGCTCTCTCTATTTAAGCCCCGACATCCTCGTCGAGCTAAGAGTTCAAATCCATTCAAATTTAATCACAAACACAACGATCGGTCTGTGGTCAGTGCCAATGGATCCGTGTCTCCTAATCCACATAGGTTATTAACTGGGTCTGTTTTGATACCATTTGTAATAACCTAGGACCACACCCAAAATGGCCAGCCAGAAAGTATTATTTGGATTTTTTGATCCTATATAAGTACCCAAGATCTATCCAATGAATAACAGATGTGGGACTAAACTTATGCCTGCACGGGTCCTGACATACTTCCTCTGTTTAAGTTTCAACGTCGTCGTCACAACCCTGATACCATTTGTCACAACTCAGGACCTCACCCAAAAAGTCTAGCCGGAAGATATTATTTGGGTTTCTTGATTCTATATAAGTACCTAAAATCTACCCATCAAATAACCGATGTGGGACTAAACACACGCCCGCGCGGGTCCTCTCAATATAATATCTGCTATTTCCCTTTTATTTGCATCAACTCTGTAAATTTTACATTTGTATAATAATAACAAGAGCTCAATCATCTATCAATATGAATATTCTTGATTTTTTTGGGATTTTTGCTTATATGCCCCTACAAAATGTCTTATTGTATATATAACCTTTGAAATCACCACACACGTGTGCTTCCACATACAGGCACACATTGATATTCCTATTACTATGGCAACTTGATTGCATATAGTCGCCTACAAAATGTATTCATATTCCTGTTACTGTAGCTACTCGATTATTTTCCTATCAGCTTGGAGAAGATTGTAACATGAATTGTTCTGTTTAAATTTCACAGAACTATGTTAAAATTCATGAAAATGTTTGCCCATGGGATAAAGGGTCACCAATGTTACTTAAAAAGTATTATAACTATCCAATTTATCTTTTTCACTTATCCTTAAAAGCACTCGTAAATTTATTGTTTATGCATCTATGCTATTTTCAGCAATCGTCCCAACATAAAAATATGTTTGCCCACTGTTACCATTCTTATTCAATGTCAACCTATTCGCAGTGCAGTTAATAATTTACCTATTGGGTACCCAGTCTTTCAGCAACCTCCAATGCCAACTACCGGCCAGCCTCATGTTGATCCTATGGGTTGTGCACCATCGTGCTGTCATGTAGTTAATGGAATTCCTGCTCCAGGCAGTTTTCATCCCATCCGTATGAATTCTGGCAATGAGTAAGTGCATTTTCTCATTTTCTTATGATTAAATAGAATGTGGCTCACATACCAGACTTATTTTTATTATGATACTGTGATGAAATTTTCTAGACCTCTTTATAATTGGGGAACAACCTTTGTAGTTGTAAAGGTTCAGATCAAAACCCTTTCCTGAAGAACAAAAATATATCAATCATCCATTTACATCTTAAGCTTTCAAAAAGCTAGAAGAGGGAAGCCGGCCCTTGACCTTTTCTCTTCAAGTATGTAGCTTAGCTTATAAAGAAATATATGTATCTTTCATTAATATATGTCTGTACTTCCTCCAACAAAAAGAACTCTACTGAAAAAAATAATTATTTCACAAAGCTTCTGGTCTTGTTAAATCGGCTCATAATGGGCTAGATCCATTTGATTAACATCCTTGCCCGGTCATCAGCTGGTCTGTTATAGGTTTTTTATTCTATACACACAACATCTATATTAGTAGATTTAGGGTCTCATTTTCTTCCTTAGATCATAGGGCCTTCTGATGGCTCTTATAATTTCGTAAGTGGTATTTAAATTTAATGTCATCTTTGCAATTTTATTTATACTCAAGTTTAATCATAGACTTGTATTTGATTTTAATATATCTTTTGCATAGGGTGACATTTCTAATAAATTCTTCTTTTGAATTTTTTTGGAGAATTGTGATGGACAGTGGTGCACCTGAAGCAGCTCCTGCTGCTCCTCCATGTAGTGCTATGTCATCCATGTCAGAGATGGCTGTGAGTCCTGCATCAGTGGCATCGGGCAATCATTTTCCTTTCACTCCATCCGAGTTATCAGGGATGGGTATGGATGTATCTGCACTTGATCCGAACTTCACATCTGATGTAGCGAACACAGGAGGGTTGCAACTAGGACCAGATGGTGGGGTTGGATCCTCCAGGGATTCCCACAGATCATTAGGACAATTTTGGAATTTCAGTCTGACAGATCTGACTGCAGATTTCGCAAATTTGGGAGGTACATTTGCTGCTTTCATAATATATTACTGATTAACTTTAATCAATTCAAGGTAGCATAAAATGTAAAAGGCAGAATGGGTGTAGGAATTCATTTAAGCCTGGGTGTTGGGATCAACTCTGTATAAAAGGGAAAACTTTATAAGAGACAAGGTACCAGTACGAGGTTCGATGTCGAGATTGTGTATCTTGAGGTGGAGGCTAATGCAAACTTTATAAGAGATATTCTGGTTCTAATAATATGATTTTCTTGCTAATTGTTATTTAAACCTTTTTTATTTTCCCGCTGCTATTAATATCTAAGTCATGATCCATGGCAGATCTTGGGGCCCTGGGAAACTACACTGGCTCTCCATTCCTACCATCAGACTCTGACATCCTGCTTGACTCTCCAGAACAGGAAGATATAGGTAAGCTGAACCTATCATTTCTTTTTGATTTCATCTTTTCATGCAATTAGAGGATCTGTCTCGTGCCAATCTTCTAATTTCATAGGGTGACGGGTGTGGTTTCCAAAAAAGATCTTAGAGAGGATATTTCATGTTCTCAGGAAGTTTCATCCAAGATAAAGGAAACACTGATGCTATCTATGTTGATCTTTTCTTTTCAGTTGAGGAATACTTTGCTGATGCCATCACGGGGCCCTGCTCTCAGTCAGATGAAGAGAATCATAGGGAACAGAATTGATGCCACCATTTTGCCGACTTCACTTTCTAGGATAGACTGATTACAAGTAGGAGGCTGGCATCTCTAAATATTGAGATGTTGAATGGATATTCAGTGTGCCTTAGTGACTCGTATTATCCTATCTAGGTCAATAGCTGACGGCTCCCACTGGTCTTCATCAAGTGTTGTACAATTTTGCAGTGGATATTCTAAATAACTGGAGAATATCCAGTGGTTCAATATTGCTGCAACAATAAATGACCACCTTCTGAGCCAATATTCTATTGGCATGATTGATAGTTGGTTCTCTTGCATGCTATTACCGTATATCGTAACAGGACATCGTTACGATCTAACTGCGTCGCATGATGAATTCTTATGAGCTGCATGCACTATGGTTCAACTCAACCTTGCCCGGTATTCTGTGTTTCCCTTTATGATCTGATCATCTGAAAATTATTAGTTGAACTAGAGAACAATCATGCAAACATATGTTACCCTATTGAAGGGTATAGCATCTCCAACATTTATTTCTGTCGGATCTGTATCGTTGATTCATGAATAGTCATGTTAATGTGCTGGCGGCCTTTTGGCCAGAATTCAAACAGTTTTGAGCTGACCTTGTCCTGGTTTGTTGGAAAATATTGGTCCGTTATGATCCCCTTCTACCACCATGGTTGTTCCCGGTTGCACTCTCCCAAGTTTCTTTCATGTTCTTGCACAGCTCCAAAGGACATGGACTGTGAGTTATAGCTGATGGATTTTTCAGCTCATTGATCAACTATCAAGGTAAAACCAGCAACCAATGCAGGCAGCCTCGTTCTGAACGTTCTGCATAAAATGACAGATTAAGGCAGTAGCAACATTTTGGTTAAAATTCCTCTAGGAGCTTTTTTTTTTTTTTGTGTGTGTGTGTATGTGTTTAGGCGGGTGTCTCACAGTACATGAGTATGGAGACACCCAATAAAGTCAGAAAATAATATATCACGAAGAGCCCTGGGCAGCTCTTCCTCCTGTATCCACAAAATGCAGCCTGAGTGACTGGCCACATAAGAGGTTACTTAATCCGCGGCCTCATTAGCCTTTCTATAAACATGCCTGGCCAGGAAGACGTCCCCATCTCTGCCCATAGCCCAAATGTCTCTGAATAGGTGATGGTTCCACCCCGACACCCTTGGATTCTCTTGGATCCATCCTATAATAGTGGTCGAGTCGTCCTCCATAATAATGGAGCGAGCCTGCAGCACTCGCCGCGCATATCAAAGGCCTTTCCATGCAGCCCTCAGCTCGGCATTAGGAACTGAGGTCTCCGCTAGCTAGCAGCCACCAGCCACCACTACAGGAGAGCTCGGTCTAGGAGCTTTTTGTTTGCTTGCAAGTTTCAGGCTATAGCTGTAGTTGATTGAAATTGAATTGCAGGCTTCCAAAAGAAGTTTTTGGACAAAGTGCCAACTAGAAGATTTTGCAGGTTACAGTTGTAGTTAGCTTCAATGAATTGTCGGTGCTCAAAACAAGTGTTTGAAGGCTTGTAATTGCACATGTAAACTGCAATTCAACTACAAAAACAGGCTTCAAGTTTGTGATTGAAATTACGGCCAAAATCAGCCACAGTTCCAGTTGCAAGATTCCTTGCAACCGAGAGGAGCTCTTTCTGGACGACACGCTGGACCAAGCTAGATCATTCCTCTTCTTTCCCATGGCGTTCTTGCAGTAAAAATATAATAGTAATATAGTAATTGTAATACAATAGTAACATAGCAACATTTGTAGTAGCAATAGTAATAGTAGTTGTAATAGTATTACAATAATAATATAGTATAATAACATTATTATCGTGATATTATAATAATAATTAAAATTTTATATTATATACTATATATTGTAGATATATATTATACTCTCAAATTATTTTATATTGATATGATTATTGTTGTACTAACCTAATGATAATATAATAGGAATGTTATTTTCCTTTATAATTATAAAAATGATATGACAAATATTATACTATAATATAAAATGGAAATAATAAACTTTTCAGATGTATTCTTACCAGCTCAATTACAGGGTCACTATATCCCTTTCCATCTTAAATAACTAAATATAATTGTATTTGTAGTTTTCAATTTATAGACAACCAAAGCAGACCCCTTTCTACAACTACAATTCTAATTGCGAGCAATTAAATTGCAGCCTATAATTGAATTGAAAATAAAACAAATAACTGTTTAAGGAAATGCATCAAGTGCATGGAAAGCTACTGCCAATCTTTTCCTAGCACAGTTGACAAGCATATGCGGATAGTCATTACATCAATTCCTAGATGTTACCATTCCAATAAAACAGGGAGTTGTATCCCTTGCGTTGAAATTTTCGAACTTTTATTTTTTCCCCTTTGATTAAAGGATAGAAAAATAACCAGAATTCATAAATGCTATGTTTGATTCATGGAAATGAAAAAGAATTAAAATAAAAATCAGAATAGAATAGGGATGGAAGGCAAGGAATCAGAAGCACGATTCCCATTCCATTGTTAAACACAAAATGAAGGAATGCATGGAAAATGGATAATAATTCAATTCTAGTATTTAATATAGCTAGTTATATATTAGTATATAATTTATATTATTTATCTACATATATCATTGAATAAAGAGTAGAACTGAATCTTATAATAACAATAATATAATTCTTTGCAAGGCTTCTATTGTACTGTATATCTATACAATGAACTTTTATCTGACAAGTATTGTAAAATTAATGATTGTTATTTTAAATTTTTAAATTTTATTTTTTAATTTATATTTTTAATTTTTAATTAATTTTATTTTATTTTTGATAACTTCTTTGATTAGTGTGACATAGAATTCTGCTGCACTCTTTATTTTCCATTTTTATCAACTTTTTTAATCAAATAACTTTATTTATATTTGAATTTAAAATTTAATATATACTTTTGACTTACAATTTTAATTATAATTTTCAAGCTTTTTATTTCCATTTTTGTTCTTATTTTATATTTTATTTAAATATAATTAGAGTTTATATTATATTGGTATATAAGTACTCTTTTCATATTTTTATTTTATATTTTACATAATAATTTTATTATTTGTATTATTTTTAATCTTATCTAATATATTATTATTTTATTTAAAAATATTAAATTAATTTTTATAATTTATGAATATATATTAGACAAGGCTTATTTGCTAGTATAGAATACACAAAAAATTCTAAATAATAATGTTTAATGTTTTCATTATTTTATTAAAAATGATTTAAAACATAAATTAAATTATTATTATTTATTTTATACAATAATTACTAATAATTAACCTATATTAAATATATTATATGTATTTTATATTATAAATATTGTTAATTGATTCATTACCAAAACTTTCTTTTATTCCCATGGCAATGGGGATAGCCATTACTATTATCGGGATGGATCACAATTCCTTTATAGATAAGAGGAATCATGATTCCATTTTTTATTATCATACCAAATATGGCAATAGGGCTAAACTGAAAAATTTTTGTTTCGTTATGTTTCCACCATATTCAGATGGTGTTTGTGATCTAAAAGTCGGTACACTAAAAAAGATGCAAATCAAAATATCAAGGATGCAGTCCGAATGAATAGAGTGTAGATCGAGAGAATGAGAGATATTAGTCTAGAACAAAGTCTTAGTGGAGGAGAGTCCAAGGATGGTGGTTGGTCAACAGTTACTACTATTGATATATATGGGGAATGTGATAGTTATACCTATCTTACCACTATCTAGGATATGGAGGAGTGGAGTAATTACACTTATCTTACTACTATCCATACCACTATCTAGTATATGAGAGTAGTACCACTATTCAGAATGTAAGAGTAGTATAACTACTCAGAATATAGTAGTGGAAGAAAGATAATTACCATACATGATAATAATGGCCCATATGGCGCAAATCAATAAGGATATGTATCAAAAGTTAAGTAATGATATCTATCCCAACAATTAATGGAGCTACATATAAATGTCAAATTGTAACATGGACAAATAATTCTTCGATGATGAAGCCAGTTTACCTTTAATTTATTCTTGCTTATATCTTTATATTATTATTTTTAGTTTTTGAGTAGGACTCTAATTTACTGGTAGGAGCGTAGCAATAAAATACTTCGATTGTAGTCTCGGCTATACTCTACCTTTCTTCTACTAAATGAGCAGTGTGATTGTAACAAAAGTTTTTGAAAGTTGAGGCACTAGAACCGTTGCTACTCTTTTACTATCTTCCTTTCTTTTCTGATTAGAGATGTTGGTGGTACGCTCGTATATTTGCACATATCAGTTTAAAAAGGGAATGAGTATGTTATTCGATCTTCCTTAGTGGAGAGAAAGAACACGAACATGTTCCAACAGTTGTCCTAGTCAACTAATGTAATGTAAAATCATATACTTATTGGAATATAAAAAAATCAGAGTATAGAATAAGCAACGAATGGAGAAGGTGAGAAAAACTTGTCCCATTTACGAGTGCAAGGACATGATCAAACTTATGGATACTAGCATTAGGAATGGGGAAAACAAGGTAAGCGAAGATGGAATGGAAAAAAAAGGGCTAAAAGAAAGGAGTTTTCTTTCCATCATTTTCGGTGACCCAAAAGAAATTCTTTTTGGTACGTTGGTGGCGGCAAGAGATGTTAGATTAGTTGATATTATAATTCTGTCAACAGAATTGCATGCTACATGAAAAGATATATTATAGGTAACAAAAGTTTTAAAAGCTTTTCATATTATTTTGGAAGTAGATCCCTTAATAGTTATTAGGTAGCTTTCGAGAACAAAAACTTCAGGCACTAATCTTCATCATATGAGACAACATTATTTAGAGAACATGAGATTAAAAATGTCTATAGATAAACTAACAATGCAGCGGATTAAATAGTATCATATGCTGCAAATTATATACAATCTACTTTCTGGATGGCTACCACCGCTTTTGAGTTATTGGATATTTTATTTTTTGGATAGTCACGAATTTATTTATTTTAGATTGTTTAATAAATCTGATTTTATTAAATAGAAAATAACTAAACCTGCCAGGATAATCGGCTGTTTATGGATACCAAATCCGGGGTCTGGTAAGCAATCAGCCCAATGCCTTTCCACTCTCGACTGGCGTCAACGGTGTTGGATAGAAATGTTGCGGCAAAAAAAAAAAAAAAAAAGCATACGACCTTCTGTATTTCTTTCCCAAAGTCATTGCCTCATGCCATCGTGATAGCTGGAAAATAAAATTTGCAGGAAGTTGCTAGCTAGCATCCAATTGTCAAAAGTATCTCCTGTTAGACTAAAATTTGAGAGATAACATATTGAATGATCCATCAAAGATTAATTAAGTTTGTTTGATGCTGATCTTGTAAGTAAATATAAAATATATAAATAAATCTATCTTATTTTATAAATTTAAGTTTTTGGGATAAATGATGATTTTAATATGGTATCAAAATAGAGATTATGAGTTCTTTCTCTGAAAAATAATGTAAAAAAATATAAAATATATAAATAAATCTATCTGATAAAATTAAGCTTTTGGAATAAGAGGCGATTACGACAGACCTTGAGGCCTCAAAGTAGAGACACCAGTTCAGCTGACGAAGTGCACTTTTTTTTTTTTTTGTGCCCATAGGACTTATCTATTTTCCCGGTCTCCTAATTTTTGTGAATCCTTTTTCCTGCTTCCCCACTGTTACCGATCCCCCATTCGGCCTCTCGTCCAATCCCTGTCCGTTGGTGTATGGAAGGATTTTTAAATAGAACCAATGACAAACCACCGACGGCGCCTCCCCGCTTCCATCCCCAAACGCTAGCTCTCTCTTCACTTCAAGGAGAGAAGAGTAGAGAGAGAGAGAGAGAGAGAGAGAGAGAGAGAGAGAGAGAGATGGGGTAGCCTTTGCACTGCATTAGGCAATGATTTTGGGAAAGAAATAAAGGAATGCATAAATATCGATTCAATTCTAAAATTTAAAACAGCTAGTTGTATATTAATATATAGTTTAATTTTGTATTATTTATCTAATATTTTTACTGATATTAATATATCATTGAACAAAGAGCAGAAATAATCTTATAATAGCAATCATTATAATTTTGCTGGAAGTCTTCTATATGATGAACTTTTATTTAACAACTATTATAAGATTAATGATCATTATCTTACATTTTTATAGTTTATCCTTTTTCTATTACTTTATTTTTCATTTTTAATTCATATATTTTATTTTAAATTAATTTTTATTTTTATTTTTTATAATTTCTTTGATTATTGCAACATATAATTTTATTATACTCTTTATTTTCCATTTTTATCAATTGACTTTGAATTTTATATAAAATAACTTTATTATATTCGATATTTTAAATTCAATATTTTTCTTTTAGTTTAAAATTAATTGTAAGTTTTATGTTTTTTGTTTCCATTTTTCTTCAAATTTTTAACTTTTAATTACATAGTTTTATATTTTGTATTACATTTGCCTATAGTTACTCTTTTGTATATTTGTATTTTATAGCTTCTATTATAGTTTAATATTTTATTGTTTTAATTTCATCTAATATATTATTATTTTATTTGGTATTATTTATGAACTTATATTAGACAATGCTTATTTTCTAGTATACAATACACAAAAAATATTTTAAATAATAATATTACAATGCATGTTAACTTGATAGTTTCATTATTTCTAATACATTTTTTTTATTTATATATATATTTAAATTATTTATTTATATTTTATTTTATTCTATTAACGAACTCATATAAAATATATTATTATTAATTATATTATAAATATTGTTATTTAGTTTATTACCAAAAAATTCATTCATTCCCATACTGATGGGAACAGCCGTTTCTCTTATCAGGAGTGGAATCACCATTCCTTCGTAATTTTAAAGAAATCATGATTGTATTATTTAGTGCCATACCAAATATCAGAATGAGGTCAAAATTAAAATATTTTTATTTTGTTCCAACAATTATTTGAGTCAATTTAATGTAATGTAAAAATCATACGCCTATCAGACCACAAAAAAAATCCAAAGTACAATGTAAACGGCGAATAGATGAAGGAGGAGAAAGAGGGCGGGGTAATAACATGTCGCCTTTTATGATAGCAAGGACACGAGCAAACTCATGGATGCTAGTATTAAGAGTGAGAAAAAACAGGATAAAAGGAGATTGGAGGTAAAAAGCCGGCTAATTTGCACAACTTTTAAAGCGACTATTGCCCCATCCATTGGTAAATTTGTGTGAAGAGGAATCGCCCTTTCGAAACCGGCCAGGATACCAGTGAGCGTGGCCTTACTTCCAATCAAGTGGTTCTGAATTCGAAACGCATGGACGTTGATTAAATTATGGAGACCAGATGCTCCCTCCTTGGACACGAGGTCTGGAAGGGCGTATCACTCTACTAGTAGTCTCGGTGGTGCCAGATATGACGTACTTACACATTGTATTCGTGTCGGAGCCCAGAAGGATAACCGAGCCGGGTCTACGGGTGGGGAGGGTATGAGTAAAACCGGCCGGGGTGCCCAATACACGGTCATTTCTGTCCGCATCGAACATTCTCTTGGCAGGATGGGGGCTCAGTGGAAGCTGCTATATGGGGGTGGGCTTGTTCCTTCCTTCTTTCCTTCCGGTTCAGCAAAAAAAAAAAAGAAAAGAAAAGAAAAGAAAAGAAAAGAAAAGAAAAGAAGAGAAGAGAAGAGAAGAGAAGAAGAAGAAAACCAGCCAGGATAACTCATAACCGGTTTTTTATGGATGCCATATCCGGGTTTTCCCGCGATGGGCATTGCCGGCGTTGGTCAGCAACGTTGCGGCGGCGGGGCCCGTAGCGGCCTCGGTCTCATTTGGCTAGGTCCATCGGTCCGTTTCTCCGAGCGGACCAAGCCTCCCGTCGCTCCGACGACCCAAGAAGCCTCGGCGAAGCTTCCTCCTCCTTCGAAAGTCTAAAGACTATGGCGACGTGTCTCCGTTCAAAAATAATCGGAGATGGATGCTTGGACCCTAGAAGGAAAGAAGTGGTAAACCCCTCCGTTTCGGCGAGCGATTGCGGAGACTTCTTCCTCTCGGTCCCTCCTCCGATCGGCGAGAGATAACGGGTATTCTTCGTCTCCCCTTCAATCTACTCCTCTGCTAGGGTTTCGTCTCCTGATCCCCGAGTTTCTTGGAGTTCCGTCTTGGATTTGTATTTTTTCTTCGATCTTTTTCCTTTTTCTCTCTTTCTTTTTAATCTTTTCTTTCTGTTTCTTTTTGCTCTCTTTGTTTTACTGCCTATTTTTTAAGAAATGCAAATTACTTTATACGGATAGTAAATTCTTTGTTCATATTGTGCCTGTTTGATGGGACAAAGAGAATTCAGAGCAAGATTTAAAGAAATCGGTTCCATGTTCGACTTTTTAGGTTCAAACATTATGATCAGAGTTCACTTTGTCGTTATGGTTCTAGTTTTTCGTAGATTTTCTCCGAGCTATGGCCTAAACCCCTCTTGCTAGCTTTTCTTACTGGCGAAAGGGCTGCTTAAGAAACTGGCGGGTCCATGGACCCTGACTTGAACTACTCACCCGCCTGTTAATTTCTGATGGTTTTGATTGCTTGTTATTATGGCTTCTACCAATTCTGGTCAACATTATGAAGCATTAATTGCTTAGGTTTCCTTTTAAACGTTCGTGGTTTTACTTAATAATAACTTGAAGAGAATTATAGGAAACACATGACCAATACTGAAGCAACTAGTTTATTAGAAAAGGAAAGTTATGAATGGAATTCTATGTGGCCATTAATAGTATCCGAGATAAGAATTATCTTTATAGTTTCCCTTGTCTCTGCCAAAACTGATTGGCACGAGGGAGAATACGGCTAATGGAAGGCGCTAAAATTCAATGTGTTGACTTTCATGTTGATTACCCTAGCCTAATAACAAAGATGACACATGTAATCTTAAAAAGAATGTGGATCACTGGGCATGTCAGAAATTCGAGTCTTTTCTGAATTCAAAGATTTCGATGCTTCATTTTTGGTGTTCAAGTGCCCTAACATTCCAATGATTAAACGGTCATGTAGAACACAGTATGATAACACATGTGCATGTCATTCAGCTTTTTGCTAAAGAATGCATGTTGGGTAACCCTCCATGATTTAGGATTTCACCTGCTTCTACATATTTAGCCATTACAATAGTACTGTTTTGGATCAAAGTTCTGTTGTCTTGTGCTTTAACAGAAAATTCTTTTCAGCTTATGGGACTGTGAAGCACCTAATGGTCTATCATTATCATGACAAAATTTCCCACAAGCA
Organism: Phoenix roebelenii; assembly: GCA_025769935.1. Lineage (NCBI taxonomy): Eukaryota > Viridiplantae > Streptophyta > Magnoliopsida > Arecales > Arecaceae > Phoenix > Phoenix roebelenii. Next base: position 14,356,478 of record JAOXJJ010001100.1, read on the forward strand.
CCTAGAGAGCATTAGCTAATTTTTGACTCAAATGACTTATCCAAGTGGAAGACAACTAATATGAAAAAGTGGATTACTCTGATCAAACAAACGATGCGGTGCCAGAATTCAGGTCAAGAAGTGTTCGTACAAGTTTGAACCCTTTTCTTTGGCAAATGGAAACTTGTGCTTGAAATTGCATATGTTTTACATGGGTAACATGCTTTATAGATGCTTGATAAATGGGAAACATGCTATCTAACATGAAAGAAAGTTCAAAACATTTCTTCAAATGTCAGTTAGCCAAGTGGCTTGCTGCACCTTGTTGCCCTATGTGCATTGTTTGAATTAGAACTTTGACTGATTTTTCTCTTTTTAAACTAGTGTAGCCCTTCTTGTTGAACTTATGATAAATAAATGATAATTTTACACATTATCCAAGTTAGAGTTGCTAATCCCAGTCTGGAAGATGCTCAACACAAACTCCTGCCTGCAGAGATTCAAGACTTCATATTTGCTTCCATGCACTAATGCACTATGTTTTTATGTGAGCTACTCTAGTTTTGCGGTAACTATAAATTTCGGTCTTTATATTGGCCTCTTTCCTTTTTCTTTATCAACACTCATGTATTGAAGCTGCATAATTTGGTGAACCCAATATTTATTTGTATAGTCCTATTAATGTATCATATATTCTGTCAAACTGAACATGTATAGAGCTGAAAAAATATACTGGAAGAATGGGCATAGTGGCATACATATTGTTTTCTTAGCACTTAATCTTTCTCCGCGCCTTCTTGACATGCTCTGCCTCATTTACTTTATAGCATTTAAATATTGTTTGGTTGCAACTCAATTACATTACTATTTTTTAATTGTCTTAATTGTCTTTTTTCAAGGTTGATATGAGTGATTTCTGATGGCAGTCAGACAGCATCCACAATATGGAACATTGTCATATTTGAATGCCTAAAGTTTGGGTTTCTTATAGCAGGCAGTGCATTGCAATAGAAAACTGAAGTAATGAATCATCGGGAAGAGAAATTTATGAGGTTAGTCTTTTTCTTCCCTGGTGTCAATGCATGTCCATCGCTTGGCCCTCTTGCCGATTTCAATACCTAACTGTTGGTTAACAAAATAAAAAATCCCACATTACGAATAAGGAAATAACTGATATTTTGCTGGTTGCTAGTATTCAGAGTATGCATAGTAAATAAAGAATTTTTATTCCTTGATGCAGCATTGAAGATGTTCTTTTTTGCTGGACCACTAGACCTCAATTTCACAAACTGAAATTTCTGGAATTGATATTCTTTTCCGATTGTGCTTAAATTGGTATTAGGACCTAAACAGTTATTTTTTATTAAGTTTATTTCTGGTGTTGAACAATCAAAAAGAATTCTTTCAGTGTATGGGTGTAACAAGAACACCTGACCAACGAAGTCCAATCTTGTTTTTTCTTTGTTTTAATTTAATAACTAAGCTACAAATAATCAAATTGGGAATAAACCAAAGCATTTCTTTGCTCGTCTTCACCAAGAATGAAAATGCCGCGCCAAGTTCTTGAGCAATGTTCTTAAGTAAGTTAAAACTTAATCAGTTATTTAATTAATAGTACATTTGCATAGAGAAATGCATTTATAGGGTCTACAATTTAATTTGGAGGCAATTCGGACTGTAGACCTTATATAAAACAAATTCTAACTACTCAAAATAATCTTGATGGTATTCTTAATTTTGTTGGGACCATTCAAGGCCTGATAACTTTATCAAAGCAGACTGCTTGTCTCAATTCAATGCTTAATATATTCAGCTTATTGTATTATCAAGTGAATCTGTCAACCATTGCAATGAAAGAGAAAACATTTTGAGCAAAGCAGTATGTTGAATACAAAAATTTAAGCGGAGTATTATGCTGATTTATTACTTTTGTGTCTTCTTAGTGTCGGATAATTAGCAGATCAGTTGAAGCTTAAGGTGCTTTTTTTTTTCTTTTTGGGGTGCGGGTAGGGTGGGGCGGTAATTATTTTTTTTTTATTTTTTTATTTAGTAGTTTGATGTATAACATAGAGTGTGGCTCTTGGTGCAAAGGTAAGGTTGCTCTATCGTGAACTGGGTGTCACAGGTTTGAAATATGGAAACGGTCTCTCCGCACGCAAGAAGAGGCTCCATTGTGAAGTGGGATGCCCCCTTTTTGTTTGATGCATAACATGCAAAGATAAAAGATAAAAGTGAGGTTTTCTAGATCCTAGGCATGCTAAGAAGAAAGAGTAATGCTTTGTTATGTTTTTGGGATCAAAAGCTGGTGGAAGATTCAATTAGCCATTTGGTCAAGATAATCGGGAAAAAAGAGCTAGGCATAAAGACAAATGAAGGCCCTCTTTTTTCTTTAAATCTAAATCTCACTTCAAATTCAAGATATGGGTGGAAAATACCTAAAAGGGTGGCATTAGTCTTTTCTTACGGGGATTTCTATCAAGTATGTTGCAGTTTCCATCTTTTAGAAAAATATATGGTAATCTTAAAATTTAATATTGCTATTGAGCAGAACACATGGGTTAGTGATTATATAGACTCTTATAACGGTCTGAAGAGCAAGGTATCTATATAAGGAGCTTGTGAATGTGGTCTGCCTTCTTGGCATCATCAGTCCGGTCAAAACCTTTCTTTTTTTTAAAAAAAAAAAGAAAAAAACTGAAAAAGTGAAAAGTCCACCCTGTTTGAATGTACAATATCTAAAAAAAGAAACAAAACAAACCCAGCAAGGAGGCTGGGAGAGTTCAGAAATCCGAAAAAAAAAAGGAAATGAGAAAAAAAAAACAGCAAAAAGGAATTAAACAGCCCAACCAACAAGCATGAAACGAGTAATGTCTCAAAGCTTGAATGCAAAATCCAAAAAGAAATAGCTTAAGGAGAAACCTTGCCATCACTTTATCCTCATAAACTTGACAGTGGGTCTTCTTCAGTCTCCTCTGGAGAAACAGAAAGTGGCTTCTTTTATTTTTCTCTAAACAAACAGCTGCCTCAATCAGGTCAAACTAACTACATTGTTTTGGTAGGAAGTTCTTGATATCTAAAAATTCTGCCTGTTCTTCTTTTGAGTCTTTTGCTCATTTCATTAGGAAAAAAAAAGCATGGAACAGAAGTCCCTTTTATTATCATAAAAAGAAATGCAAGTAATTGTAATTGCAATTTTACATTTTCCAACTACGTGCGCTATTGAATCTGCTCACGTACAGATAACAACTGAACAGTTCCTACCTCTAAGTAGCTCTTAATACCATATTTGGTGCTTATAATGCTTTTTAACTGCCACAACGTCACCCCTATTCTATCAACTTAGCATGTGATGAAAGTAAGGGTTGCAATCTCAGGCGTACCAGCCCTTAGTGACTATTGCATAGCCTACTGGCTTTGAGCTGGTATAATAGGGGTTGATATGCATTAGTACCGGGCAAACACAAATTGAACCCTGTCACTATATTGTGTTGTCTATAGGTGTATTGACCTTGCACCACTCAGTACACTTTCTTCCCGCTCATTTGTATCAAGGCACATCGAGGTGTACTGCCTCTTATCAAGGATTTACTGTGCTCACTAGCCATTGATATTTGATACAATACCAATCCTTGAGATTTGAAAAAAAACTTTTAGATCTTGCCCTAATTTCATATGATCAATGGTGTGTGGAACTTATTTTAGAAATTTACAATCACATGATCCTAGTCATTATTTGATGGACAAGTGCTTTGCCAACATTAGGTTTTCTTTACTTGGAAATTGCCATTTATCCCTCCCTCCTTCCCTCTCTGTGTGTGCATGCTTGTGCATGCACATGCAACTCCTAGCACTCATATTTGTCTCCCTTACAAGCTTGGCAATGCTGCCATCATCTTAGATTTCTCCTTCCTGGACCTTTATAGTCTATCCAAAATTTCTTTCTAATCTTTTGTTGCTGACCTCAACTGTTGAATATTGCATAAGGAGTCGGCAATGAGTATTTGTTGAGAGGAGAGAGAAGTTAGTGGAGTAGAGAAAATATTGTCAGCTTAAAGGCCTGAAGCCATTTGGTAAACGGTGGGATCATAAACCAATAGTAAGGGTGGGATCAAGTAGGTCCACTGTAAGCAACTCAACAAGAAATTGAGTGAAACTGTGGGCATGCCATTAAAAACAACTCATGATATAATTGAAGGGGAAGAACATTCTATATAGTGAACCATATATTTGTTAGTATGACATGACAAGCCAATTAAATAGGTGCATACGATTGGTAGCTAACATTCTCTTCAATCCTTTAACATATTGCCTGGAGATATATGTACTTGTGCTTTAGAAGCAAGGATGCCTTTCTGTCCCCTTCTGTATCTGTAATTTTGTACTACCTTTAGTTTTTGCTCCAAATTAGTTGTGGACTTGGTGAGCTTTCACCTTTTGCTTGCCACTTGCTCCTCTCCCCACCATGCAATATATTAATAACAAGCAAATTTGAATTCATGAAGATGATATCACATGCTATCTTAGTTCAAGTTATAATTGAATCTAAGAATATACTTAAATTTCCAAACTCATCCTTGATTTGTTTCTTTGGAATACATTATTAGCATTCTTCATCATAAAATGGTTCGCTGTACCAGCCCAAACTGGGCGGTACAGGACGTACCATACCAGTTTGGTACCCGTATCCAATATGAGTGTGTACCGATACTTGGTATGCTGAAATGACTCCATACTGTACCATACCAATGCAATGTTAGTGTGGCAGTGGTACAGGGTCCGGTACCGAGAGGGCAAACCTTAATCATGATATTATATTTTAAGAATTTAAATTTGGCATAAATTTTGTAGAAAAAACATAGATCTAAATAAAGCAAGGAGTATGCTTCCATGTTATTTATTTTATATACTGACTGGGTTTTGACCTTTTCTACTTGTTTGTGTTGACTTCCTTTGCAACTTGCACCAATTATGGTCAGTTGAAATGAATTTATTTCTTTAAGATACATTTCTATTGTTCTTTATCATAATATCATATTTGGAGAGTTTAAATTTGAGTATTTGGCAAACTTTATATAGAAAGAGTAACCCCAATTAGTGAGTTGTGTTTGTGATGCAGGATGAGTTTTAACCTTTCCTACTTGCTTTTACTGACTGTCTTCTTTACTTGCACCAATCATGGTTAGTTAATCTCTTTTTGCCTGGCAAAGTGAGTTGAGTGCTAATGATTGAAAAATGATATTTATCTTGATGATACTGCAGATATCCTAAGACTCGGTTTCAAAAGTTTTAATACATGAAAGGTTTTGGTGCATACTGCTTGCGGTTGGTAACAAACCAAGCCATATATACAATCGTTTCAACTGCGCCTATATACTAATGTTTGCTTTTGCTAATCCCATCTCATGTATGAAGTGGGATTTCCACAAGATAGTCCAGATTTAAGTAGAATAAACAGGGATATTTAGATAGTCCACAATTCTGAAAAACTGGTGCAGAAGCACTTTGGAGAGACTAAGCTTATTTTAGCCATGAACCTTTTTTGGTTATTAAACAGCAATCTTACCAATCTTACCTTTGTGAGAATTGTGAAGCTTTAATAATGGTTCTCTGCTTTTTCATATTCCATGCTGCTATCTTATGTGTTTAGATGCAGATAATGGCAACACATATATAATTTTGCTCTTAAATTATAAATTGATGGCAATTATAGTCGTACTTCAGCCTTTGCCATTTGTTTATCCTGGCTTGCAATGGACCTCGTGTTGTACTGATTCTTCTATGTGCAGGCTTCAGGACTGGAATTCAGAGCGGTCCCTGAGTTCAGAGAGGACATTTTCAGGGAAAAAACAGATAACATTTGGGTCCATAATAAAGATAATTCAAAGAGGATTTGAATGGATTAGAAACATTTTTCACTATCAGTCTTCAAGTAATTCATCTACAGAGGAAATAAAGTCTGGAAAAAAAATTCTTGATCCTCAAGGATCATTTCTTCAAAAGTGGAACAAAGTATTTGTCATATCCTGTGTAATTGCAGTGTCTGTTGACCCCTTGTTCTTTTACATCCCGGTGATCAATGATCAGGTCAAGTGCCTTGAATTGGATAGAAAGTTGGAAATCACCGCAAGTGTTTTGCGTTTCTTCACAGATATCTTCTATATACTTCATATCATTTTTCAATTTCGAACTGGTTTTATTGCTCCTCCATCTAGAGTATTTGGAAGGGGTGTTTTGGTGGAAGATCCGTCAGCAATAGCCAAGCGATATATATCATCATACTTCCTAATTGACATTCTTGCTGTGCTTCCCCTTCCTCAGGTACTAGATTTACTCTGATGTGCATTTTTTCTATGTATTCCTATATATCACACAGCCAATCTATTTAGTTATGGGTTACTATCTGATCAATTTATATGAGATTTTTTTTGTTTCATGATAAGAAACTAATGATTTGCAAAAATTGTGAAACATCATATCATTGTAACTGAAGCACTTAATTGGTTCCAAATTCAACTTTCGATTGCTTTAAAATGGTATGATTGCATAATTTTTTGTAACTGATACATTATCTGGACATACAAACTTCATTATGACACTAAAAGAAACTTCCAGATGACTTAAAATAGTAACTACATGATGAGATTTTTATAGATGCTGAATTTCCTATGCATAAATGGTCATCCCTTGATTCATAATTTGTAAATACCCAATTTAGTGTCTTCAAATGACTTCCTATGTCCTTAGTTTGATTCTGAACTAAACCTGCAAAAAGTAGAAACCGTAGTCTTCTGCAATTTAATTGTTGAATTATCAATCAATTTCTTTTCTTGTTTGAAAGAAGTAGGATAACATTAGAGCTCATCACCTTCTTTCTTCTTGATCCATTATTATCTTGACCACCCCCTCGAAAATAATAAATCCCTAGTGATTGTTCTCATTAATTAAACAAAGTGCAATTGAACTTAAGCATTTGCCGAATGATCAGAGCATTTCTTGCAATATCAAGGTTTTTTAAGGAAGTCCAAATTGTTTCAAAATCTGATATTTACCCTTCCGCAGTTCCACCATCGAAGTCTTTATCAAACACTACATTCTGTGCATTAGTGAATCTATGACGGAAGCCTGTATATCTATTAGCTAATGCCATGCTTGGGGGACTGTTCCAAAGATCACATAATCTTCCCTGAAAAGTGTTTTTTTTTTTTTTTTTAAATGCTGTCTATGCTCTTTTCTTGTTTTATTCTTTAAGCTCTCTCTTTTCCTGCATATTCCCTAACTTATGAATCTATAGCAATGGGTTATCGTTTTAGAAATTACAGATTGCAATGGCTCTTCTTTAGCGTCTTTTGGTCTTTATGTTTCTATCTTGTCTACAAACTGTTGAGAGTCTCACACCCTCCACTGGCATTGAGTGGAAATTTTCTGATTGTTGGACTACCTTCAGAAGTGTGGTAACTCCAGAATGAAAATCCTGATTCCAAAAGTACAAGAATTTCTGTTTCTTGTGCAACTGCCCATAAAAGTCCTATAAAGAATTATTTGTGGTCATTATGTTTACAAAATTTAGCTACAACGTTCTGCAATTTGTATTTTTGGAAATAAGCGCTTTCTATGGAAAAATATTGGCATTTTTGAATCTATGAAAGAGGAAAGAATTAAAAAGAATTTCTTTACCCTGCTTTGTTAAAAAGAAGGATGGTTGCAAGTCAGTGGCTTAAAAAGGCAATGACTTGTTCTTTCTTATAATATGTTCGGGCAGATGCAATAAGTGGAAGGATCTGGCTTGGAATGATTAGGTGCATAGAATTGAATATATAATGCTCCTTTTGCAGGAGATTCTGAAGTTGATGTTCTGTTAATATATTAGTCCCAGCTGACGAATCTCAAAATATTTCAACAATGTTTTCAACTCATTTTCCGCAAAATTATACCATTGCTGCATGTGATATTTTATTTATTGGGCTGAAAAGTTTTGGAGCTCCGGTTGTTTTCATGTAGTTTCTTATTAGATTGATCCGTAAATTTTGTTTATACTTACTGTTGTTATTCTGATACTGGATATAGTTCTCAATTTTTTTTTGGTTCGTATGATCTCATTGGCTTCCTTTTGTTTATAGAATTCATAATTTGCTTGCAGAAATTTACTTCAACATTATTTTGGTTTTTGTTTGCTTTTACTTCGAAGGTCCTTTTCACCCCCGCAGACTTAAGATATCATAATCTAGTTAGGATTACTCATCTTGTTCTGGTGGGAATGTTATTTGTTTCCTTGAGAGGTGCCAATGTTTGTTAATTGCATGTTTTTTCTGCTCAGGTGGTTGTATTGATTGTAATACCCAAATTGAAAGGGTCAGCGCTTCTCACTGCAAAAAATATTTTGATGTTGATCATTCTATGCCAGTATGTGCCAAGATTTGTCAGGATCATACCATTGTATCTTGAAGTTACAAGGTCTGCTGGTATAATTACTGAAACAGCATGGGCTGGGGCTGCTTTTAACCTTTTACTTTATATGCTTGCAAGTCATGTAAGTCCATTTATCCTGGCTTTTTTCTTTGTAATTCTGCCAAATGCTATTTTATTTTTCTTTCTTTTTTTCTTTTTGTGTATCTACTGATAGCAATTCCTGCCACAGCGCTACTTTTTCTTATTTGAGTTATTATTGTTTTTTAATCTCCTGCAGTCCATGAATGAATGGGAGTTTAAGTAAATACAAGAAAATCTCCCCCCACCCTCCCGAAACAAAAAAAAAACAAGAAAAAGAAAAAGCATATTGTATGCATATATTAAATAAGTGTCATGATTAGAACATGCTCCCCCCCCCCTCTCCTCTTTTAGGTCTTATAATATTAAAGCCATGTGCTATCACCACTGTCAAATGCTTTTATTTTATTCATGAAAACCAGAAAGGGTTGAGCAAGAATATATCGATTGAGCTTTGGGAAGGATGAGGAATGGAGTACCATGGGGCTATATGCTAGTAAAATAACATTGGTGTAGGCTGGTGTAGATAAGTGCACCATTGCATAATCAATCTCAGATGTCACACTATGAAGTTATGGACAGTAATGAAAATGGGTTTGGGCAAGTGATGTGTTGGAGGAACTATTGGATCTTATCCAGAAAGACAAACCATCATGTTTATTATTTAATTAATTGATGACACTTGCAAAAACCTTACAAAAGAATTTTCCTTGTCGTGGAGATAGGAAACAACAACTTTCCTGGAGCGGTTGTTAGTTAACGTTGAGGAGAACATACATTGAGTCTCTAAACAGGATTCACTAAAGATTTGAAGAAACTAACATTTTGCTGTTTCGTATGGAATATCTTTTTCAGAGATTATTAAATTTGCAGTTTGCAATTTGTAGCACGGCTTGCCAGTCTTGACATTTAGTTCGATCTCTTTATAGTCGTTAACTTGTTAAAATATCTGTTCACTATAGTTTTAGAAGCTGTGCTTTGTTTTATTTTTAGAAAGATAAAATCATGATTAATGAGTCTAGGAGAAAGTACCATAAAAATAATCTAAGGGCCTTAAAAGACTGCAAATTAATGCAAATTAGACAGTTTATTTATGCTCTCCTACTGCAAAGATACTGAAATACGAGATAACGACCAATATTACATGTTTCCCTAGGTTAGTTACTTCCAACATCTTAACTCATAGAGAACACTTAGTGAGACAATTGAAGATGTCCTTATTACATAAGAACTGGTTGATGAAAGAGATAATAGTGGTGTGACAAAGTATATAAACATTGAACTGAAGCCATCTTTTAGCTTTTAGACTAAAAAGGGCTACATGTGGAAAAGCATATGCTAGGAAGAAAGCAGCTTTTACAGTTGATAAATATCATGGTAAATATATATCAGGATCGGGGTTTGCTGAACCGGTACTGGAAGCCGTACTAGTCGGCGACCGGACTGGTTCAGCTCGTTCGGTACCGTCTTGGTATCGGGCCCGTACCAGGAGAGCTCAGCCGGAGCCGAAGAAGGAGAAGAGAAACAGCGAGCGGGGGAGGGAGGGAGAGAGAGCCGCGGAGGGCGGGGGGGTGCGAAAGCTGAGGCCGCGTTTTCTGTTTCTTTCGAAACAGGGGACGCAGTCGTAGAAAAAAATTTGGAGATTTTTAAGTGAAGTCGGCAGAAGCTAGAGCAAGGTCCGCCGTACTGGTACTGGTCGGCGTACCGATGGTGGCCCGGACCGGAATGTATTGGTTCCGTATCGGTACGGCAGTCATACCGGCTGGTTTTTCAATAAAAAGCTCTTGGTACCGGATCCCACGCTGATCTGGTATCGGTCTCTGCTCGGACCGATTCGTACGGGCCTGTACCGGCCGGTACGGCATACTCTGGGCTAGAGGGTTTGCCGACTTCACTTAAAAATTTCGAACTTAAAAAATTTGAAAATTTTTAAGTGAAGTCGGCAAGTAATTTGCCGACTTCACTTAAAAATTTCTAAATTTTTTCCACGGTCACGTCCCCTATTTCAAAAGAAACAGGGGACACAGTCACGGCCTTGGCCTCCACCGCGCCTCCGCGGCCTTCGCCACCCCCCCGGCCCTCCACAAGCATCCACGATGGCTGCTTCTCCTCCTGCCCTCGCTCGCTCTCTGATTCTTCCTTTCTTCTCCGGCTCCGGCGTGTACCGGTTTTCACGGCGAAATCGTATCGATAGGCCACCGGACCGGTCCGATAAGAGCTGAATTGGCCCGTACCGCTGAACCGGCCGGTACGGGCCGGTTCAGCATACCATTTTCATGATAGAGTGTTGTTTTCAAATTAGTGAGTTAAGGCTTTCAAGGGGATCTGAGATTTATCTTTTTTAGATGGCTTAGATGAGTGGTTTAGCCTATTGTATTGGGAGGTGTCAATGTAGAGCTTTCTGAGATAAACATCTTGTCTTTAGTAATTGAACCTTCTAGAGGAGTAAGTAGCTACTAAATTATCAATACGTTTCTTTTTTTTCAGGTAAGGCTTGCTAATACGGTCAATAGTTATTTTTCTTTTGGATGAGTGATGGTAGGTTGTTTCATTTATTCTCAGTTGTGCTTTTTTCTGAGATTGAGCTTGTCCAGTTGCCTTCACAGCTCTCTCTCTCTCTATCTCTATCTCACACACTCAAGCACACTAGACTAAAAATATAGCAAACATGATAGACATGATAAGATCAGAGAGTCTGCAGAAAGGCAAAGCTTCATGAACAGTGAACTCTGGAGTTCGGGTCTATAATCCAGTCCATGCTATTTGCATGATGGAAAATAGTAGGAACTAGATGTCAGAAGAATCCGCAAATGAATATTCTTTATTTCCTCTCAGACGGGCCCTCTTTTCTCATTTGAATGAACATCTCTTTCGGTAATGATCATCTACAACTGAAAAGCTGAAATGAAAGGCATTCTCCGGCCATGGAATAGGGAGGTTTTTGGTGACTTGTTTCAGAACATCAGGCGAGCTGAGGATGAGGTTCTGAAATCTCAAGTTGTAGAAAGAAAGAACAAAAAAGCACACTTAGAAAATATTTCTTGTATCCCTTCAGTTTATCATATGAACTTGATAAATTTCATGCATAGGATGAACGTTTAAAAGAGAGGTGTTAAGGTGTACATGGTAAAACTTGGATCATTGTCAAGAATTCTAGAAAAACTTGATAGTTTGCAGTATGAAAGGATAAAATAATGAAAAATGATTGAGAATTTGAGATCTAATAAGGAGTGGGCTTTGCTTCATGTTCTGCAACCAAAAAAGGAGATGGATATCTAAGACAATCTCGTGTGGAACATGGGAACTAATCTCATTTTTCTTACATGGATATCTAATGAATTTTATTTCCATTAGAGTGCAGAGAATGCATCTTCCCCCTGGAAGTGCATATTCCTGTTTGGGGTTCTCTATTGATCTCTCATATATTTGTACTTTTTTCTATATTACCATAGGATTTTATGGAACTACATGATTCCTAGACCAAATTCAATGGATGGATGGACCTTGTCATTCATCCAGATAAGGTTTGTTGTATTGATAGTGGGCATTGTATCAACTACTAGGTTGGTATGGTCCTATACGAACACATGGTATGGTGGGTCATGCTGGTCAGGTACTACTACACGAAAACACTTTTTTTATTATTTTTATTAATTTAATTTCTATCTTTTTAATTTTTTTTTATGTTGATTCAAGATCTAAGGGGTTTTTATTTGTTATTTTTTAAAATTTTTATGGTTTAAGGGGTTCCCTAGTACAGGTTTTAGGGTTTAAAGATCATAGAATACTATGCAAAGCAAATAAATTTAAATAAATGAAGTTATGAACTATAGTTTTAGAAAGGGATTTACATCAAGTAACTGAAAAGTACAACACATTACTTACGTGTAGCCCCATGTAGAATGTTTATATGCCTCATAGACATCTGGGTCTTTTTCATATTCTAGCCTAGGATTTGATTACAATCTGAATATTATCCTTGGCCGTATTATCTCTGTTTGATTGATCAATGTGTGATATTCCGAATCGTCATTTCTAATGGAATCGAAATGATCTATGGATTGATCAGAAGATCCTTTTAATTGGTTAGAATCCCTTACTTGAATGAAAATAGATCTTGTGGAATCAAAATTCTGGGCCATTTCATCCACAGATCCGAGAAAGTCGAACCTTTCTCTGCCTCTTGCGCAGTATTTGCCGCAAAAAGAAGCCCATACCCTTGTTAATCTGTCTAATATTATCCTAGATAACCACCTTGATACTGATCTCCTATCTGACATTGGGCTAGTCATCACATATTAGGGAAGGAGGGGGTATGCTATGACCCGTAAGAGGATAGGGCTATGGAGGATAGTACTCACTTGAATATAAAGTCTGCGGTGAAGGGTTTAGATATTGGCTGTATATCGGCTAAAGATGGTGGCCACTTTGGCTATCGAAGAGTCCAAAGTGTGTTGTGCCTGGCCACCTTATCTCTTTGCCACTTCTTATTCAGACTTTACCAATATGCCAGCATGAATTTGTGGTGGTTGGTTGGCTTGTTGATTTATCTCATCCTATTTGTCCTTGCTTTTTTCATATCCTCCTTGGTCTCTTGAAGATGTTGCATTATTACTGCTGGACCTCGCTTAACACCCAGCAAGCTGTCACATTAGGTTAAGCACCACCAGCATGCTACTTGAGTTGGGTGTCCCACCTTGGGTGCTCAGATCACACCGTTTGCTCCTCAGGTGGTGCTGGCTCCCTAACATGGTTCTATACTGCCACCAATGTTAGGATCCTTCATCTTTTGGCTACATGGCTCCACGTTCGGATGTGGGATCTTGCAATTTTGACAACTAATCATCAAACACTAACTTGTATTTCATCATATATCATGATTTTATAATATAATTATAGGTAAAAGATATTTAAAGCAAGGGTCCTTAATGTCATTAATGAATCATAAATTTGTTCAATACACTTCATTTATGACTTCAAGATATATAGAACGTTACTACATTTTCTTAAGTAGTTTTAAACTATTGTTGCACATTTTTTTAGTTTGGTTAGCTATTTTAATTATGAATCATTAAATAATTTTGCTTATTTACATAACCATGTAAAATATCCAGTTGCTCCATAAAGTGTCCAATTATCTTTAGGACTGCCATTTTTCATGATTTAGTTTAATTAGCGATTTTTTTAATTTCTAAATCACTACATGATTTTGTTAATTTATAAAATCATGCAAAAAAATATGCTAGTTGCTTATAAAAGTATATCCTAGTTATCTCTACATATTACTATTTTTCATGATTTTTCAGATTTAATAATTATTTAAAATATTTTTTATTAAAAATTTATATTAAATTAGAAAAATCAAAAAATAGATTTTAGTTCAGGCTATTGTAGCGACGTACAAGGTTACTACATATATATTTTTCAGCTAATGAGGTGTTTTACTTGGTAACTTTTCACATTTATTCAATTTTGGGCATAAGCTTAGACAGGAAGTGCACATATCCCCCCAAGCATGCTAGTAGTTTTTGTTCTTGACAAGCATTTTTATATTTTATTTTTGAAAATTAATTTCTTAGAAAAATGTTTAAAAAGCATTGCAAATATTTCCTATGCCAATGTGTTGATCAGAGTGAGAACTATAACATAGCATGGGTCATGCAAAATACAAAATTTTGGCATAGTTTCCTCTTATTTTTCCAATTTTTGGCTATTTTTGGCACGAAAAAACAAGAATAGAGGAGATCTTATGTCTGTGTAGCTTGAATGAGGCTAAAATGGCCACAAATCCTCTCCTAGATCACATTCTCCCTCTCTTTTCCTCTCTTACCAAGTTCAAACCAAAATCTAAGGAGAAAAAGGGTCAGGAAACCCTTCTCATTCTGTGCTTGGGATGTAGGTGAATCCACAAATGCCTGACAATATTGCCCAGATCTGGTTTGTACCACCTGGTTGGAAACTGGGCTTGAATCAGCATGCAATTCCATGCCAATTCTTGGCCATCTCGGTATGGTATGGAGAATACCACCCAGTTTGGTTCGGTTCAGCAAACCCTGCATTCACATCTGATATCTTATAAAAGATATGCATAAAAAAGAAAGCAAAATCTATTCTTCTAAAGAAATTAGCTAGGAGATATTAAAACATTGTGTCTTGCAGATAATCATCTTTTATGCATTTCCTGGCTAGTGATACACTACTGCAAACATGCTTAACAATGTTCTCCATGTGCATATGGAGCTAAGAAGAGAAAGTAAGATACACTCTTAAGGAAGCCATATGATCTTCTTTACAGAAAAGGAAGTTAGTTAGAACAAATAACTTTATCCAGACAATCCTTCCACATGTACCACCTATAACCTACCAAACTTAAGTAATTCCTCCTCACAGGGCAAAAAGTAAGACCATATGTTTTCCTTTCTGCAAACCTAGTAATCTGTATATTGTCACCATCATCATCATCATTTTTAACATGTGACCTAATTCTGCTCTACACTAAAAAGCATGATTGTCATTTGGACTCATTTTCTTTGATTTCCATAGGTTCTTGGAGCAATGTGGTATTTACTTGCTATTGACCGACAATATGCATGCTGGAGACATGCCTGTAGCCAAAGCCAAAACCATTGCCATATGGCCTCTTTATACTGTGGTGAACATAATGGAAACAATAGTTTCTTGTTTTCTCATTGCCCTTTAAGCGAAAATCGAAATGTCTTCAACTTTGGAATATATCTACATGCTCTTCAAAATGTTGCCCAGTCAAGGAACTTCTTGGAGAAGTTGTTTTATTGCTTTTGGTGGGGACTCCAAAACCTGAGGTTTGTACATTGAAATATCACCTCTTTTCTTTCTATCAAAAGAATTATCTACTTTTAGGCTTTAAGTCGTGTACCATGATGGTTACTGGGAAGGTGAATTCTTTAATTCTTATTAAGTATTGGAGAAATGATTTCTTTCAATGATATTTGTTTATGTCCCACCACTCGTTTGCACTATTCCTAGAATATTCATAAGTATAGAACTTTAATCAACTCATGATAAACTTGTTATGTTATTGGAGAGTACCTCTACTGCATTTCAGCAGTGAAACAGAACAAATATTGCATGCAGTTTGTGGCTTCTTTCTAGTGATTTCTTATTTACTCTTTTGAGAATCAAACTTTGTTGCAGTCAAAGAGATGTTATTGAATATTTAATTACATAAGAAGACATAAAGAATTTACATTTAATCACATTCTAAACTTGACGTATTCAAGTTCAACCTCTTTTTTTAGGTACTCCATATCTGGAGGTTTAAAAGACTGGAAGCTGTCCTTGGTCAAAAGATGCTTATGGGTGAAACTGTATCTGTGTGTAATATGCAGAATTAGGTCTTATTTTGAGAAGCAACATCTGATAAGTCAGAGCCTTCTCAAGAACCAATTGAAGCTTTTTCTCTTTTTTTTTCAAGGGAAAAGATTGGGCAAGAGCCTAATGAGAATATAAACAAGTATTTTTCAAATAACTGATGTAATAATTAATTTATGAAACAGTACAGTATAATGTAGTTAATGTAAATAACATTTTATGATAAAGGTTGTTCAAAATTATAAGCTATGGTCCGTTGCTCTGTAAGTTCCAGGGATGACAACTCTGTAAAAGCCTAATAAATGCTTATTGTTGAATCATTTAAGAGAGTAGTATCTCGCATATGGAAAAACTGTTGTCTAGATATGTCAAACCGAAGTTGTTCCGTAATTGCTTTTGTCATGGATGTCTTCTCTTTGCTAAGAAAATGAACATGGAGGATAACAAGGCCTTCTGAAAACAAGGTTACAAGGATACATGTGCAATAAAGCATATGAAATGCAAGTAAAACTAAAAGAAACAAGGGCACAATACAGATATAAACTAAACAAAGGCAACTGGGCGTTCCTAGAAATTGACCATATTTGCAGCAGAGCTCTAAGAGAGGATAAGCCTTGAAAATTCCTGAAACATGATAGCCAAAAAGAAGAGAGAATATCCTATTCAACATGCAAATAGCATTTCCTTCATGGTTTAAAATATTCTGGTATTCTTTTCCCACCAAATAAGTGAGAGTTAGGTAAAGGTTGCAATACCATGCAATCAAGCCATGTCTTTGTAGATGATCAGGTGGACAAAGCAAGAAAAATTTCCCTAGCGAGCTTGGAGTATGTTGAAATATGCCTAGCCAGCATATTTTCCATTAGAAGCACTATTGCTGAAGCAACAAAGGTCATAATCTAACATAGTCTGAATTTACTAAAGAAATTTTTCATGATTGGTAACCAACAAAAGCCCCAAGGCAAGGAAATATGTTCCACAATTCAAGAAGATTGCAAAGAAGAATTTCATTGCAATTACCCTTTTTTTTCTTCTCCTATCTCCCTACTTGAATACATCATATATCATTATTGATTCTGCTCTTGTTGGCCGAATTCAAGAAGGTTCATGCAGTTTCAACATCATCATCTGTAATAATAAATTCATAAGATGCTAGGCTGAAGTCCCATGGTTAGTCTAGCCAAGAAAATAGTAAAGAAGTATCTTTTTTTTATGTCAACCTATTATTTAGCTACAATATTCAAAAGAAGTTGCAGACTTTATGAATACCCTTGCACCAATTCGTCATTGATGGGTACAAGTTAGAGTAATCTATTGGAAAGTAATATATCAAAAGAATGATGAGAAAACCTGTGTTCTGTCTTTTTGCTTTACCATGGGAACAATGACCAAGAATAAGCGCACTCTAAATCATGTCCTAGTGTTGAAGTAGAAATTGTGTATTGTAATTGCTATAGGTTTCCTGGAGAGCTAAATTGTATGGTTGAACACTTGTTTGGGACTGCGATGTTTGCATATGGAGGATTACATGAACTAGGGGTTTCTCAAATCCATAACAGGTCATTCCTAATTTTAAGAAAGTGGTGGCTTTCATTGAAAATGATTTGAAGTTCCAAGAAGGGAGGCTTTTCCTTTATCGAGAGTATGTAAGGGGAGTCAGTCTTGACTGGGGCTGTCAATGGGTCAGGCTGGCCCGAGCGGCCCAGTGATCGGACGAAAAAACCAGGTGCAGGATGGAATTTTTAGCTGGCAAGCCTGATCGGCCTGGTTTTCAGGAAGCCCGATTAATTTCAGGGCCAGGCCTGGGCCAACATTTTGGTTTAAAATGAATGAAAACCCAGTTTGAGCCCGGCCCAGCCTGAAAAATCATACTGTGTCAGGTCAGGCTCAGCCTGGTTCAGGCCATGCTGGGCTTGGGCCTAAGCTCTAAATTTCAGGCTTGTTTTGGGCCTACGCCCATCCATGCCCAACCTAGGCCAAAGGGGACAAAACTGTTGAAATAAATCACAGCAAAAGGTAGCAAGATAGGACACCAGCCACACCTCTACTGCAAATTAGATCTTTGAGATGAAAAGCGCTAAGTTTGTCGGGCTATTTTTTGCTTCCATTTATATGGATATATGTGCCTTTGTGCGTGTTTTGGGTGTGCATGTGCCCATTTGTACCTGCATGTGTGCACAGTAGTTTGCCTGTGTGTTGGCTTCTTATGTCTTGCTACTGTTTAAAGATAAGGCTCTTAGACTCCTGATGGCATGAAGTTTCCTATTTCTTTATACATATGCAATGAAAATTATTAAGTGATTGCTGCCGTCTTTAACAAGTTAAAGAAGATATTACAACCGATCATGCCAGCCCACCTAAAAGACTAAGTCGTAAATTATTCATTTAATTTTCTGTTAGTGAGGCTTCATGCAAAGAAGTAAGGTTGACAAAATTGAACTTGTATCCAATAAAATACGTAAAAAAACTTGAAACGTAACTGTTTTAGGGGTGCTTTAATCCATGAGTACGAATAAAATGAGTTGATTAAGGGTAAATTTACTGATTTTAGTTTTATTTGATTGGTATTTAGGAGCATTTGTTCCCATTTAATTTTGGTTCATATGAGTTTTTAAATGTGAAGATTATGATCAATAGAATGAATACCTAGTTAATAGGGCCCAGTCTGCTTACCTTCTATCTAGTTTGTTTGGTAGCACCCTATTGATAATCACGCAATGCACTAATAAGCAACCTCTAAAACATTTTTTTGTTTCTAGGCATTCTGAATATTTTACATCATATCTAACACGTAGATTGTTAATGTAGATGGCTCATATTAACTCCTATAAGGGAAATTTCATTTTGTTGTTTCTGGTTATATTTACTGTTCATGTAATGCATATAGTTTATCAGAAGTAAAACTAGTCAGATGTGGTTGTATTTTATTTCATTGTTTTTCTCTTGAACCTGACTGTTGGCTTTCTTTGCAGTTCTCTTGGCCAGAATCTGGAAACAAGTACTTATACCTGGGAGATCCTGTTTGCAGTTTTCGTTTCCATCTCTGGTTTAGTTCTGTTTGCACTTCTCATCGGCAATATGCAGGTCATTGTACTTCAACTTCTAATTATTATTTGCATATTTGTCCCATCAGATTAAATGTAAATAACAAATATTCTGAATATTGTTGGCTGCAGTAATTCTTAATGAAAGGCTAAATAGTTTAATTTGGGATGCCGGATGCCCCTGTACTGTATCTTTCTGCTGTAACTGTCTTGTGCTGACCCATCTACTCTGTCAATCATGAGATGATTTTTTTCCGTATAATATTGTATGGGGTATCTTGTAAGATATCCTTGGACTTTTTTTAACCAAGAATGTTTTACAGTTCCAATTCTGCAAGCTAAAACACAGTTTTCCTGCTGACAATTGTATATCACTATGTTCACTTCTTATTAGTTATGTGCATAATTCCCTTTCAAATGAATGCCTTTGTCTCCAACTTACATGTAGCTTCACAAAATTCAAGGATTTTACATAGGTCATAAAAATCTCCGCCCAAAGTTGAGTTCGTGACATCAAAGGTTGCATGGCGTTAAGTATTTTATGGTCATTAATAGAGATAACTCTCTTATGGAATATATTGCTCTGCAACTATGTATTTTCTGATGATAAAAAAAAATACCCAGATTTATGCTGGTTGCGAGCCAACTAAATTGCTTTTCACTGTTACAGACTTATCTGCAGTCCACCACTGTGAGGATAGAAGAGATGAGAGTGAAAAGGCAAGATGCAGAGCAGTGGATGTCTCACCGCTTGCTTCCAGATAGCCTTAGGGAGCGAATTCGTCATCACGAGCAGTACAGGTGGCAAGAAACTAGAGGTGTCGATGAAGAGAATCTTCTGCGGAACCTTCCTAAAGACCTTCGAAGGGATATAAAGCGTCATCTCTGTTTGAAACTTCTCGTGAGGGTAGGTCATTTTTCATTGATATCTGTGCTGCATTTTATTGCTCCATGGAGATCGATCAATTCTCCACATTTCTGCCAAGGAATCATAATATTTGCTGAAATTTAGGGTTTCATTATTCTGCTCTAAATTCATTGTTTTTTTGCTTTCTCCTAACAACACTAAAGGGAGCAAGGACATCTTACTATAAGAATGTCATTTGTACTTCTAAGCTTCTAGGGTAGTTCTGATAACCAAAATAGATGTACATAATAAATTAGTAGTTCAAACTTTGTCTTGAAGGAGATATGATACTGAGATTCCTAGATTCACTATGGTATTTTTGTATTATTTTTTATACATGCATATGTGTGTAAATTTTGATACTATATGACTTGGTTAAGCCACATGCCTATAACCCTAGATGTTGAGGGGGAAAAAAGAGCTTGACTTTGTATTTTGCCATTTCGTATTGCGAACACTAAGGCACAAGCAATCAAATGGCTTCATGCTAGACTTTCTAGATACTTGCAGTCATGTACTTACATGTGAGCTCATGCCTTTATTTACTTTAGAAGGTGATTATCATCTAACTAATTTAGGTGTTGGTTAGCATCTCTTTCATTATTTTTCTATTTTTAAAGCATGTAAAAGTGTATTTCATTTTTCTAATTTTAAAAAAAATTAAATATATATAGTATGGTCGGTTATTTTTAAAAACATAAACATGGCAATAGTGGTGAAGGCGATGGTGGTAACAGTGGAGGCAGGGAGGGGAGGAGGTGGTAATGGCGGTATGGTGGAGGTGAAATGATGGTAGTATGGTAGCGGCAACAGTGTTGGTAGGGACACTAATGATGTTGTGGACAGAATGACGATGGTAGCAGTATGGTGGTAGTGGCAACGACGGTTGTAGTGATAGTGGTAGCAATATGGCGACGATGACAGCGGTGATGGTGACAGCGACGGCGGCGGTAGAGACAACATTAATGATGGTGACAACGACGGCGGTGGCAGAGATGACATTGACAATAGCGACGATGACAATGGTGGTAGAGCTGGCGATGGTGGTAGAGGAGATGACAGTGAGGGTGGGAAAGCGATGGTGGCAATGGTCTGGAGGTGGTGTTAGTGGTAGGGTAAAAAGCATGAGTTTCTTTTTTTGAAAATATTGAAGGTAAAGGTTTCTTATTTTCTTTTTTTAGAAATGATGCAAATAATTTTAAAAATAAAAAAAAAATAATGGAATCCAACATGTTTTTGCCTCAATTTTTTATAATTTTATTTGTAAAAATAAAAAAGAGAAATAAAAGTGATGCCAAACAAGCACATAGTTGTATAATTTTTTTATTTGATCCTAGGGCTGAAATAGGATCGGATACAGATCGGATACTAGTATATCAATATCCATATTCGTTTTGTTTAATGAATATAGATATGTATACAGATGGTTATCGGATGCAAAAATTCATATCCAGATTTGTTTTAAACGAATACGGATACAAATTGGATACCGAAAATATAGATATGGATATAGATATAAATCGCATAATTAAACTTCATAACCACAATCAATGATATTACTAAGTGGATAAATCAAGTCAACACCATGCTAATGTGGTATTGATTTTTCTTAAAAGTTTGAGTGCTATGTAAAATTTAATAGGGTTACAAATGAAATCGAATATTTGGATATGGATCGGATAGTTGTCTATCCATATCTATATCTATTTTTTTTGACGGATATGGATATGGATATGGATATTAGTCGGATGCTCAATTTTTTATCCATATCCGGATAATTACAGATACGAAAACGGATCTAGATAGATATTATCCAATTCATTTTTACTCCTACTTGGTCCACTAACGCACGAGTATCAAAATTTTGAAAGATAATCATACTCTTTTGTTTTAACAATGCTGGTGTCAGTTCCAAGCATGTATGTAAAAGGTGGAGAGTTGACGTTGGACTTATACCAAAATGTATAATATGCCAAAATATGCAATGAATCCTAATTTGATATTTGTTATGGTTAGTTTGTGTGAAAGTTACTTCATTTCTTTTAGAATGAAAAACCATATCAAACCTAAGTCTTGACCTAACAGCTGGCAACATCGTGCATGTAGTGAAAACATAAAACTAACAAGAGAAGTGTAAATTTTAACTTGCTAGTCAAACTGCCTAATTTGAATAGATTTATTGTTTGCAGATCTGCAAATCTAAAAAGGTGAAAGAACTACGGTAGGGTTTCAAGTTTGATTAGTTACAGAAAATAAGTATAATATTGAAACCAAAGAGGGCAAGGGTTACTTTCAGGATTTATGCATTATGTCATTATGATGAAAATTAAGGCCTCTTATATTACTAGAGTGATCATGTGATTTCTTGATCTGTCTTGCATATCTTTGAAAAGAAAGAAGAGGATGGTGAAGGAGAAAGAAGAACAAGGAGAAATGATGGGAGGCATGGTTGTTGTCATCAACCAAAGAAAGGGGAAAAAGGGAAGAATTATGAGGTATAAAGGAGAAAGAAGAGAAAATGCACTGTCCTTTAGAAGGAAGCAGGTAATAGAGAATGAGAAAAGGAAATAAGGCATAGGTGGCTGCAACTAAATAAGGAAAGAAAAAATACACGGAAAAATAAATGACCGGAAGAGGGGAGAGAGAGAGAGAGATGGGTTGTGAAAGTGATGTTTCCAGGGAGAGGCCTCAACAACAAAGAAGAGGAAAGGGTGGGAGAGGAGTGGGGAGAGGGATAGAGAATTTTTATAGGATTACCTAAAGAAAATCCCTTTCATTTTCTCATTCATTAGAAAATCTTAAAATCAACACATATACAGATCACGCCACTAATATACGATTTGCATTGCAAGTTTTGTGCTAATCATATAACTTCCAATAAGTGAATGTTTTTAGGAGGTGTTGTTACTTGTTAGCATGTTTTGTTGGACCATGCCGAATTGACTGGTTCAGGGCGTACCAAATCGGATCGGTCGGTTACAAGCATGGTTTCGTACATCAGTTCGAAATGGAGGGAGGGGGAGAAGGAGAGAGAGGAAAAGAGAGAGGGAGGGACAAAGAGAGAGAGGAAGGAAGGGAGGGAGAGAGGGCTCGGAAGCCTCCCCTATTTATTTTCAAAATAGGGAACCCCTATTTCGAAACAGGGGATCCTATTTATTTTTTGCCAATTTTGAACTGAAGTCAGCAATTTTGAACATTCACCTCGAAACGACATGGTACGGATATGTACTATAACATGCCGGTTGCTGACCGATATTGGTCTCAGTACCAGTTCGGTGAACCTTGGTTGTCGATGATCTCCACCATCATGGACCTCTTAGATCTTGTGGCTTATACAATATCCGTGATGGAAAAAGCAAAACTGCAAAAAAATGCAATTAGACATCTCCATTGTTCATCAATTTTTGCTAGGAAGGAGGGCGAACTCCATAGAGTGGATTCTTGGTGATGCTTTAGGAGAAGCATGCAGGGAAAGCTAAGGAACGATGTTATCAGTTAATAGCGAAGCTGACAAACAAACCAAGCCTGTTGCAACTTCTCACAGTCCTATTTTTTTTCCTTGATGTCCTTTATTTACCTGCTAGATTTGCTAAGATATGGCTGAATTTATCTATCTTCTGCAAGAGGATGATCAGTAATATGCATCCAATAGTATGCACGATTAAAATCAGAAAGGATTGATAGACTCATTATTTGCCGATGCTAGCTGACCAGAGGATTCTTTTGCAAAATTGGGTCAGCAATAATCTACAATAGTGTTGAAATAGTAATAAAATTCACATCTAGATGTTGTCATTTGATGGACAGACAATACTGACCCTGAAACTTTTAGGAGTTCCAATTTGCACCCCGGAAAGTTTCTTTGTAACTGCTACCAGATGTGATGATTTGTGTTTGTATCATTTGAGCATAGGGACAATAGGCACTTGCAAGTGAAGCTCTGCTCTCTGAAACCCAACTTATCAAGGAAAAACAGCCTTGGCGGTTGGATACTTGAATGTAGACCATCTGTCAAATTTTCAATCAAACAATCCTTAGTTTGGTTCTCAGGTAATTATATCATCATTATTAACATCCTTCTAAACTATTATGTTTGGATAACTTAAAGCCTTTTATGGAACCGTAAAAGAAACGCCCAAACCAAGTTTCAACAAAAGGAAAAAACAAAAGCCCTTTGTGTGCATCCACATGCCTGCCGAATAGCAATAATTGCAGACGACTCCTCTAGGCAATCCTACAATATACTGCCTCCATGGTGTAAAATTTATCGACTGTTAAAGTTGCCTTATTTATAACATACCTCCAGCCCACAGATTGATTTCCATGAAGGCCAGGTAATATTCAGCATTCTTCAAAGGGGGATTCCAACTATAGTACATTTCTCTTTAAACCCAGTTAAATCTTGATAATTTTAGAAGCATGCCATGTATGTAAAAAGTGATGAGGTTTTCATGCATATTTCCTCTTCCTGTTAGGTTCCAATGTTTGAAAAGATGGATGATCAACTCATGGATGCCATGTGTGACCGTTTGAAACCAGTTTTATACACAGAAGGCAGCTGCATTGTTCGTGAAGGGGACCCGGTGAATGAGATGCTATTTATCATGCGAGGAAAGCTAGAGAGTATGACCACAAATGGTGGAAGAACTGGTTTCTTTAATTTAGATGTTCTGAAGGCTGGGGACTTCTGTGGAGAAGAGCTTCTCACATGGGCGCTGGACCCTCACTCAGCCTCTAGCCTCCCCAGCTCAACGAGGATGGTAAAGGCGTTGTCCGAGGTTGAAGCTTTTGCTCTAATGGCTGAAGACTTGAAGTTCGTTGCTTCACAATTCCGGAGGCTCCACAGCAAGCAGCTCCAGCATACATTCAGATTGTATTCGCATCAGTGGAGGACATGGGCTGCTTGTTTCATACAAGCAGCATGGCGCAGGTACTCAAGAAAGAAACTTGAGGATGCTCTACATGAAGAGGAGGAAAGGTTGCAGGCCACAATGGCAAGTGGTGGCGCCAGTTCACCAAGCCTTGGTGCCACATTATATGCATCAAGATTCGCCACGAATGTCCTGCGGACTTTGCGGCGAAATGGAACGCGCAAGGCCCGCTTGCAGGAGAGACTTCCCGTGATGTTACTGCAGAAGCCAGCAGAGCCCAACTTTTCTGCTGAAAAGCATTAGTGCATAATTTTAGTCTTGATACCGCATTTTCACTATAAGAATGTATTATCTTGAAATTATCGATCCTATCCAAGTGCTTGATTGTATGGTTCGGTAGTGTGAATGGATATGACAAGTTGTACATAACAGGTTGAAACTAAGCTTTGCGCTTGCAGCATTAAATTTTCAATGTGAGAACCCATGACAGTTGTTTAACCTGCATTGTCGTCTTGTCATATGTTTATGGTGGTATGAGGCTGTTGGTACACAAATTGTGCGCCAAAAACCCCATGACAAGGAGATGGTGGTCAATGTTATTTGTAAATTATTAAGAAAATGGACGAGTTTCATTGATGGCTTCGATTCAATATTCAGTTCCTTGCGTTTGGTATTTATAGTCCAGATCATCCATCATTTGAATTTCATTGTTCGGTAAGGCCATTATGATTACAGCCAATCTTTTGATTGTGACCAGTCAGCTTAACGAGGGAGCTCGGTAGCTGGTGCACGTCCCTAATCATCAGGCCGCCTGTTCTTACACGGCACTTGTATGTATGGCAGATCTTTCCACTTACTCTGCATCTAAAGAATCGTAGTATTCCTTCACTCTGTAGCAAAGTTTAATCTGATTCATGTTACCAAGAAGTTGGATTTGATAATTGCCTGATCGGACGTGATAGCTGTGTCGCTTGGAAATTTATGATGCAATGTGTATTATTACTACCATCCTGCGATCCCAGGATCTGCAACTTACTCTCTTCTTAGCCCTTCTTCGAGGCCGTGGGGATGGGAACCGTGTGATAGGGAAGCAGGGTAAAATACTGGGAAAGCAATGGTGGAGGAGGGCTACTCGAGAATTTTTCATGTTCAAGATGGAATCTCTATTCCCGAAAATAATTGGAATACAACCATGCAAGCTTCCTCCTTCCTCCACTACCTTCCAAGCTCTGCCGTGTTTCCCTCTCCACCTCGATTCCTTCAATATACTTATATTTTCTCTACATGTATGGAATATCAAACAATGCGTCAATGCCTCTTGGAGCTGACGGAAGCTGATGATGGTGTCCATCCCTTGGCTGCCTCGAGACTAAATTTCATTTTTCCAATATTTGACAACGAGACAGTTAATGTAAGCTGCAACAGCTTGTCACGGTCTGGTATCTGGATTTTGTAACACCACCACCATGTCAATCAAAAGCAGATAACATACATCTAATCCACGTCAGTTTCATAAACAAGTCGAAAAATTTGTGATGCATCGAGTGGTTCATGAACAATCTGATCATTCAGGAACTCCGGGAAAATCATTTGGCAAACAGAAGAAGAAAAGAAAAGAATTTTGATATTGAACTCGATTGTTGGTAAACTCAGGCTACTGAAGAAACTGATTATTCCAGTTCCCACGGGCTGAGGCACCAGTATCCATAAAACTAAATACAAACTGGAAGCTCGTATAAGCTTTTCCTAGGATCATTTTGACATTCACTTCTTTCTTTAAATTGTTTATTAAGGCTAGGAAAGGAAAGGATTCCAACCCCATACTCAAAAGGAGTATTTATGGCGATTATCTCAACAAAAAACCTCAATCCACCACATACATGAGTGTTACCTACAAGCACCAATTCACAATCATTAGCTCAGATTTTATCTATCATCACAACAGTTCGGTCACACTCACCAAGCAGAGTCTGTGGTTTTTGCCGTAATTTGGTAACCTCTCGACTCTGTCACAGCTACAAAACCATCCGACATGAAATGATTATATACATAACCCTGTCACAATTCTATGATTTATATATACAGCAATCAAATCACATTGATTTACATAATGAAGCATAGAACACCATACCTAGATGCAAGCCCGACAGACAGCTCTGCACAGAACCAGAAAACTAGTGCATAAGTATAAAATAGCTACCGCCATCATAGACGCATTTGATAGAACCAAGGAGATTCAGATTGCAAGGGAGCTGGTGTAGAAGGGCAATGGCAAAGTGACTGATTTAGCAGCTTGATGGGGAAAGTGGTTTCAGTAAGGTTTTCGCATTCTTTGCAGTACAGTTGCACAAAATAAAGTTCAAAGTTGCAACGGCTTCTACGATATGATTCCCCTTGTTAAGCATCATGCAACTAGCCCTGCATAATCAGTAGGATCTATCAAAGATCACCAGGATGATAGGGACTTCAAATTAATCAAACCTGACCACCACTTGATAAGCATAACAATAATTCTAACATGTGTTCTACTTATGAACTATGATTGCAGATGGTCATCTAGCTATATATGTGGATCACAAATAAGAGAGATGGGTCCAGGGTGTCAGGGCACATGTTCATGCAACACATGTTAAAATCCAAACAATACAGCATGCCAACTAGATTGCCTGTTTTCTCTTGATGCATTAGCAGGAAATTTCCAAAAACATTTGATTTTTTATGCATAGACATTTAGATGTCACACACCATGCTTGTGATGTATTTTCAATTGAAATGTCCATCATTGACTGTTGATAGGAAATCCTATTAACAGGATTCTACCTCAACTAGAAATGCACAAACACAGGCAGAGGGGAAAGCAGTGTATGTTGTGCTACAATCCTGTCAAGAAGACCTAAACATAAATTTATCAACTGAAAACATATGACAAGCCATTTCATGATGTTAAAATACATGTAGTTCACGTAAGGAGAGAATCCAGAACATTGTACCATATTGCATAAAAATTGTATCTGTATGCCAAACCATGATCACAAGTCAAATTGAACTACCATCTCTTTCAATAAACTTTTATATTATTTTAATTTGGCATATTGGTAGGGACCTCCGAATATTTGATTTTCAGTTTTCTGGCTTAATTTGTAGATCAAAATCAACAATGTTGATTATCAATTTAGATTATTTATCATGCTTTTCAAGATGATATGATTTGGGCTCAAATCCTTGTAGGAGGACACTCCAACCCTAACACCACCTCTTCACACACAGATATTACTGAATAGTTTTAATAAGGCTAGCTAGCGAAATGAAGAACTCATGATTTCTGACAAATTGGAAGGCAGATAACCTTTAATGAATTTTGCCTCTTAAAAAATATTGTCCAATGAAAAAATGAAGGATCAGCTCTCAATTGTACCTCAGGCCACTGGCTACATCTGTGATCTCCGCTCTAGTAGGAACACGAGATTGTGTAAGCGATTCTATAGCCTGGGTTGCTCAAATAACAGGCACATGTGCAGCACCGCAGATGGACAAGATCTGTTCCTGAATACTGGCCATCTGATGCCATCCACACTCCACTGCAAGATCTCCTCTAGCAATTGTAACACCTAAAGATGTAAACCCAATTGCATGCGGGGGGAAAGAAGACAAACAGCTCAGAAGGGTTGGGGACACATGACAAGAGGAATAACACTACACCAGCGGCATGTTTTAAGACAAAAAGCATTCCATTGCTCTGATGCCAATACATGCAAATGCACAACCCTTAATTTGTGAAGGTAAACCTGATGGTCAAACAGATACTGTGAAAGCTCTTGTCTAGGAAAGGACAGACAGTTTGAGCCCTCTTCTACATGAGAACTTGATTCAGTTGATCCTAAAGATGAATTGTCAGACCTAAGATTGCTTCCTGATTTGTCTGTAAAAGCACCGAGCATATGTTCGTAAGTTTTCCTGCTGTTGCTTTCAGAATCATCATCTCCTGATAGCTTGGCAAAAAATTTAAGATACTGACTTGATGTTCGTTTGATATCACCTGGAGTCGGATATGGTATTTTCAAGAAACTGCATTGCTTAAAGGAACTCTACATGTTGATGGAGAAAATTATCCATTTGGTTTAGAAGATGCCAGCTCTTCAAGATGAACTTACATATTGCCTGAAACAATGAAATAAAAAAAAAAATTACAGATATCATGCACGTTAGCCATCAATCTCAATATCAAATTCAGAAAATAGATATTTTCTTTCGAGATGCTTCTGGGACCGGATTTGATTCAGGAGTCCTCAATTTAGAAAAGAGAGGGCTAACCCAACCTGACACGGGCTTGGGGCGATCAATCAACGAATCGGTTCAATACTACTGGAAAAATTTATTTAATGTCTAACGCTCTCTCCCAAAGTCAATTTAATTCCACGGGTAGAAAGGAAGACTTTGAAGCCGGGGTTGCTGTTTTCTCAAAAAAGTGATCAGGGCTCAAAGGCATCAAGGAGGGGCTCAATTTCAAGGGATGGTTTGCTGAGACATTCAGGAAAGGTCCCATGGGCAAGACAAAATGCGGGTCTAGATAGGCTAAAGACCACAAAACGAAATCAAAAGACAGGCTCTTGAATTTTTGGTCTTTCCAAAGGTAAAAAGGGGTTGGGGTATATGAGCTGGGAAAGAAAGTGGACCAGAAAGATAGAGATTCAGTCCTGGTAGTCGGAAAGAAGCCTTGCGTAATAGGGGTTAAACAAACTTAAGTACATTCCACTAGTTAAGTACAGGTTAGCTTCCTTTTAAGTGAAAGTGCTGGGTAGAGTCAAGACTAGACTAATATAGTGACAAGAGCAGGCTCTGATGTTAGAAAGGGAAAATGAATCTTGCAAGCCCGTTCAGGGCAGCCACTAAATCTTGAGTTCTTTTAGAGAAAATAGTATTTCATATTGACATTAACAAACCAGGTAAAGAACTACAGCTTACCCGTATATGTAATTCTGCATGGATTCTCAACAAACAAGTCAATGAAATTGACATAAAATGTTCCACTAGATGTAAATAACAAGAATTCCTTTGGCACAAAGTGACTCTAAAGCTTAGTGAAATTTTCACTTCTTTTAATTTGTAGGTTTTAACCATACCCGACAACATTCCCAGAAATCTCTTCTTAGTACATTTAACCCTACCAATCCATCTTTCCAGGGTTTGTGCTCATATGCAAGTATGCCAGATGGTAGAGCCATAAGCTCTCGCATCATGAAGCTGCATAATCATGCATAATGAGTTGTTTAGCCTCGATATACATGTGATTTTCACAGTACATGTCATGCCAAGCAAGTGGTTGGGGTTTAATCAAAGTCTGTACAACTGATGATTTTAAGCTTCAGATCAGGTTAATTCTTGGTCATCAATATTGTGGATGTCTGAAAAACAGGAAGAATAAAGATTTTTTGCTCATGCTGATTTTGTTTTAGGTCATAGAATCGCCAATAACTTATGGCATGGACAGTTTGTTTTTCTTGTCATATTGATTGCAAATTGATTCGATGTAGTCTAGGTCTGCGTTTGGCACCACTGCCATTTTGTTTTTTTTTTAAAAAAATTATAAACAAGAATTCTATTTCCATTTTTTAAAAGATTTCTGACAACCAAAACATGTTTGGTAGTCACTTTTTTTCAACAGAATTAACAATTTACAACATCAATGTACAATTTCCTCAACAAGAGGTGCGTATTCTTTTTGAAATACTAAAAGAGGCAGAACAACTTCCAAAAGCATCTTGGAGATAGAGTTCAACTGGAACTGATCCAGATGTTAAGTCATGTAACTGTTCTGTTTTCTCTCCATTCATGGTGGATCCTTTCCACTCTTGTTCCCAGTTCACATCAAATGAAATGAGAAGATTAAAAAAAAAATCATTTGGATTTATAAAAGATGAACGGAAATTTCAGATTATGAAGGAATCCATGCTTTGAACAAGAAAACCCCATAGAGAAGAGAGGTGGATCCATGCTATGAGGGTTCCACCTCCATCCCCTCCTCATCCCACCCCAATCCCTCTCACCCTCTGTATCACCTCGCCTCCTCCCTTCCTCACCCCCCTCTCCCCTAATGGAAGTCCACCATTCCCCCCCTCTTTCATACAATTAAAACCAAATGATAAAAGTACAAAAAAATTGAAGCGCCCGTCCCAATCCTTTCAGCTCAAAAATGCCATCTCCATGTACCCCACAATCCCTCGCTTCTTCCTTTTTTTTTCTCCATCAATCTCCAAAGAAACCCTAAAGAGTTCACCTGCATAAAAAAATGAAAACCCTCAAAAATTTCTTAGATAATTTCCATCAAATTCAGACTAGGGAAGATTCACAGTCAGAAATAACTGGATTTATAAAGAGAAGAAAGGAAGGGGATCAATTTAAAAAATCAATAAAGGCACGGACCAGAGGAAAAGGCACTTAAGGATGTGCTCCGCCTGGGTGAAGCCAACGACCATTGTACGGGGGCGGTTGGAGAAGGCACGAACCGGGCAGAGGGAGTGGACGGCGTGGGCGATGGAGACCTCGGTGGAGGTGTTGGTGAGGTGGTATCATTGAGGACAAGGAGGGCGGGTGGAACACGAGAAATTAGGAGGTCAGGAAAATGTGGATGCGTGGGGTGACAAAGAGGGAGGTGCTGGAGGAGTAGAGGGCGGTACGATGGAGGGACGGGAGGTCGCTAGGGACATCGGAAGGAGTTGGAAAGGAAGCCGAAGGGGAGTCAGGGGGAGTTGGGATGCACAAGTCCTTTATTTTTTCTTTTTTTTTGGCTAAGGCGGATGGATCATACCTGACGAATATAGATGTACCCAATAAAATCAAAAAACAAAATACCTCGGAGTCCCAGGGACAACTCTCCATCTCCAGCCCATAGGGTACTACCGGAATGACTGGCTACATAAGCAGCCACTCAGTCCGCAGCCCATTAGCTTTACGGAAAACATGTTTGGCCTGCAAGGCTTCTCCATCCCTCACCATTGCCCAGATATTTCGGAGCAAGGGGTGGATGCAACCATTA
The DNA here is from genome assembly GCA_025769935.1 of Phoenix roebelenii. Lineage (NCBI taxonomy): Eukaryota > Viridiplantae > Streptophyta > Magnoliopsida > Arecales > Arecaceae > Phoenix > Phoenix roebelenii. Next base: position 14,388,146 of record JAOXJJ010001100.1, read on the forward strand.
CCCCTAGGCCCGCCGGATCCAACTGATGACCGTGGCCGAGTCCCCCTCTAGGACAATGGAACTGGTCTGTAAAACACACCAGGCGTGACGAAGGCCCGCCCATTCGGCCTTCAGCTTCACACCCGAAACCGATATGCATGAGTCATTTGCCCATCTAAAACAATCATTAAAAAAAAGAAGAAAGAAATAATTTTTAACTTTTACTTCTTTCATAAATAATAAAAATTATTTTAAAAAAAATAGAAACAAGCAAACAAACAACTTTTTATATTGGATTCTATATCTCTACCTTTTTTATAAAAAAAAGAAAAAAATGATATCAAACAGGCCCTAAGATTTTTATGACATTATTCTACATATATAAAACCCAAGTCTAGAAACCTTATAAACTTCATAATGGCTATAGCTGTCTGCCATAAGCTTAGTATTGTTTTTTAATAAATGCAAAAGCAAAATAGGATCCAATTCTAACAATTGCTAGCAGCTATTTTGACAATGTGAGACAGTGACATAATGCCATTTGGCAATGAATTATAATAAATATAAATTATTTAACATGACGTGATCATATAAATTAAAAAGTCCAAGTGAAAAGTCTTTTATTGGTTGTTCTGGATACTATTTACCATTACAGCAGTCACTGCCTCCAATTGAGCTAATATTGGCTCATCCAGGTAATCCCAATTAATGTTCCCATAAAAAATTTACGGTCTGTACTCATAAAATTTCTGAACATACAATATCGAAATCTGATTTTCCCTTGTTTGAGCTTTAGCAATGACAGACTAAAGTAATCAGAAAGCTTGCCTTCTCTTCCTCTTATGAGCATGTTGATTTGCACCAATTGTAACAATAGTGTTTCCTTAAAAACAAATTTCCACATTTTATTTATCTCCACTGGAGACTTCCCATTACATGACATGAAACAAAACCCTTAAATACCCCAGAATCCTAGGTTAGAAACATTAATCTCAGGGCACATCATTTTCAAAATAGAGATGCCTTAAGCTTCTTAAACCAAGAGACCTGATTCTAGTCAAAGTTCCTACTTAGAAATTTTCTAAAAGAGGGGAGGGGAAGGGTGGAAGTGTAAACAAAACTACCTAAAATGTCATTTTTGTTTAACTCAACTTCTGATCAAAATAGTCCTGCCTTAATTTTTTTTCGATATCAAACATTATAAAAAACCTCTAACTGCAATGAAGCAGCTAAAATATTAATAATATATCATATATCAAATGCTGATTTCATAAACTAAATAATTTTCTGTATTTTTTCTATAGTTTCCTTGTATTTTTGATTTTATACATGAAAACATGAAGAAAAAAGAGAAAGGGGTTGGTCATTGGACAACCATAGTCTATGCAAGAAATATCCACAAAAAGTGCTTCCTATCTCAAAGTGTCAAAGTATAAACCGAAAAGGTCACAGATTAGAAAAGGGATATGAGCAAAAGGATCTTGGAATAAGTTTTGTAGCTTCAATATCCCAGTTTCTGTTAGATACATTTTTAAGATACCGAAATATAAATGTCAAGAACATTGAGATAGTAAGCCAACATAGTGCACCCTCTCCCTTAACTAACTACACAAAGAATATGATTACTGCTGATATTTGAAGTATGTGCTACATAGTGCAACAAAGATCAATGAAGTGAAAACCCATCCTTCAACAGTAACATACAATCTAAAAAGGCATTCAACATAGACCAAAGGTGAAGATCTATAGATATTTGGTCAATGTAGAACAACCATCTTAAGTATAGCAACTCTTGCTGCAAACATGACATATTTAGGAGAAATATTACATGACTTGGAAGGGATCCATGACAGACAACTGATTGGACTGAAACTGCAGGTAGCTGCATCTAAAGGCTTCCTTTGTGTATCATCTCAGAGAACCAGAAAAGATCAACATTGGAAGTGAAACAACAGAAACAAGAATTATAAAAAAAAAAAAGTAAATGATGTGTACAGTGATCCAGTTATACTAGAAGCCAGCACATTTAAGAAAGAAAAGATTCCTAATCAAACACTCAATTCCATATAAGGTTCAGATGACACCAGAAATAGGATTTTATATTTAATAAAGTAAAAGGTATAATGCTGATGACAAACCTGTGCAGTTCAAATGTACACAGTTAATGCTGTCTACTTGTGTTAACTATAATAATCTGCAAATAGATTGCAATGCATAAACATTAAGCAAGTAAAGAAGCTTCACATTTGAATTTCATGATATAATCAGGAAACATCACATGCAATCCAGTTCATACCGCATGTTGAGTCATCAGGATATCAAATAAAAAGGCACTGGTGCTATCTACATATTTATCTATAGAAAAGTAGACGCATAATGCATGCATGCTTTTGTATGCATTTTCTTATAGAAAGAGGGAAACAAGATTAATGATATGAGAAAATAGATGGATCCAAGCTTTAAGCATTCATGGATTTATTATTTTAATGGTTGCATGTATTCTAGACCATGGCATCGGCAGATTTTACAACTTGAGACTGCATCATACATGAGGGGTTAGATGTTGGTGCCTTCCATGCAAATGTTTCAAGCACTTAGAGACAAGAGACAATTGCAGCTGTACAAGATTTTTATTCTATTAACTTTTGAATTTTTTCTTAGAGGTGCAACTTCAGAAAGGCCTTCAAGATTTACAACTGGTCTATGAGTTCTCAAATTACGTAAGCAATTAATTCTCCATAAAATGTTTCTATATCAAAAATAGAATTTTATTGAAACTATAGTCTCCTTGAGCAATAACAAAATGTCTCGGGTTGTTTATAGGTCTGATAGAGGAAGTTCAAGTGATTCAAGTATTGATATCAAAGCACATACGAAGTTCTTCGCAAGTTGAAATTTCATCATGTGGTGAATGATGACCTTCACTTTGGAAATCATGAATACCTCAGTAACTTGGAACTGTAGAACATTTGGATAAGTAATTAAAAGGTTTGAAGCACTAAAATTTTGTGAGTTTTTACCAGTCAGAGGCATGATACATGCTATATAAGTCGCATGTTAAGATCAACTCTCACTTCTAGTTATCTTCAGATATCTAATTATTAAAAGAAGATCCAATATGAAGTCATCCGTACAATCATAATTAAGGGTACAAGCTCTCAAATTGAATTGCTGAGTGTTCAATTGTTGAGCAGTGCAGCTGCAATTTTGAATCTAGGGTTATGTCTGCTACTTTATTCTGCACACTTGTTTCTTGAAGGCCCAAAAAAACAATGGAAATCCTATGATTGCAATGAAGTCTCAACTGACTAAAAGGTAACGACACTTATTTACTGTTTCGATGCCCTTATATCAAGCGTACTCACGCTTTTCCTCACAAGAACGCATTAAAAGTGGCCCTAATAAACCTTAATACAACTTCGTCCAAAATATCCTTTTCAAATGTATGCTCCTAACAAATCTTGACATCTTTCGCTAAAAAGAAAAAAGAAAATTTTTGACCCCCCAGTCGTGAGAAACCCCGGTGGCTCTCACACCCAGAAATTCTACACAGAGAAATGAACCAAGGTTTTCTTCTACTCTAGCTTAAATCATGACAGACAAAAAACTACAGTAGCACTCGGAAATTTAATCACATCAAAAAGACCGAAGGGCAAAAAGATTCAGAAAGAATAGCTCACTCATCCCCTTCGTCGGATTTATAAAAGATTTCGAAATCCTAACAATTCTAAGAATCGGATCGGAGGAGAGCAATTACCGGCGATGGCAAGAGGGAGAATCTCTATGGCGCTTCTGGGAGCCATAAGAATCCTGGATGTCTGACACGGCGAGGGATTCTTGGTTGCCACGTCGCAGGACGTCATTGTCGAAGGACTAGCTTTCTAATGCCCGCTCTTGGACTGGACCACGCGCGACAGATCTATCCTAGGTTTTCTTCTAGTCTAGAGGCTAAATCGTGATAGGCAAAAACCTACAGTAGCACTCAGAAGTTTAATCACATCAAGAAGACCAGAAGGGCAAAAAGATTCAGAAAGAACAGATCACTCATCCCCTTCTTCGGATTTTACAAAAGATTTCGAAACCCTAATAATTCTAAGAATCAGATCGTCGGAGAGCAATTACCGGTGATGGCAAGAGGGAGAATCTCCATGGCGCTAATGGGAGCCACAAGAATCTTGGATGTCCGACACGGCGAGGGATTCATCTTGGTTGCCACGTCGCAGGGCGTCATTGTCGAAGGACCGGCCATCTAATGACCGCTCTTGGACTGGACCACGCGCGACAGATCCATCCGGTCGGCGGCGTACAGCCTATACACCGTCGTCCGAGGAAATTATGTGGTTGTTTGGTCTCTGGTGTCTAGCTACGGCTTCCCGTGGATCGGAGTTTGGCTTCTAATAGCTTCTTCTGTTGAACTTTAACATGATAGCCTCGATTGTTTAGGCCACGTATATAGAATAAAATATTCTTTTGAATTCACATGAAAATTTTGATAAGAAGTAAACCATGGCAATATAGTGTTTTTTTTGTGCCAGCTCATCAAACGGAAGAAGTTTTTGGTAGTTCTTAATCGGGATTGAATCCCACCTCCACAGGGGTTTGAAAGATTCGGAATGGTTTGAGGAAGGCAACCCCATTATGACACCCATTGCCTATAGATTCTTCTATTTAAATGAAAAGAAAAAACCAGCCATATTCTGAACTGAGGCATCCACCACAACATCAACTGCATAAAATATCACAGAAATAGCAATATACAGGCAGAAGTTTGGCTCACAATTTCAATTATAGTGTTGTCCTGGCTTTTAATTTGTCACCTCTTTGCCCAGATTATTCCATCCTTGAGTTGGTATCTGTAAAGTTGTATCAAAATGGTTCCGAGTTAGTTTGATATTTCTGAACAACAGCTAATAGTCATGAGGATAACCCAAACAAGCTGAAAAAGAAAAAAGTAGTGGCAGTAGGCATCATCCCAGAAACCATGACAATCCATTACATATTACATGCAAATTTTACTATACAATGACAAAGTATCATGTTACTGACTCGATCGGTTAGAAGGAAGGAGTGGGTTCAGTAGCATCTTCTTGTTCTTCCTCGTGGAATGCTTGCTCGTGAGAGAATCCAATGCCACAACAGCTTGAACAATATGTTCCCCTTTGTTCAACATAACACAGTTTGCCCTGCACATGAAATATGCATCCTCCTGGATTAAATGGCCGCATGTATAGACTGCTAATACAAAGCTGATGCCAAATAAAGTTTATACCTAGATATTCACCATAGATCGGGGTAGAGTCAACTCTACTTATCTCTACCTTTTAAACTAAAGCACTGGTCAGGTTGTACTATTTTGTTCCTTCTTTTGAGGCTTGGCCTCCCCCACCCAAGCCAGAAAAAAAAAAAACACATAAAAAATCGAGAAAGAACAAGAGAAAGAAAGAAGCAGTGTTGATTATCCAATCCTATTAAACTCTGTGTCAAAGCATGAACTTGAAAAAAAAAATCAAATATGGAAGAAAAGCAGTTCACATTCTGTATTTACCTTGTTCCACTGGCCGCATCTGTGATCTCAGCTCTAGTAGGAAGGCCAAATTTGACAAGTGATTCAAGAACCTGAGTTGCCCAAATCACTGGGATATGAGCAGCACTGCAAATGGACATTATCTCTTGCTGAATATCGGCCATCTGATCCCATCCACACTCCACCATCAGATCTCCTCTGGCAATCATAACACCCAGAGGATTTGAAAATTGCATCGCTTGAAATAGTAACTGAGGCAATTTCTCCAAAGCATCACTGGTTTCTATTTTGAGCACAACCCCCAGTTTCTGAAGCTTTCTTTTCTCTAGTTCATGTTGAACAGTCACTATATCATCGACATCCCGAAGGAATGAAATACCAACCATGTCAGCATGAGCAGCCACAAAGTCAAGATCCACAAGGTCTTTTGAAGTTAGGCCCTTGAGCTGCATCTCACTCTTGGGTATGTTGATGGATTTCCTAGAGCCAAGTCTGGAACCTTCTGGACTGGCATGAGTGACCAAGACAATAATCTCATCGATATTCTTTTTCTGAACTTTGCCCCATATTTTCCCATCATCAAATGCAACTGGCTCACCAGGTTTGACAGAGTCAAAAAGGTGGTCGGATGAACATGTTATTCTTGCTGATCCAAATGGTGTGCCACCCGGTTTATCCATAGAGAAGCTTGAATTTCTAGAAATTGTTAGCAAATCTCCTACCTTGAGCATAATAAATTCCTCGACGGATGGCAACTTTACTACTTGCCCAACTGAAAGCTTCCTATCCTTCTTGACAAAGAGTTTAGTACCTAATCCAATATAAGCAGTCCTTGAGCACTCCACCATATAACCAGAACCAGCAACAACAGGATACTTCTTAAGAAGCTTAAAAGACCTCTTTCTTCCTCTAACATCAACAAAGCTTAGAACGTCACCAACCTTGAGATTATTAAAAAACTCTTGGTCTATGCAAACAATTGCATCCTGTGATAAGTGAGAAGGAGAACTACTTCCAGCAGAACATAACCAGATATGAGCTGGGAAAATCATGTCACTATTTGCATCCTTCTGTGGGGTTATTCTCATTGCAATTGCATCCTTCACTACATAGCCAGTCCTGAGCTTTGGTCCAGCTAAATCCATGAGAATGCGGCATGGTTTTTCTAATATCTGCGAGCTGTGCTTTGCCATCCTTACTATCTCACTCCAAACAGTTGGGTCATCATGTGCACAGTTAATTCGTATTATGTTGGCACCTGCTTTAAGAATATCCATTAAAAGTGTTTCATTGGATATAACTTCTCTTCCAACAGTAACCATAATATGGGCATGCTTCCCGTCATCAGATGGGCCAAACAGTCTTGTTGCATGAGAAGAGGCTATTTTGCTCATGGTATTTATGGTGTACTCTCTCTGGTTTTCACTCTGCTCAGAAGCAACATGATCAACCCTATCCATGTTCCCTGTGTTACCTCTTATACTGTACTTTGTAGGTACCAGGTCTTCCAACAGCTGAATGACTGAATTGATGCTTGCAAGAATGTGAGAATTCATAGATTCCAAATTTAGCAGACCTATGGAAGAAAGGCTTTCTTCAACTTGTTGGACATCAAGGCACTGTAATGCCAAATAATGGGTCAAGTTTTTTGCGCTCACCAAGTAGGTTCTGGAATGTTAAGTCCATTCATTAACTAAAATCACAATTTGTAATAAAAAAAAATAAATTGAACAAGTTTAAGAAATTAAATATATGGAGACAAATTAAAATTATACCCGTGGCATAACTTCAGTTGAGAGGCATTCCAGTGTTCAGATGCTAATAAATGCAGATGCACAGCCTTTAACTTTTCAGTAAGAATAGCTAGATGATTTGCTGGAAATTCAGGACCCTGCTCGTGAGATGAAAGATTCTCTTCTGATTTACATCTGGAGCCACCTGATCTAACAAATGGACTCTCGGGGAGAAAGTTGCTTAAATATTTTTGAGTAACTCCGTTGACGGTATCATCATAAGTACAGATTTTCCACCTAATGCTTGCAGGTTCATATGCATCATGTAATTTGGCAAAAGATACAGAGAATTTTGCTAAACTTTCTCCTTTTGATTTTGAAGGAAAGTGTAGCATTTGATCTGCTAATCTAGCGTTGTTCAAATAAAACCCAGATTTTGATGAGAACTGCCCATTTAGTTTCAAAGGCATCATACCTCAGTGGCTAAATTTTGAACTTCAAGGAATATGATGCAACGTAAATTGGATGAGTTTTCAATCTCACCTACAAGAGCCAATAGTATATGAAGAACTGTAGTTTATCTTAGAGATGCAAAATTGCGAGGAATATGACTATTTCTACTTATAAACAAAAAAGTTGCCAAGGAAACCAAGACCAAAAGCTTCACATTTACATCAATAAACTAGAGAATCAAAGTGGAGTTTCACTATTAACAAAGAACACAACCAACAGTACATTAAGCTTTTCACATCATAGTAGAACCCAATTCGATAAAAGTAAAGCCTAAAGGAAAACTTTCAGGTAATACGGTTGATAATCCTCTCCATAGCAGATAGGGTCCATGCTGATCTGAATGAAAATTTCAGCCGTGCAATCAAAAGCCACCTTCTGGCATCATCTTATAGCAATAGCAGAACAATGACATGCTAAATGCTACTTTCAGAAATGTTCCATTTTTGGGAAAAGCACTAGATTCGCATATGGGTTGATCCCAAGGATGATAATGCTGGAATCAAAATTGAAAAAATTTTAATCAAGGTCCTTTTTGATGTAAAAAATGAGTTGAACCCATAATCTATTTCATGCATCGAGGTCCTTCTTTAAGGATGAACTAAGAACCCTAAATTAATGAAAGTTCCTTAACAGTGCAATATTTAGATCTTAAAAGCTGGAATCTTTTACCTATGATAAAATTAACTAATAAGCATGGGAAATATAAATGTACAAACCTTAGAATAAAAGTAGCATTTTTCTTACAATAATAAATATGCAATAAAAGGATGGTCCAATGCACAAAGCTCCCGCTGCTACAGGATTTAGGAAGGGTCGGATATACACAGCCTTACATTCATGTGCTATTTCCATGTTTCGAACTCATGACACCTAGGTCAACCTCATCGTTGCAGCAAAGTCCGCCTTCAAGAACAAATGTGTAATACTTAATCTAAATTTCATCAAGCCTCCCGAATTAATGTCTCCAAAGCCACAAGGATGGTTATAAGACCTTTCTTCGAAATGGCTCTCAGGCCCTTAAAGCCCCTAAATTTCGGTTCTAATTGTAAAGATACTAGTTAGATTTCAGCATTAAAAAGACTCCTTCATTTATAAAAAATGACTCCTTTTATAGTCTTGACTTCGGACTGTCACTAATTCAAACAATGCAAAAGGAATCCTTCTTATATAAAAGTTATTAGCAAAACAGAAGCCAATCGAAATTATAGTGATATAGCACATAGTTACACATATTTGTAGCAAGAAATTAAGCACATTAACAGACCTCATATATTCAGTAAGATCGAGAAGAATTCGAACCTCTGCAGAGGATGAAACAATGCCCCCTCCTGTGGCACCGACGCAGCAGGGATTCTTCAATCCGCAGATATAACGCCATCAAGGAAGGGATGATGAGATCAACCCTAAAGGCCAACGTTGTTCCCCCAAAAATCGAAAAGAACGTGACTGTCCAACAAAGGAGGACATCCTTTGGCCCGTTCTCATGTACTTGTCCTAGTCTCAAGATTTCCGGAAGCCTCCCTTCCTCTTTCCTTCGCACCATCACTCTTTTTCCTTTGTCTAATTTGACTAATAAATCACAAGCACATACTACTGAAGATTCCTAAACCTGCTTCCGAGAAAGAATCATTCGTCTGTGTCTCCCAATCCCCCCTTCGTCTCCTCGCCTCCGCCGAGTCCCCGTCGATCTATGGCGCTTTCTTCTTAATTCAAGAACACTGGGACATCCGGACGCTCGTTCGCATAATGGTTTCGGGTCGAGCTCAACGCGGGCCGCCATCAGTGCCCTAGAAAGCAAACGAAAGGGATCGAAGTCCACCAACGAGAATCTGATCCGACGGTCCAGTAGCCCATGAACTGGCCGGCCTATTAAATCCCGGCACACTTTCTTTTTGACGAGCAGGGATGGGTTATCTCTAGTTTAAATTATCGCATGGGAGACATTTTCCAAGTTTTGGATCTACCAGTTACATGACTCTACTTAATATCTGGAATTCTATTTTTGTTTCTTTTCTTTCCTCATTACATTCTAAGTTTCTAACAAACCATACTAAACACAAACTTTTTTTTTTTGGTAAAACGGATGCATTGAATTAGACTAAATATAAGTAGACACATTTGTGTGAGTTGAAAAATAAAATATTTAAAAACTGAACAAAAAAATCAGCAGGAGAAATTATTCGGTATGGTTCGTTACACAAGATGCCATCTAGTCACTAGCATTATTGGTCTCTCTACAGAAATGCGAGATGTCAATAGAGAATAACGAGCGCATCATTCTCCAATAATCCTCTTAATACTAGACATGGACCTTTAAAACCATGTTCCATGATTTCTTAAAGCCCTGGTCGGGAAGCATAGGTTAATCAAGTAATCACAAATTTTTTTTCAATATGAATATGGAAATTTTTTTATGCACTAATGCTGTGGGTAAAAATGATACAAGATCATCAATATTTTTTTGGTTTCTTATGGATCCTAAAGATTTCTAAAAAAACATGTTTCTATGGGGAAGAAAAAAAAGGCTTATTTTAAATAATATTATCATATGAATGCCAAAAATAGTTCTATATGTAAGATGCCAATATTAACTTTTGTTTTTTTAGTTGCTAGACATGAAAGACTAAGAGGTCTTTCTAATTAAAATTTAGAAAACTAACTAAAATTTATTGGGCTATAATATTGGAGTTCTCTCAACTCAAAATGAGTGCCATATATTGCAGGCGACATCATGATATGATGCGACATGGATGGTACCTAAACTTCATTGGATATATGGAATGTACGAATCTTCTTTTATTGAAATTGGAGGTTTAAGGCCACCCGATGAGTGTTATTAAAAGTAAAGATGTAGTACGGCAGCTTAGGTTGGCTTATGTTTTTTTTTTTCCGCTAAACGAATTATTCCTATAGTTCTAGTGCGAATACATTAAAAAAAATCAAAAAACAACAAATTATAGAGCGCTCTAAACAACTCCCTCTCTCCAACTCAAAATTTTTCTGAAGTGATCGGCTACATACAAGACCACCAAATCCGCGGCTCAATTAATTTTTCTATAAACATACTTGGTTTAGAACGCCACACCACCACTAATTATGATCTGAATATTTCGAAGCAAAAAGTAGCACCCATCCATGTCGTCGGTGCCTCTTGAATATAGCCGATCATTGCACTTGGCTCTCATAAAGCCAAAGCAAAACTGTTCGGAGTAGCACGAATATCCTATGAAGGGGTCGATCACTTCGCCAATGGGACAGCTAACTACGAAATGTCAGGAGTTAGGGGGGCTAGCGACTTCATTTTAGTTCTTTCTTTGTTGAGATTGAAATCGACCTTCTTTTGAAAAGGGGTAGGTAGTTTGCACGCAGCATAGCTGAAGCTTATGTGCCTATTCAGATCGATAACTAGGCGTTATCATTGCAGAAAATAAATAAAAAATACCAAGTCGTGAGAAGAGCTTGAGCGAGTCGAAGTCTCCCTGAAGACTCAAGAAGCCTTTAACTTGCTTAGAGTCCCCGGAACGCTGAGATGTCAGGCTACATCTTTCCTCGCCCAAAAACCTCTCTGCTTCCATGAGATCCAAACTGCTAGATTATTTCCGGCTATGTTGAGCCCAGACCCAATATCCTAAATAATGAAAACAAAAAAAAAGTTGGTGTTTTGAGAGAGAACAAGACGTACAGCTTCTGGGAGATTTCTATTTGTCTTGACTTGAGGTGCTGAAAATGTGCTTTTGCCTTTTGATATTTGCTGCAAAAAATACAGAGAATTTCTGAAAAAGACTTACTTATAAACAGCACCGCTTCCGGTTTATCCTTGGGCTCGTTTGGTTCGTGGGAAAAGAAGAAAGGAAAGTATAGTTAACGAGAAAGTAATGAGATGCCTCTTATTTAGTTGGAATTTTTAAATGAGAGAGATGAGAAAGTTGTTTCCTATGGGAATATGATTCCCACATTTTATGGAAAAGTCTTTTCCATAAGAAACATGGAACATGAGGCGGGAATCACTCTATTTTTACTTTTTCCCAAAAAGACCATTCAACATTAAAGAAGCATTAAAGAGGCATTAAAAACCTAATTTTTATTAAGAGCATAATAGAAATTATACATAACTTTCCTAGAAAAGTGGATGGCCAACCAAACATAAGCACTTTGTAATTTTGTCACCTTCCCACGATCAATCAAACATGTCAAAAGTACTTTTTTAGGCATCCTCTTTCTGAAAATTTGTATCCCAGAAACCATATTTCTTGATGGAAAAATGCTTCCCGCGAACCAAACGAGCCCTAAGACTATACCAGTGTGTACAAGAAATCCTGCAACAACACAAATCGCATATTAGACTAATTATGATTAATGGAGTGGCCCAATCTTTGGCTGCATCACCGTGTGTGCATTATGATCTGTCTCCAGTTGAATTGGGTGCAAGCTAGGTCTATAGTTTTGTGAGCTCGATACCTCATCCCATACCAACGTTCTGTAGTTACATGACTCATGGTATTTTTAAAAAAAAGGGGCAAGAAGAAAATGTATGAAGTATATTATTACAGGCTTACCATGTTGCTGAACTAGACTAGTTTAGATGGCGCAAGTGCTAACCATGGATTGTCACCTTCAGCTCGCATGTGAAGCATCCGGTCCGGTCTATCGTGGGCCCGGCCGAACCGACACACCCAGTTAGCGTCTTCGATGTCAAGGGGATGTGGGGCCACCAAACCACCACCAGGTCCACCACCCCATGTGAGGCTTAGACCAATAGACTAATGACTCGAGGGAGTCAAGGAAGCATCGAGTAGCCTGCGATGTGTGAGTTCGTGTGGGACGACGAGCCCCGTGGAGACACCCCACATGACGACAGTCCCCATGAAACCGTCCAGATCCTCGAGGACCGGTCTCTCTCGCGACGGAATGTGAGGAAAGGTATGGTCAGTAACAAAATAAAAAATATATTTTATATTTAGTTAAAGTTTAAGAAAACGAAAAAATAAATTTTTCATAGAAACCAGATTTTCAGATTTTATAAGAAAAAATGGTCAATTTAACGCTGACTGAAAATTGCAATAATTATTTTTTTCAAAAATTTACTTTAGTTTTTAGATAAAATGAGATAAGGCCTTTTCTGATAAGTAGATGAGACAGTACCTCCCATCACCCAATCATGCAAAGGCTTAAGCAAAATCAGTAGGGGTGGTAAAGATCCGCATCCTGCCCCTGCGGTATCCGTTGGAGCTTGACTAGCTGTCTTTTTCGGGCTTACGGGCCATTCAAACCAGCTTACTGCATTCTGAAATTTTTGTTGATTTGATTGTATATAAAATTTACGATTGGAAATCTATGTTTATTTACTCTATGCCAATTTGTGCCCCAAATGTAGGTACCTGCTTAGGTGTTGAACCGAGTGATCAAAGTTACTGTCGCTGGAATTTGAACTCGGGGGCAATCGCTGGCTAAGAAGGAGGGAGCTCCGGCAAGAGATGGCGGGTGGCGGTCCGTCGGTGGGCGGCGTCCTCCAAGGAACCTGCAAAAAGCCGGTGGCTGGGCTTTCCGACGCCGGCCTTCCGATGCTTAAGTCGGAGGGGGCTAATATGTGGAGGGAAAGAAAATATCTCTTAGAGTTTCAGAGTCCAGCCCCCTCTAAGGATGAGGGTCCACGATTGCCAACGGACAAGGCCATCTCCGGTCTCCATCTCCATCAAAGATCCTTATGAGGGATTCTCGAATTTAGTCCCATATCGACCGTTCAGCGGAAAAGTCTGTGCCTCAAAAAGGGGGTTCCAAAGTCTTTCCCTTACGAGGCGCCTTTTGGGACAAAACCGTGAGGGGGGCTAGTGGCTCCTATCAAAAAAGGGGCAGTACCTACGCAAACCCTCGCAGGCTACAATCCACGAACACCCCCAGAGCAGACAATACCTCGAAAGGGATGCAGCTCGCTTTCCCTGCTCAGATCGGTTGGGACTGTGCTGTTGCCGGGGCAAAACCTCACAATAGACAGCGACCTCGGGAAGACATCCGACGACACTTCGACGCCTCCTACGACAACACATCCTGATTTGAGTGGGGGCACCCTGCTGAGTTCGACCATAAGCCAAAGAAGGCCGCTGAGTCGATCTGAAGCACTTAGCTCCAATTGCATGAGAGCTCGAACTCGGAAGTCGAGAGGTAGTGTTGAGGAAAAAATGGACCACCCCACAAATACAATTAAAGCACCCAAATCCGACAGAAGGCCGGGCCGAGCTCATGTAGGCCGAGCCGAGCTCAGAAGGCCGAGACCAGAAGATCGAGCTCATGTAGGCTGGGTTCATTTAGGCCAAACCGAGCTCAGAAGGTCGAGCCGAGCTCATGCAAGCCGAGCCGAGCTCAGAAGGCCGAGACCAAAAGACCGAGCTCATGCATGCCGAGCTCGTGCAGGCCGAGCTCATACAGACCGAGCTCGTGCAGGTCGAGCTCATGCAGACCGAGCTCGTGCAGGTCGAGCTCATGCAGGTCGAGCTCATGCAGACCGAGCTCGTGCAGGTCGAGCTCATGCAGACCGAGCTCATGCAGACCGAGCTCAGAAGACCGAGCTCATGCAGGTCGAGCTCAGAAGACCGAGCCGACCTCAGAAGGCCGAGCTCGTCGTCCACTCGCTGCGGCCACGCCCGGCAACAGTCTCACCGCACCATGCTTTGCTTGCCGGCCACGACATATCAACCAGGGACCAAACCCTGATGCGACTGTCAACAATTAATGCGCATGGCTTCTGCAGATCTCCAGCTCACTCAACAGTTAATGCGCATGGCCTCCGCAGACCTCCGGCTCACTCAACAATTAATGTGCATGCTATCCACGGATCTCAAACCCTCCACGGCAACTAGTTGACCCACTCGACTGCGTCCGATCACCCACGATGACTCATTGACTCCAGCCTGCTCTCCCACGGCAATGCATTAATTCACACGATCGTACTCAATCATGACGATAACTCGCTTGCCCCGTCACATCACAGATAATCATGTATCCTTCTGTAAAAGGGAAACCCCTCCCTCTTAGGAGGGGGCTGGACTCTGGAACTCCCTTAGGGCTCGTTTGGTTCGCGGGAAAAGAAGGGGGGAAAAGTGTGGTCAACGTGAAAGTAATGAGATGCCTATTATTTGGTTGGAGTTTTCAAAAGAGAGAGATGGAAAAGTTGTATTCCCATGGGAATATGATTCCCACATTTCATGGAAAAGTCTTTCCCATGAGAAACATGGAAAATTTACTTTTTCATGAAGCGGGAATCACTCTATTTTTATTTTTTTTCAAAAAGACCCTTCAGCATTAAAGAAGCATTAAAAAGGCATTAAAAACCTAATTTTTATTAAGGTCATAATAGAAATTATACATAACTTTTCCAGGAAAGTGGATGTCCAACCAAACATAAGCACTTTGGAAATTTGTCACTTTCTCATGGTCAATCAAACATGCCAAAAGTACTTTTATAGGCATCCTCTTTCTGGAAATTTGTTTCCCAGGAATCATAATCCTAGGAGGGAAAATGCTTCCCGCGAACCAAACAAGCCCTAAGAGATATTTTCTCTCCCTCCACACATTACCCCCCTCTGACTTAAGCATCGGAGGGCCGGCGGGAGGGAAGCCCGGCCACCGGCTTTTTGTAGGTCCCCCGGAGGATGCCGCCCGCCGACGGACCGCCACCCGCCATCTCACGCTGGAGCTCCCTCCTTCTCAGCCAGTAGTCACCCGCGGGTCCAAATTCCAGCAACAGTTACGATAAATAAAAAATAAGAAAAAAAGTTTTAGATTTATTCCAACATGCAGGTTCGAGTTCTGCTCGTAACTTCTGTATATCAATCCATATATTTTTTTTATATAAGCTCAAAAAGCTTTTGAATTAAAGCGAATCTAGTTCTGAGATGACCTAAGATACGAGTAGAGGCTGTAAATACTATTTCCTCCTAGTTAAATCAATACATCAAAATAATCAAAAAAAGTTCTTTAAAACTATTTTATTATGCACCGCATTTTATTCTACCAATTGAACACAAACAAGTTTAACATATATTTTACATATATTTTTTTAAAAAAA
Organism: Phoenix roebelenii; assembly: GCA_025769935.1. Taxonomy (NCBI): domain Eukaryota; kingdom Viridiplantae; phylum Streptophyta; class Magnoliopsida; order Arecales; family Arecaceae; genus Phoenix; species Phoenix roebelenii. Next base: position 14,403,957 of record JAOXJJ010001100.1, read on the forward strand.
ATAATATGATCAACCAAATATAAGTTATTCTAAAATATATTTTTTTCTTATCAATTAAATATATAAAAATTATTTTTTAAATATTATATATAAAATATTTTAGTGACAAAAAAAAATTGTGGTCAACCAAACGAGTCCGCGGGTTCGCACATGCCACATGATTTTTGTTGTCTCGTGTGTCATGTCTGCCCATGTGCTTCCGAATTGTGCCCTATCATTCTCTTTTTTTTCTCCACCTTCGTGACGCATCCTCCAAATCCCATTTCGATCGTCCGTCAGTTGTTTTATACTGGAATGGTGCAGACCATGTCAAGTAGGGTCTTGTACACTTTTATGACTCGTCTGGCAGGGGGTAATACATGCTGAAGTGCCATGCATCAGTTTTAAAGCTGCACTCTGCCATCTGGGGGTTTCCATTTGTTACATCTAACATTCTGTAGATGTTTTGATTGAAGATACACTAAGATCAGAGTTGTTGAATTATCAGCTCTCCTATGTGACGTGGTCAAGATTCGCCGGCTGGTCACTGCTGTCGAACAGAGCGGTCAACCGAGGTGTCGGCCAGCTTGAGCATCCAACCACGGCATTTAAGTACCTTCAATTTAAAGTACATTTAAGATGGTTAAGGCTAATTAAAATGATGATAATAGTTCTATGTTTTTATGAAGCACGCGATAGAACGGTTATAGTTCGCCTCACATGTTAAGCAGTTATCGCATAATCAGACGGTTACCATTTGGCTCATGAAGCATATCCTATGCAGTTAACTCCCGCCACGTGCTTAATGTGCGAACAATTATGGCTTGCCGAGCAATTTAGATGCACATCCACCTTTTCAGATCCAGGAGATATCTAGATACGCTAAGGACGTTTATGTTTACACAATGTTACTCTTTGTTTATTCAACTCATAACTTTTTCAAATCTTTATTGTTCTCCAAATGCTTGCCTTGTCCTAGGCATTGGATCAAATCTGAGAGCCTTTGGTATTCACTTTTTTGTTTGCAGGTCAACTTTTCAACTCCGAATATGGCAGTTCATCCGACCAGACACTATCCAAGCCAACTCATCCAATTCTCTCAAACTGGATTTTGGTGGCAACATTACGTAATATCTTTTTTTGAGCATTATAGTGGTTATTTATAACTACTCAGTTGAATTCAAGATCGTTTCCATTGAGAGAATTAATATTTTTTTCAAAAAAAATCTTTTGACACATGATGAACAACTTGATCCCATGAAGACACCATGTTTGCAATTTAATTAATTTTTTTTACATTGTTATCATCATAAAAAAGAATGATAGTACAAGAAAATATTCATGATTAGCGATATATATTTAGGATTTGGCAAGATTCAAACTGAAACTAATAATAAAGCATGGACGACAACTCATTTGCGCTCGCAATCATCTAGTGGAACATGCCCAACCATTACCAAGAACAATTTTTTAAACAAACTCACATGCCTCAATCTTCTAGTGTCCATTAGTTCACTATGATAACTCACATGCATTGCCTGGTGGTGTCTACATTAGATGACATGGACTATGATGTGAAGCGATTTAAGAAATGGGGCCAACTCATGAAGAGTTCATGGGGTAGTGAGGCCTCGATCCATTTTACAGCTCCGATGCCATCTCGGAAGAGAGATGGATATGGTGATATCATGCAGATCTCGTAATTACGTGACGATGTGTGAATTGTTGGTTCATGCTAGGAATTTGCTAAAGGAGATTCAATTATTTTCCATAAACTTGGCACATTGCTATGGGCTCCATGGTTTACGTCTCTCACGCGAAGCATATATTAGTTGTCGCCACTAAATTTGGATTTCATTTTGCAATATTCCTCCTTAAGTGGAGCTACGTCCAAAGGATTTTAATTAATCGAGGGCATTTTGATCTATAGATTTATTTCCTTAAGATTCTTTAAAAAAAAAAAAAATCTTTGGACCCACTTTTCATCTTTTTGTCCTCCCCGAGCTCGCAAGCATCCAGCCAATTAATCCCACTTTGGCACGACGTTTAACATGCAGGGTTCATTTGGGGCAATCCAACCGGGAATTTACATCCTTCTAGTCATCTCAAAGCTCTCGATCCCCACTTTTGATGTGACTTCAGATGCAAAGGTAAATGTTTTAGATCCTAAGCCAGCTTGGAATGTTTTCTAGTTGTATCGATAATTTTGTCCATGCGCATTTGTTTCACGTCTTGCAGATGGAGGAGGGGGGAATTCTCAAGCCTTCCGGTACTCAAAAATACCTGCTATGAAAAAGCAAAAGAAAAGACGAAAGAAGGCATAATTTCACATAAAACACTCATTTATGTATGACGCCTCATACAACGCAACCATAATCCCGTGTCTCAAGCAAAGTTTAACTCATGGGAACTAAATAGGTGATCGAAATATGCACGTAAATACGTGCAATTGTATGAAACAACGAGCTTTTGACTGTGATAGGTTCCCATAATAGAAATACAGAACGAAAAGAAGGAAGGGTCCGATCTCATATTTGGTGCATTCACTCGTAGTAGGGATCAAGCCTTCAATGGTATTAGCCACTCCTAGGTCCATCACTTTAGCGAAGTTAAATGAGCTCAGTATGATCAAAGAGCTTAATTTGCAACAAGTTGATACTGGCTAACATGACAGTTCATAGCCCTCTCTTGCATGAAATTTGAACGAGTGTTGAGAATGACGTAAGATCAATAACTCCTTCGGGCTTCTGCCAAGTCTGGTGAGGATCTCATTGATTTAGCCAAGTTCAATTAAGAAGTAGAAGTCTATGGTAACTTCGCATGCACATTATGAAATCCAAGAGAATAGAGATCCTTTTTGCACTTATGAGAGACCAAGGACACACGTCCATGATGGGGGTGGGAATTTTGTACCAGACTTATGGCAAACTTTTCTGTTCATGCTTCCAATGGCATATTGCACGATAGTAGCCTTTGAGTGATGATTATAGAAGCTCATGTCAGCATCAATTAACATGGAACTAGAAGTTGATACAGATGAAAGCATATAAAAGATTACCTTCCTTAGGCTTGTCTCCCACCTAAATGTACCCAAAAAAAAGGATAAATGATACATATATTCAATGGTTTAAAGAAACAAGGTACTGATTGCAACGTTTAGTGAGATAATTTATGGGAGAGCGATATTGGATGCATCTACTCATCAAGCAGAATAATTAAATTAGGGCATTAATAACAACTATAAGAGGAGGAAAATAAAAGCATCGCCTGAGATTGCGACGTCTTGGGACTGCATAATTTTAACACTATGTAAGACTAATACAGTACAAATTATTTTGCTAATTTACTACAAACTAAAAAAGCTACCCATGCATTAAAAAAAAATATTGCTTAGATAAGAATTTTGAGGTGCATGTATCATGTTAGAATAATTTTAGGGATTACATAACAACCTGCATTACTCATAATATTTTTCTTTATTAGCATAATTCTATGTCAACCTATATTAGTTTTCTTTATTAACATAATCTTGTTAGAGTGATTTTAGGGATCATATGACAACCTATATCGCCTATAATATTTTTTATTATTAGTGAGATATTATATCAGTCTATATTATTTTTCATTTATGGAGTCTGTACACGAGTATATATAGTTCCTGAGATATACCGAATATAAAGGCACAAAGAAATAAAATCACTTTTCTCTCTCTCTTTTTCTTTTGTTTTCCTCTTTTTCTCTAAATATTTCAACATGGTATCAGGGCCACCGATCACGTAACCTGCTGCCATCATCTCTTCCGCCTTTCTTGTGGTCGTCATCACTTGCAGATCCTTTGTTTCTCCTGCCTTGTTTGGGGGGTAGCTGGGGCTTCGGCCTCGATGGCTTTCAAAACCCCCTTCTTCAAATCTGAGAGAAATCCCTAACTCTCCATCTTAGAGAGGGAAGATAGGGAATCCCTAACTCCCCATCCTCTCTTCGATCTGATTCCACCTCTCAAATCTGTCAATCACTTCGAGTCTTTACGGACCCTTGGTAGCGAGCCCGGCAATGATGAGACCAAGAAGGTTGACTCGGTGTACACCGATGTGGCCACCACTGCAGTCTTCAGACCCCACTCCCCATACCGATCTACTTCGAGACCATCTCTGGATCCTGCCCCATCCTCCCGCTCTTGAACACTGCCATTGCCGCTGCCTTCAGCTTCCTGAGCGCATCCAATGGCTCTCCTCACTTCAAGATCATCACCTGACCCGCCGCAGGGCATTTTCCTTCGCCGGTATTGGCCGGCTTGACAGAGCCCTCCTGCCGCTTCCCCTTTTGATCCATCTAAGTCCCCCTGCCATTCGATTTGGGGTTCCCTCGATCATAGAAGTCGTCGTTTCTTCGTTCTCTTCCCGATATCCCCGATCAGAGTGCTGGTTCGGGGGATCCTCGAATGCGTCGTGGCTATAGGCGATTCTGCTCGGGCGATGGCGATATGGTGAGCGCGGGCTCCAACCCTCCACAGCCTCGTCGAACGAGGACACGCCGGCGCCACGAGAGATGAGAGAGTTAAGCTCCCTGAGCACCTGCATTTGGTGCTCCTGTTCGTCGGTGTCGATGACCTCCTCCTCCACAGCCTCATCGGGTGAGAACACGTCAGCACCCACCAGAGATGAGGGAGTTAAACTCCCTAAGCACCTGCTTCCGGTGCTCTTATTCCTCTATGTTGGTGACCTCCTTCTCTACAGTCGTGCTGGGCGAGGACATGCCGATGCCACTAGAGATAAGAGAGTTAAGCTTCTTAAGCATTCGCTTCTGGTGCTCTTGTTCCTCCATGCCTGGCAAGGACATGTCGGCACGACTGGAAATGAGGGAGTTAATCTCCCTCAGCACCCGCTTCTGGTGCTTCTGTTCCTCCATTGAGGCGGTGGGCGCTGCCGCCCAAGGGAAGCTCTCGAGGTCGGTGGTGGTGGCCATGAAGGCCTCCATCATGGAGGTGTTGTCGTCAGTCCACAGGTTCATGTGGGACGTGATAGTGCTCGAACTCCATCACATCAACGAGATCCGGCTGGCGGGGTAACCGCAGTATCCTCAACTCTGGGACAGGACTAGGCTGCTTTCGGCTCCTTCAACATTCAGTTCGAGGTCTCTTTATCTTCTTTCATGGTGCTTTCATCTACAAGCATCGTCGAGTTTTGGTTGCCTTCTCTCTGAGATATGTCCTTGCCGTAAGTGTCATCTTCTTTGTGTTTTCTCGCTGTCACATCATCAGGCAAGTTAATCAGCCATATCGACAGACATGTCAATTAGTCACGCCAATCACACAAAGCAGTCTACCATATTAATTTTCGAGTTGTTATGTCAGCTCCTAATCTGCTACATCAGCTTTTGAACTGTTACTTCAGCTCTTCATCTAGTATGTTAGTTTTTCAGTACATTCGTGATCGAGTTTCCAAACTCAAGTTGACAAGTATAGTAACATCTTGAATTTAAAGGAGGATGTTAGAATAATTTTAAAGATCATGTAACAATCTGCATCATTTGTAATATATATTTTTTATCGGCGTAATTCCATGTCAATCTATATTAATTTTTTTTTGTTAGCATAATCTTGTTAGAGTGGTTTTAGGGATAAATGACAACATGTATCACTTATAATATTTTTCATTGTTAGTAAGATCTTATATTAACCTATATTATTTTTCATTTATGGAGTCCGTACACGAGTATATATAACTCCTCAGATGCATTGAATATGAAGGCACAAAGAAATAAAATCATTTTTTTTCTTTTTTCTTTTCTTTTGTTTTTCTCTTTATATTAATGTGATTTGAAAATGGTGATTTGGATCAAAGTAATGGAACTGCACTCATGTAACAAATAAAGGCTAACACCTATTACTTTATTAAAGTGAAGGATACCCTACACTAGTGTACTTTCTTCACTGGATGAGGAGGAGAAGCTCCCGGGACCACAGGAGATCTAATCCCAACCAGACAAAAAAGGCAAAAGATGAAGACCGTAAGTCCAAATGCCGGTGAGGAGATGTCGCGGACCGTACGTTCACGCGAAAGAAGCATTCACCTTCCCACACGCGATTCCGCTGGATCACCCACCACACAAACACTCAGTAACTTCATCATTCACCGGCCAGCACAAATCTCAAAGAGACCAGTGGATGATCCAGCGGTCTTCGTAAGGATACAACCCCGACCCGACCCGACCCGTCCATTCCCCTACCCCAAACGCCACATTTATCAGAGCTGAGAAACGAGTCCGGGAAACGTCGTATAGAAGCAGTATGCTATTAGTGAAACGCCATCTGGGTTCAAGATTCCTTTGGGAAACGTATTCCCTTTTTTTTGGGCGGTTCCTCTTTGAAGACGGGCAGTTGATTGTGGGGCCCGCTCTGCGAGACCAACTGACACGTTGTCTCGTCGGTGGCGGGCAGTCACGGTGCCGTCGCCGTGACAGCACCGGCGCAAGTCGTTATACCGGGGACGTGCCGGTCACAGTCGGTAACTTGTCCCGAGAAAAATTAAATTTAAAATATCGGTTTCGGGTTTTCGGCGGGAAGGCGTTGCTTGCGGTTTCCTTTCCCGGCAGATGCTTCGCTCTTTTTGACCGCAGGGAATCGCCACTTCCATCGAGGTTCTCTTTATTTATTTTTCCCTTTTTTAAAGTGGTCCTAGTTTTTAACTGTACTGATGGTATTGCCGTCATCTTCGTTATATGTAGCCGACCCAAGCTCGCATGGAAATTTTTATGGAGCAGATCCTGGCCAAATCCATATAAGTTTGTCGCATGTAATTCGTTGGAAATTTTTAATTCGCGGGGACTGGGGTGTCCGCCTGTCGATTCGCATCTCTGCTTTCAATTTAATTTATCTTAGAGAGAACTAGATTATGTGGGACATTTTTGTTGGTTGTTATGTGAAGTAGATCAGAAAGATTTCTAGGAGATTGTTGAATATTTGATAATTTATCCCATAGGGAGTCATTGAGCTTGTAGAAAACTGAGCAGGATCATACAGGGAAGGGCCGTAAGATTTGATACATGTACTCTTCTTTACGAGACAAAATATAACCACCCTAAATCAAATGGAGCAAAGTCTACCAAGTGAATGCTTTGGCTGTGTTCGTTGGAAGGAGAGACGGTTAAGGCTTCCCGCTTTGGCGGATTTTACCCAATTTCTTTTAGAACGGCCTTGGCAAGAGTCAGCTACATAAGATTATACTTATGGGCGAACTTCATCCATTTGGTGGAGACATGATCGAATACATTGTGCAAGGAAATATACTATAAGTTGCATCCTTTATTACCGCTTACTCTAACAAGATGTTGCGAATGGATGGTGCAGTCTTTTTTTTTTGAGATATTTTATTTTCTGACTTGTATGACTGTACTTATATTAGATTTATGTAATTCGTCCATCCTAGTACAAACTATTTAGTGCCGAATTTTCCATTTCTCGAGTTCAAAAATTTGAGGACGAGATTGATGTTTCTCATCAAGAATTCAACCTGCATTGACAATTTTATGTTAAGAGGTGAAAAGAATAAATCGTTCAAAGTAAAAGTGATCTCACTCTTGATATTCAAAAAGCAAAAGTTATTCGTTGAATGGACCAACTGGAAATCAAAAGCAAGATAGAGAAGTAGAAAGAGCACACATAATTACCATTTCTATTTTTAATTGGGGCAATGCAAATCAAAAGGCAGGGGAGTGGTCCAAAGATGGCTAGAGGTCTAAAGCATGCCAATAAGTGATTTCCAAGTGATATTATTAATAGCAATAAATCTTATTTGTACAACTAAACCTAAATCTAAAAGTTGGTTCAATAAAGAAGTTTACGTCCTGCTCGGATGCTCGAAGATTCTGTTGGCCGGACAAAATCTTCTTACCTTGAGTTATAATTTGTCGATACATTTCAATTCAATTTGTGCAAAGAGATTGACAAGCTCAAAATACAATCAGTTTCTGTATTCGTTGATAACCGAAATCATCTTATTGCAAATAGATTAACTAGCCATAAAAATCAAGGATCGGCTACCGTTGGCGGCCCCAAACTCTATAAACTATGTTTGTTTGCTTATAGCGTTAAAACTAAAAATCTTTTCTGAAGATCTTGTCGGTCTACTAAAATCTCCGGTATCCAAACAAATCTTTAAGGGTATCATTGTTCATAAAAAATTGAAAATATGGCTCCACTAATCGAAAAGGAAAAACAACAAGCAGTTGAAAAAAACAAACACGAGATCAAGCACTTAAATTGAAATAATCATCTAAAGAAAGTCATACTTAGCATCAATCTTACATCGTAGTTGATATATCTCGGAATCGAACACAGTTGATATTGGTAGACTAACTAATCAGAGCTCGCTATAAAATCTTGGACTAATTAATCAAAGTCAGACATGCACATTAAGAGTTTTTGAAATTTAAACTCTGCCCCCGATTGGCAACACTTCGGCCACAATTCCTAACAATTTTCGTAATTGCACGACAAATAAACAGATGTGCGGGCGACACACCGATGCATGATCCTCGAGATGGGCAATCGATTATCAAAAATGATCGATCCACACTTTTGAACCCTTTGGCGACGGGTACCAATCCTCATTTATATAAACCTTTCTGGGAGGATCTTTCCAGGTAAGTACTCTCGAGCTTTTCTTATGCCATTGTGCTGACACTCTACTACTCTCACAACATCTTCGCTGTTCTTCGAGAGACTGCCTAATTTAGGCATTAAAGGGTCATTCGTCTGATACTTTATGGTAAGATGACTCCCTTATTTTTTATGTTTTAGGTTGGATTGAGTGACAAAGTGAAGATCCAGGCACAATTTCCTCCTTCTAGTGCTATTTCGGGAGCGACCAAGGTTGGAGTTATCACCATCTAAGCACAACTGCCACCACATTACCATCTTGGAGATACATACCAACCTTCAACCGATCTTTACCGTTTAAACAGTTGATCGTCCGGCAGCTTAGTGCCTCGATGGGGCCGATTTTCAGTTGCGGCAATAATCACCACTAATGCGGATATGAAGTATCCGGGAAACCATGGTTAGAATTAATACCTTACTTGATGGGAAGGAAAAAGAAAGTTCAGCCATGGCTGAGAAAGCAATCACCAAAATAAGAAATAAAAGGAAAACATGAACGAACATGGTGGGAGCGAAGATGGTCAGGTAAGAACACTTGTGAGAGGCGAGAAACATGAATAGCCGCAAAGGGTCATGTGCAGCCCATGTGAGTTTTCCGCACTCGCAGATGCCACGTATCTAAAGCCGCCAATGTGTGGACCGTACCGTTCAATTACGCCGTTTTACTCCAATCTAAAAAAATTATGCCGTTTTACTCTCAGTTTTTCGCTGAAATTCCGGCTTGTTTGAGGAAAAGGGATTTAATATATTTTACCGCTAGGAAAAGATAACTTGAACGAGAAAGTTGGAGGAGACCGGCCCGCTGTAACCCAGCGCGGATTACGGCTTAACAAATAACAAGGGATCCGAGGGTTCCTTCGGCGATGATGGCGGAGACAATGGCGGGTTCTCTGTTCCACTGTCCACCGAAATCTCCACTTCCACCCTAACTTCAGCCCCGAGAAGGAAAAAATCGAGTCAAGTGCACGAAAACCGATGACTGATCTCCCCGTGGTGTTTTAACTCTGATGAATATTTTATACTTCTAAGAACTTGCTTCTGTTTTTATGTCATAAGCGTCTCCAAAAACGTAATTAGCTGCATCTTATCTCTAGTGGGCTTGCGACTGTAAGGCGTAAGCTTGGTCATTGAAGTCAAAGTAGACTGCGGTGGGGTCTCGTCCCTTCAGCAAAAGCGAACCAAAATTTGGTTTTGACCACCACACGGTAGCCAGCAGGTAAGGCGAGATTGCGGTGAGGAATTCTTCTCCCTAATATGGTGCATTCATACCAATAGTCAGCGTTTTGTTATATTTGTGGTTAATGCAGGATTCCTCCTAGACATTGAATTTCCTATGCACATTGCCTTTTTCACAAGGACCATACATCTTCGGTACAGATATATTCAATAACATCAGAAAATAATAAGTCATGAAGCACTTTAAGCAACTCCTCTTCTTCTACCCATAGAGTGCCTCCAAAGTGATCGACTACATAAAATATGCTTAAACTGAAAGGCCACACCATTTTTCATTACCGTCCAAATATTTCGAAATAAGGGTAACCAATATAAGGTTCGCTCGCTCTACGTTGAAGCCCAAAGATGTGGAAGTCTACAGCCGGTTGGATCGGGATTCATTCCATGGTTTTGCTATTGGGTTCGGACCTAAATTATTTGTGTGAGTTCACCAAACTCGGTGAACCTAATCAAGAGAAATTATCTTCTTGCTGAAGTTCTATGGTTCTCTACTTTGAAACTCCTTGATAGACTTAAGAACCGCAGACTAATAATTTTTTCAACTGCGGACAAAGCGTTTCAAACCCAACGAGCCAAGAAAAATGAAAAGCCGAATGACCGCAACACCCCAACCAAATACCAAACGACCGTCGTTGGCGGCCTACCACCTTGGCTCGTATCTCACCTGGACCTAATTTTCTTAACTGACGCATCCAATCGCGCTGAAATAAAAGTTATTGGCCATTTAGTCAGTTAGTATTATACTATTATATTAAAGAGTGGAAAATGGTAGGCCTTAAAGCATTCCAAACTCGTTTCAACATCCATCTGCACATAACTCAAAACGGTTATTCCTTGTTTCAACCATGGATTTATGTAAAAAAAAAAGTGTATATATATATATATATGTTCGTTTTTTTTTTTGGATACAAAGGGAAGCAGAGTGCCACTCATAAAAAAAACAAAAGAAAAAATGTGCCACCCATAAAAAAAGAGAGGGAAAAATGTGACTTGCAAATGATGGGAAATACAAAGTGCAACTGTTCTTCCAGTCGCAGTAACTACAATTTAAGGCGCAGTAAATCGAATTTAATTGGTGGGTCGGGTAGATTCGTTCGAAGCAGTGATGAATGTGATCGTTGGAATTTGATACATATACACTAATACACCATTGTTTCATAGAAGACAAAAAAGAGTGTATTTATCAAAAAGCCTGGCAGGAAATCCGCAACGGCTCGTCTGTCAGTGGGAGCGCCGGCGGCACATGACATGCTTCAACCCTTTTCTAGAACCGTTTTCGGCTCGGAGACGGGCAGAACTCTGTCACGCCGCAGGGTCCTCACCTTTCTCCATATATAGGCCTCTCGAGCTTCCCAAATCCCTTATCCATTCTCCCCCTTCCTCCTTCTCCTCCTCCTCCTCCTCCACTGGCTTGGGGGGTTATCTCCTGATAAGCCACAGTTATATGGTTTATTTTTAAGCAAAGGATTCATCTTCTTTGCTGCATTTGGTCTCTTTTTCTTGTCTTGAAGGGTAATTATATCCCTGTTTCCTTCTTTCCTAGTTGTGCGAGGGGGGGTGAGAGAGGGTTTATTTGATAAACGAGCCATGGCTGGTGGTCTTGCTCTGCTGCTTCATGTGATGCTAGTTCTGGTGCCCTTTGCCGTGGCTGGGCATGACTATGGGAAGGCTCTCAGCAAGAGCATTCTCTTCTTTGAGGCCCAGAGATCCGGGTACCTTCCCAGCAACCAGAGGGTCACTTGGAGAGCTAATTCTGGGCTCCTTGATGGAAAGGCCAACGGGGTACGGCCCCACCTCTCTCTCTCTCTCTCTCTCTCTCTCTCTATAACACGCACAAAAATCTCTGCTCTCCTTGTGTATAATTTTGATGCCATTTCTTTTTCTTGGTCTGATAACTATGTCTATGGACATTACAGAAAGTGAAGCTAATGAGCCATAACAAATATTTTCTCTCTCGCTTTCTTCACTTGGCTTGCGGCCATTATCCTCTGCTTTTTAAAACGTTGCGCTAAAACGTTTTATTTACAATGTACAACAGTGCACCATCTTATTACGTTGGGTCCAACTGTTAACATATAGTTTTGTACCTTAAATTTGAATACAGGGGAGGAAAGAGCATCAGGTGTCTCTCTTCTCCGTTCAAGCTCCCTTTTATGTTTTTTCTCCCTGATTGGTTTCTTTTGTTGTGAAAACAGGTAAATCTTGTTGGTGGATACTATGATGCAGGAGACAATGTGAAATTTGGGCTGCCCATGGCCTTCACCATCACCATGATGTCTTGGAGCATTGTGGAGTATGGCAAGCAGATGGCTGACAGCGGAGAGCTAGGTCATGCCATGGATGCTGTGAAGTGGGGAACGGACTACCTCATTAAAGCCCACCCAGAGCCCAATGTTGTATATGGAGAGGTGGGTGCCCTTCTTTCCTTTCTTATGACCCTTGCTTATGGCATCAGTTTGGTTCAAGTACCAGACTTGGGAATCCTGAATAGTCCTAAGAATGCCAGTGTTTCACTTTGCCATCGAACATTTATCTCTAGGAGGAAGCGAGTGTTGGTTTGGGTGCCTTCCTATCTTTTGCTTCTTGTCTTACCCCTCGACTTTTTTCCCACACTGGAACATTGGGGCACGTGATTTTGTTGTGACCTGAAGGATTTCTCTAGTTTTCCTACTGAAAGTTGGGTAAAATCCTATCGATTTGTTTTAACTTGACTACTTCTCATGTGCGTCGGGAGTTCTTGGCTTGCCCCCTATGTTTTAACTTCATGCATTTTCCCCTTAGCTTCGTGGAAACAATTAATTATTTGGCTATGATTACATGCCCTTAACTTTATTCAACACGAAGCGCAAGATGGGGGTTCTAATTATCTAGGCACGTTTCAAGTAAGATCAAGTATAGATGTAAGCGTGCAAGTTAATCCTGATAATTTTGGACCAAGACATCTCTATTACCCATAGATATTATTTTATGGTGTATTTGGCTTTTTATAGACTAGATAATGTACACAATCTAGCATTTCGTTGCTTTATCGTACGTTATTATCTCTCTATCCTAAATTATGATGCAAACGTGATATGATTCAACTACTTTCTCTTAAACCAGATCCTGTTTGGAGAGAAACACACTTGTCTCGGTCTCTACCCTGTCCCACTCTACCTCGAGTGTCTTTAGAATAGTTCCTGTAGTTCAATTATATCCGTTGGTTCGGCAATTCCCGTAAAAATAACCCTTCCCTTGCTACATAAATTGCATCATCAGTGGGGTTGTCTCAATGCCCTTAACCTTTGTTCCCCTAGGAAAAGCTCTCATTTGTGGTTGTTGGGTTGTCTCATCTCTGCTATGTTATCCTAAACAACAGACATTCCAGCAAATTGAAAGTTCGAAGAAGCAAGTGTTTTCATCAGTCCATATCCATCTCTATCATAAGGGACATGACATCCCCCTTTACGTTGATTTGCTTCTAACAGTGATAGAGTTTTTTCTTAAATAATTGAGAGTGATAGCTTGTCTCTTTGGTGATTCGTGCAGGTGGGCGATGGAAACACAGACCACTCCTGCTGGCAGCGGCCGGAGGACATGACAACCAGCCGCCAAGCCTACCGCATCGATGTCAACCACCCCGGGTCGGACCTCGCCGGAGAGAGCGCCGCGGCCATGGCTTCCGCCTCTCTTGTCTTCCGCCGCTCCGACCCGGCCTACTCCAACCAGCTCCTCACCCACGCCAAGCAGGTTCGAACCGAAACGGACCAAATCGAACCGTTTTCCCTTCGCATAAAATAAATAAATAAAGACTCGGCGCACGTTGATACGAGCTTATCGTGGAATACTAACGTGCAAGCAAGTAACGTGGTACCGTATGATGGGACCCACGTGTTTCGTTTCCGTGACTGGCGGATCTGGGCCGTCCGGACCGGTATCTTTCTGAAATATGGACGGTTGGAGTCACGTGGCGAGACGCGTCAGTACCGTTGTCCCTCGCGCGCGCGACTCCAAATGACGATTACGTCCTCGTTCTTTTACGCCATTTCCCCTTCGGCCGTCCAATCTGAGGCCATAAAGGTCATTTAGTGTTCTCGTAGCCCAGTCGCTTCGTGAGTCGCGCTTACGATTCTAACCATCCAAGACGATACGGTGTTAGTTTTTTCTTGTAAATTTGAAGGGAGTTAACATGAAGTTTCTTCAACCTTTCGCTTTGTTTTCGCTCAGCTGTTCGAGTTCGCCGACAAGTACAGAGGCAAGTACGACAGCAGCATCACCGTCGCTCATAAGTATTACCAATCTTACAGCGGATACGACGTAAGTTACAATTGAGAGGTCCACTTATCGGACGGAAGAGTTCGATCATTCATTTACCTCATCTCGTTTGCGTTTTGATCATGGTTGCAGGATGAGTTGCTGTGGGCCGCGGCGTGGCTATACCAGGCCACCAATGACCGTTACTATCTCGACTATTTGGCGAACAACGGCGATGCTCTTGGTGGGACCGGGTGGGGCATGCCCGAGTTTGGCTGGGATGTCAAATACGCTGGTGCTCAGGTTCTCGCCTCCAAGGTAAAATTTCGGGTGCTTCAATTTACATCAGGATGATTTTTTATTTGACTGGCTATTGATTCGGACCTTGTTTATAGCGTGACCCGTTTTGCCACGTTCGTTAGCTCCCTTGGTTTTATTCTTACCCCATTCTCCTCCGCCCAAGCCTAACTAGGCCCAATGATGTCCGGCTCTTAACTAATTGGGCCAGAATTGCAGCTTGCGCTTTTGCACGTATGTAGCCCAACCCACTGGAACCACGGTATTCGCGGGTAGTTGCCTGTAACGGCTCCTTCTCGGTCCTTTTGAAAGTTGTGATCTGAAACTGTTTGAAAGTTTGCCTCGTCGATAACGGTGCACTTTTTTTGATCCTAACTGCCAGTTCTTTGGCTGTTGTAGTTCCTTCTTCAAGGGAAGGCAGCCGAACATTCTTCCGTTTTGGAGCGGTACCAGCAGAAGGCGGAGTTGTTCATGTGCTCGTGCATCGGGAAAGGCAGCCGCAACGTGCAGAGGACCCCCGGCGGCCTGCTGTTCCGACAGAATTGGAACAACTTGCAATTTGCGACGAGCGCCTCTTTCCTGCTCACCGTTTACTCCGACTACCTTTCTTCTGCTGGGAAGACAGCACAGTGCTCTTCCGGGACTGCTACCCCCTCTGAGCTCCTTGCCTTTGCCAAGTCTCAGGTAATTTTACTTCAGAAATTACAAAACAAACTTCATCAAGCACCTGGCATGGTTACCTAAGTTGTAGGCCAGCTCTTCTATTACGAAGCACTTGATATTTTAGATCCATAAAAATCAGTACCCTTATGGTTGTCTCATTTTTTTTTGATGTGCAAATTTGTTACATGTCTCATGAGGTTCATATTTTGAGCGTTCCAAAGTCAGGAAGAACAGGGGATTTGTCTTTATGTAGTACTGGAAATTTAGAAACAATTAGATTGTTATGAGCTCTCCAAATTTTTGTCCTTCTCCTTGTGTACTACTATCTTTCCATCTAGTGTTAACACTTGCAGAAAAGGGGAGTTCAGATACGCTAGATTTACGATGAATATATATACCAATCACCTTGTATGCACCTTCTCTCAGGTGGATTACATACTTGGAGACAACCCAAGAGCTACGAGCTACATGGTGGGGTATGGAAGCACCTATCCACAGCAGGTCCACCACCGAGCATCCTCTATTGTGTCCATCAAGGTCAATCCATCGTTTGTGAGCTGCACCGGAGGATATGCCACTTGGTTCTCCCGCAAGGCCAGCGACCCCAACCTCCTCGAAGGCGCCATTGTAGGTGGCCCGGATGCCTACGATAATTTTGCCGATGAGAGAGATAACTATGAGCAGACCGAGCCTGCGACCTACAACAATGCTCCCGTTCTCGGCGTATTGGCTCGCCTTAATGGTGGCAACGCTGGTTTCAATCAACTTCTTCCTGGTAGGCAGCCACGAAGGCATCATATGGTTTTTACGTAAGATTTAAATGAAGAGTAGTTCTTTGAAGGTTGTGCATTGTGCTTGCAGTGGCCGTTCCCGCACCTAACGTGCCTGCGAAGAATGAAAAGCCGAAACCCTCACCTCAGCCTAAGAAGTCTCCTGCTCCAGGTATTTTTTAGCTTTGCATCTTTTCACCATGGCTTAATCCCTGGATTTATAAGTTGACAGTGGACACCTTTTTAAGCAGAGTTCGTCATTTTATTATTACTCAACTTTCTTTTTATTGTTTGAGTGAGGAGAACTCGCTAATGGAGGTTCTTTTTCATCGTTCTCGATGCAGCTGCTAAAGTTCCCTCGCCACTTACCGTTGAACAAAAGGCAACTACCTCATGGATTGCCAAGGGTAGAACATACTACCGGTATTCTGTTGTGGTAACCAACAAATCATCGAAGACTGTAAAAGATCTCAACATTTCAATATCCAAGCTTTTTGGCCCGTTATGGGGACTCAACAAGTCACGCTATGGTTACGGATTCCCGACATGGCTCAACTCCCTGTCTGCTGGCAAGAGCCTCGAGTTTGTGTACATCCACCCTGCTTCTCCAGCTGACGTCTGGATTTCTGGGTATAAGCTTGCCTGAAGATCGTCTGAAAGTGGAGAAGGATCAATCGAAGAAAACGTAGTGTTTGTGTAGGTTATAGAGTTACCGTTCAGGATGGTGTTTTTGTAGCCTCCTCTGCCGCTGTGCGTTTGGTAAGAAGTCCTTGGATTGTTTCAATAAGAGTGTGAATGGGGAGAAAGGAGTGAAGAGACAGGAATGGGAGTGCTCATCCTCTTTCTCCTCATCTTTTATTAGTCTATAGAGTTTGGGAGAGACCGAGTGGAAAATAGATGGGATGTGACTGGGCTTCTCAAATAGTTGGGGAGTGTTCATCCTCCTTTTCCACATTTTCTTCTTGTTTCCTGTTCTTCCTTCTTCACAAACTACCTGTGGTTGTAGTCACAGATGTAAGCTTCAAGCTTTCTTTGCTATATCAATGGAGATTGCGTGATATTGTGTTACAATCTGCCTCTCTTTTTCCTGCTTGGTTGTCAAGTTGGTAAATTATTATTTTTTTTCATATTTTATTAGTGCAGAATTTTATCTTCTGTTTCCTATCATTGGAGTTGTGTTGCTAGTATTAGTTCGAGCTACATTTCACCGAGCACAAATGTCGATCAACTGGATCGCTCGATCAATTCATGTATAGTGTTTATAAATAATCTTGTACAACGTTTATGATCTAAGAATCAAACTGTACATTAAATTGAAAAAGGCGTTGATGCTTCGATCAGTTTTTGCAGAACCACGGGAATCACTGCAATGGATCTTATATGCACAAAATCGAATTGGCGCTGCTACATTTTGGAAATAGCCTATGCAAACGTGTTTCAGTGAGCCATATGCTCGTTGGAGTAAACCTGTGGTTGTCGAGAAACTCGTGGTTCATTTCTTTGTGTGGATGGAGTGACTTACAGAAGGGTACTTGGAATTGTTTTCCTACAGTCTCTTGCATTAAGCTAATTAATCAAATGAAATAAGAATTCATTTTTTCTATGTCAAGATGATGTGTGCTTAGGCCAACGTGGTCACCAGTGAAGTTATGATCCAAGCTAGCTGTCAAATCCAGAACAACTCGAATGGAACTCATTATGACAACTGGGGAGAATATCTCATCAAAGTCAATACATTTTCTTCTGCTTGAAGCCTTTTACTATCAATCGAGCTTTGTACTTCACTAGTTTTTCACCATCCATCTTTAGCTTGAACACCTATTTATTTCATAGAGCCCTTTTATCTTTAGGAAGCTCTACCAACTCTAAGTGTCATTCTTCTGTAGAGAACTCATCTTTTCCTGCATAGACTTCACCTAGCTCTGCTTGTTCTTGTGAGTGTGTACTTTCTTAAAGCTCTCTAACTCCCCTTCTTTAATAAGCAAAACAAACTCTGATTTACGATATCTAGTTGATGGACGACGCTTCCGGGTAGACCTTCTAACCTGAGACTCTACCGCAGTAGGCTGCCCCCTGCTCAACACTCTATGGCAGAGTAGACTGCTCCTCCTGCTCAAACAAATCGTCCTCATCAATAACTGGTTCATTACCTTGGTCTTCAACTTGCATATCTTCTTTATTAGTGGCACTTTCTAGAGGTAAAGAGATAGATGTAAAGTTAGGAATACCTTCAACTGCTTGACTGGGCTTCTCCACTTTTTTAAAATCTGCCAAGGTCTGGTCTTCATAAAAAACTACATTTATACTTTTGATGATTTTCTTCTTCTCCGGATCTCACAACCCGTAGCCAAATTCTGCATCTCCATAACCAACAAATATACAAGGAATAGCCTTATCATCAAGCTTTGCTCGCTGTTCGTTAGGCACATGTGCAAATGTCTTGCATCCAAATACCTTCAAATGAAAATAGGAATCATCTTTCCTCATCCACACTTTTTTAAAAATATCAAAACCTAAAGAAACTGATGGAGACTGGTTGATTACGTAGCACGCAGTAAGTACATCTGATTCAACTATAAGTATTGGGCCGACCCGGACCAGAGTCAGCAACCCATCTAGAGGCCACTACATGTTGCTTCGAGGGGGAGAAATTGATGTACAATGGCTCAGTTATCGAACCCTTCAGAATCCTTCTATTTTCTGACCCCGCGTCACTGTTCTCCTCCTTTCTCAGAGACAGAGCTCCCTAAACGGATGTCTGTGTCACAGGAGAAGGTGCTCGCGACTTCTCCCCGAAGCAGCTCCTGACCACTTTATTTTTCCTTTCCCAGCCTTCTTCCCTCTCGATTTACTCGGGATAAGAGAGAGGGAGAGAGAAAGAAAGGAAGAAGGGGAGACTCACCTCGTGCGGCCGCTGCGGATTTCATCTCGCTAGCGACGCTAGCCTTGGCCTGGGCACCGCGACGCCGCCGGCCTCAGCCGGCTGCTCCCAGCACATCTCCTCTAGGGGGGAGAGAGGGCCGGCCGCCGCGAGCCGCTAGCTGGCCGCAGTCCTCAGGCCGACCTCGTCCTGGGCTTGCCTTCCTCCCTTTGTGGGAGAAGAAAGAGAGGAGAAGAGGGAAGAAGGAAAAGAGAGGAGAAGAAAAGGAAGGTACGGAAAGAAGGAAAGAAAAAGGACAAGAGAAGAAAAAGGAAGAGAAAAGAAAAGAAGAAAAGAAAAGGAGAAGAAAAAGGAAGAGAAAAGAAAAGAAGAAAAGAAAAGGAGAAGAAAAGAAAAAGAAGAAAAAGGAAGAGAGAAAAGAATCAAAAGGAAAAAAAAGAATGAGAAGGCCCAATTCATTGCGGGGCTAACTTAGCCTAGTTCAGCTACATTGGGCCCAATTGGGATGTACCCATTATGGGCCCAATCCAGCTTTATTGGGCCCTATTTGGGCCATACCCATTTGGGCTTAACTTGGGCTCATTTCAACTGTGTGGGATCTTGTTGGGCCGCGTCCAATAATATTTTAAGTTTTGCTTAGCTCTGAGATTAACAAAGAAATTAATTATATTCTAATGATATTTAAATAGGTGCACCAGACCTGTTTGTCTGAAATAGGAGTCAAGCGAAAAGAGATAAGTAACTTAATACTTCAAAGTGTGCTTTCTAAATTATTTGATAAATTAATTATCAGTAGATTAAATTTTGAGATATGTTTTGTACTTAGTAAAATGGGCCAGGCATATTAAATACCATTTGAAAATTTTGTTATATACTATGAAATATGTAAAATTTGATTAGGCAAGTTATCTATTTTGTATGTATGTATTTCCAAAATGGTTATGTTTTAGCCCCGCCGATGAAGATTATCCGTTGGCCCTGCCGACTTGTATCTGGGAGAAACTAGTTTCGATACCGTTGCACCGGTGGTTAGAATAGTGATTTTTGGACACCGTTGCCACCAGTGATTAGAATAGTAGTTTTTGGACATCGTTGCCACCGGTAGTTAATAATAGTGGTTTTGGACACCGTTGCCACCGGTGGTTTATAATAGTGATTTTTAGCACTTGTGCAGCCCATATCACTAGGTTACGTTGCCGTAGCTTATTAATGTTGGGAGTCTGACATTAGAGTTTTTGTGAAAATAATAATAAGTTTCAAAAAGGAAGGATACTTGGAATTGTTTTCCTACAATCCCTTGCATTAAGCTAATTAATCAAATGAAATAAGAATTCATTTTTTCTATGTCAGGATGATGTGTGCTTAGGACAACGTGGTCACCGTTAAAGTTAAGGACAGATAAGGATATCTAGACCCCTTTAAAATGGTACGTGACTTTTTATTTGCAAAGCTAACCATAACTTATTTCAGTATTGCTTATTTGGTTTGTCTCTTGACCACTTATCTAGATCCTATATGTTGCTGTTACAATCTGAGGTATAATGAGACCGGCCGAAATCAAGATGAAAGGCAGGTTGGCTAAGAGAATGTCGATGTTTCTGCATCACGAATTCAGTAGGCGAGCACGACCTACAAAGAAGTCCACTTGTTGGAAGGTTTCTGACAAGGAACCCTCTGATGTTTAAGCCAGTAGAGATCTAAAGCAACAACGGAATAAAGAGAGAGAACTAGAATGAGAGGTGCTCAAGAGAAAGATAGAACTTGAGAGTGCTTATATGAGAATTCCATGGTCATCCCTATATATATAGAATGAAATGAGTATCCATTACCTTATTCGTTGGGAAGCATAGTAATTGCATGGCAACAAATACCCACGATGTTAATTGTGTATTTATGGCCAGGTTGAGTCGACCGCCATAAGCGTGCCCTTTTAATGATCCTTGGCATCACACAGCTAATCCCACTATAATAAAATATCAGTCTGTACCAAAGTTATTCACCTCAGCTAAGGTTGAGATTAGGGAGATTAAGATGACCAATATTCTTTCCATCACAATCAAATACAAAGAAAAAATCAGCACTCTATTTCGGTATATCCCCTTTCCGACATCCGTTTGAGATTCTGGGTCGAAGGCCCACCTCTTCCGCACTCCCATCCTACTGGGCCCTCACATGGACCGATCTACAAGATGTTTAGATAATTTTTTATGCAGTTCAACAAACCCAACCCAATATCCTGTTCCAAGAGGACATCCATGGGCCACCAACTTCCAGCCCAAACCTCTTCTATAGAACCTTTTTTTTCTTGGTCCCAAACGGCGAGCATGCACTACAGTCCAAAGCTCTAGTTCTTACTGACTGGTGTAACTAACCGTTGCCCACACGTTGCTACGCGGCGAAGGCCATACGACATGTAACCATGAACGTGCCCCATCCCTCTCTACGAACTCAGGGCACATCTCTAAGCTAAACCCAAACACAAAGCACCGCAAACCCCTGCCCGGCCTCTGGTTCCTTTGCGAGGTCATGTGTTTGGTGCTTTTTCGTCGTTTGTATACCGACGTCACATGAAATGCGAACTCCCTCGCCAGAGACATGCGACGGCGAAACTGCAACGGGAGCTGGCTCGGAAAGGGCCGGTGTCCATCCGCTCCCCGCCCCAATCCACCGACACGCGTCCGAACTCGTAACCGTTGCTCGCGCATCCCGCCACCCCCCATCACTCGCTAGTCGCTCCGCTCCATGGCTTCGCTCATCGCTCCCCGTTCGAGCTATCCAGTTCGCTACAGCTGTATGGGGCCCACTTTAGGACTCTTCTGAGGCTTCCACCGGGGTCCACCCCAGCCGTTGTTCTAAATTGGACACGTCAGCCTGAACGCCTCGGCAGCTGTCGCGAGCGAGACAACCCGGAACACCCTGACGCATATCATCCTTCCCCACTGTTAAATCCCGATCCTAGCATCCGTGAGGCCACGTATGTCTGTAGGGGAAATCTCGACCGTCCACGTCCCTACTAGCCAACATCCCCGTTGTGATGCACCTGCTGTTCCGTCTAAGCGTCGCTGGCGTCCGTCGATCGCATCGCGACATCCGACGGCTGCGATTCCTTTATCCCCTCTTCTCTCCAAGTGTTTGATGGCATGCTTAGCTGCCGGTTCCCACGCTCGACACCAAGCAGCGAGCGGGGACAAGGACGACGAGCTTAAAAGGAGACGACGAGGGATGGCGGAAGGCACCGATACCCCTATCCTTGCCCCCAACCCCAAGGAGGAGGAGTCGGACAGAGCTCCCACCATTCAAGCCAAAATGGACGGTTCCAGTCCTGGGAATTTCCAAGCTCCGCCTCCGAAGAGGCAGCAGGGCCCGCAGGAGAGCTCCGACGATGAAGCGCCGCCTAAGCGGGTCCGAAGCGAGGGCCAGAGCTCTGGATCCACTCCCGAGGCGCCTCCTTCCCCTAATCCCGCTCCGCCGGTGGCGGGATTCGATCCTCCTGTCGCTCTCGCTGCCGACGGAGCTGCAGCGCCCCAGGCGTCCGCCGCGGAGGCCGCCGCCGTCCCGGCCGTCGGCGTGGACGTGGAACCTCCGGGCAGGCTCCTGACCCTGCAGCCGTTCGGGGTCACGTCGCTGATGGGGAGACGGCGAACAATGGAGGACACCTACAAGGTGGCCCTCGGGTTCACTGACTCGCTGGTGGAAGGGGAGCCAGCGTATGACTTCTTCGGGGTGTATGATGGCCACGGTGGATCCGCGGTGGCGAACTTCTGCCGTGATAACCTGCATTTGGTTCTGGCGGTCGAGGTGCAGAGGCTGCGGCGGTTGGCGGGGGAGGAGCTGGGGGAGCTGGAGCTGTGGCAGAGGGCCATGGCGGATTGCTTTGACAGGGTAGACCGGGAGATGCTGTTCATGGTGCCACCGGATATATTGGTTGGCTCGACGGCGGTCGTTGCAGTTGTGGGGACGAGGTCAATCATAATAGCCAACTGCGGCGACTCAAGGGCGGTGCTCTGCCGCAATGGAATCGCCGTTCCCGTCACCTCTGATCACAAGGTTTGCGTTTTTCATATACGGATTAAAACTTTATTCTGTGGGCTTCCTTGTCATTACTTTACTATCATATGCTTTCTAAGTAACTCTTAATTAGATAGACGTGCTTCTCCTGTTGTGACGTGGATACGGTGTTTCAAGTTCTAAGAGAGAACAGCAGTAAGAGCTCTATATATAGTATATACAGTTCTTTTTTTTTCCCTCTCCGACTGCTGAATATTTCCGGACTGCTCCTTGTATCTCGTATCTTCTGTTTGCTTATATTATTTGTTAGATCTTCACTTGGTGCTGTTTGGGATAAGAATAGTTATGTTTTCAAGCTTGATGTTGTGCTTGTTTATCATTTTTCGTCTTCCTTGTGATGAATTTTTCTTATTGCTGAAATGCACTTGCATGCATAGTAGGAAGTCATAATGGGCAGTTTCTTCTTGTTTTGGCAAAAGGCACAAGATGACTTCTGCAGAGCGGTCCTAGTTACATTATGTTATGGGATTTGGATGAAAATGTGTAGAGCGATGTTATAGAGACAAGGATTCTCTTTAGAGAACCTCCAAGCAAGTTTCAAAAAAAGGGAAGGGGGAGGAAGGGACAAGCAGCCCACCCCCAGCAGCCCCCACTGGGCCCCCATCTTGCCAGAAAAATGTTTGATGCAGGTAGAAATGACCGTGTGAGTTTCAGACAGTTCAAACAAGCTAAAATAGTGATCGGAGAGTATAGAATTAGGTGCAGAAAACATAACTTCCGTTTTAATATTTAAATTGCCAAAATTAAAGGAATTTAAAATCTATTTCAGTTTTTGCTAGAAACCATTGCATGAAATATTTTGACCTATGAGCATCGAAAATGTCGCCATGCAGATATTTCTTATCCATTCACTATATCTAACTGTGTGAATCTTTGCTGCAGTTAGGTTCATCTGTCGAGCAATGAACATCGAGAACGTGGCCCTACTATATTTTCGATATATATTCTTTGTTTGTCGTGTTCAACCATATCGCTTTTTATTTCCGTTAGGCTCAATTTTTGAGTAATGAATGTTGACAACATGGTCGTAGAGATATCTTAGATATATTTTCTGTATTTGTCGTATCCGGATGTATTAATCTTTGTTGTCGTTACGTTTATTTGTTAAGAAATGAACAATGAAAACATGGCTTAAATATATATCTTCTCTATTTGTCGTATTCGATAGTGTTACATTTTGCTATGAACGAGCTCATTTTCTAAGCAATGAAGGTCTAAAATGTGGCCCTAGATAAGTGTCTTCAATGTATCTTCCCTATTTGTCGAAACCACATGTGTTAATCTTTGTTATCGTTAGTTCATTTGCTACGCAATGAAAGTCAAACACATGGCCCTAGAGATATATTTTCAACATACCTTCTCTATCCGTCATATTCAACCGTGTAATCTTTTATTGCCATTAGGCTCATTTTTTGATCAATTAACATTGAAAATATGGGTCTAGAGACATATCTTCAATATACCTGTCAATTTGTCATATTCAGTTAAGTTAGTCGTTGTTGTCTTTAGGATTATGTGTCATGCAATGAATGTCGAAAACATGGCCCTAGAGATATATCTTCAATATATCTTCTCTTTGTCATATTCAATTGTGTATTACATTTTGTTTCTGTTAGGCTCATTTTCTGAGTAATGAATATTGAAAATGCAGCCTTAGAGATGCATCTTCAATATATCTTCTCTATGTGACATATCCAACTGCATTATTTTTTTTCCCTTTGCCCTTCGGTTCATTCTCCAAGCAATTCATTTTCTGAATTTAGATTTCTATTTGTAATTATTTTTGCCTTTGGCTTAATTTGTCAAGAAATGAATGTCAAAAAACGTGGCCATAAAGACAAGAAATATATCTTTGATATTCTTCTCTATTTGTTGTATTCAACCATCTTACTTTATGTTACGGTTAGGGTCTTTCGCCAACGAATATCAAAATTTTACCCTTGAGGTATATTTCCTCTATTTGTCATATCTAACCATCTAAATATTTTATTGTTGTTAGGTTCATTTGCTGAGCAATGAACATTGATAAAGTAGCTAACTAAGAAGACATATGTTTGACATATTTTTTATATTTCTTATATCCATTTCTATTAACTTTTGTTGTCATGAGATTCATTTGCCAGGCAGTGGATGTCAAAAAGGTGTTTATAGGTATATATCTTCAATATGTCTTCTTTATTTATTGTATGTGACTATGTTAATTTTTGTTTCCATGAGTTGTTTCCTCCTAAAAAGCCATTAGATTTACTTGCTGACCACTGAATGTCGACAATGTGGACATAGAGATATTTCTTCTTTATTTGGCATATACAACTATGTCATTGCTTGTAGCCTTGGAATGACTTTTAATTCCTTCTGTCATTAGGCTCATTCACTGATAATTTTCTTTCTTGTTGGTCCTTTTTTATTCGATTCATTAATTTCAACACAATCAGATAATGACTTGTTCTAAATCTAGAGCCCTGAATGGGATCTAATATGTCGTGTACCACACCAAGCATAGTATTATGTACATTCCACTTGACTTCTAATATGCGATGCACATCAATTCCCAAGCTGTGATATACTGTGCATGTCGCATTCCTATACATGATAGTATATATAAATTTACCATGCTCTTACATATATCTTCAAATCAATTCGAATTAGTGAAGGGTCAAATCATGTTCACGAGCTGAATGTCTTGGCATGTGAAGAATCTTTAAGGCAAAAGTAACAGCTACTATTTTGTGATGTTGTAAAAATTACAATATATGAATTTGATTATTCTAGACAAATATGAGAGCCATTTATGATACATTTTCATGTTGCTAAGCCCTGTTAGCCTCAAACATGGAATGCTTACTGTCCATATCCAGGCAAACTGGCTATTGAATACTTTTCACAAATAACTGGTTTGCATGGGAACTCCACTTTTAAGCATTAGTTAAAAACTTAAAAAATAACCTTATACAACTTGCAGTTGAGAGGAGGTAGAAGATATATATGCTTGTATATAGACACATGCATACTTCTATGTACATGTTCCTTTCAAAATTCTTATGAGTGCTTTGCAAATTTAATGTTGTAATATTGGAATCACATAGGTATTATCTATTCAACTTGGAGTTGAGGAGTTGCTAAAATTAGATGCATGTGCACACAAACAAACACACATATACAAAGTTACTAATAATAGTTATTATACATGATGCACTCCACTAAGAAAATACCACTTGGCAGTGTATCGAGCATCATCTTCTTAATACTATGATGATGGTTATGAACTACTAGGTCTCGACAATCCTGACGCACCTATTGCAGTCTAGTTCCACATATTGGTTGATAGGAGTAACTAGGTCAGGTTATAGACAATATTGAACTCCAAGTGCGTGAACGATCTGTAAACATGGGACTAGGATTGCCAAGCATTACCGGAAGACCTCATAAGTTGACAGAAAAAGATATCAAGACTAATTGTTAGTACTCTATGATCCATGCTTTGTTGAAGTATGATGATTGCCAAGCAAGAAGAAATTCTTGAGCCCCATTTCGTGTGGTAATCTTGCATTACATTTCAATTTTTTTCCTTGATCCTTTAGCCAAATTTACAATACAATCAGACTTGTGTTTCGTTACTCTCATAAAAGATAAAAAATCATATCCTTTGGCTAAATTTATGACATTCTCAGAGTTGTTCTTGTTTCATTAATATTCATAAAAATGAAAAACAATTTTTTCTTTCATTTGGCTAGAAGGTTACAATTGATATCTTGGTTTTGATGTATCTATTCTCAAGTTGTATGTTTCCTGGACAGCCTAACCGGCTCGATGAGATGGAAAGGATTAGTCGGGCTGGGGGAAAAGTCGTTGACTCGAATGGTTACCGTGTAATGGGAGTACTAGCAACTTCGAGAGCCCTAGGTATGTAAAATTCATATATGGTAGAACTAATCTATAGATACTAGTAGTTATTCTGATCTATACTCATCAGAAACATGGCAAAACAGATCTAAAATTGAATTTCACTATTCATATATTTCAACTTTAGTCATAGCTAAACCGAATCCCATGCACATGAGCTTAAATTTGTTTCACAACTTTCTTTGCTGTGGATATTTTCTTGTCCTTGACTTGGTTATTGATCCTAAGGGGTATACCATTCATTTGTTTATGGTAATGCTCCTCACCTTGTTTCTTTTACTCTTTGTGGAGTGAAATAAGGTGGAAGCTTATTTGTTTGCTTGAAATTAAAGCACTTGCTAAATGGAAAATATTAGCATATGTGGAGTGGTATTAGACATGAACCAAGATTTTCAAATAAGAAAAGACCAATAGAGCAGCTGGTTGTGAAGTTTGATGACTTGCACCAGCTAGTTGTGAAGTTCTGGATCTTTTGTATCATTTACGTTACCTTTATTATTGTTAAGTTTCAATTCTTCACCCTTATTTGTCCTCTATCCTAATGCCTGAATTTTGTTTGCCCATTCATCTTGCAAATTGCCTCCGGTTTAAAGATGGTTAATGTACAAATATGTTATGCTCTTGTACAGATATCATTAATTAAAAAGGGGTAAAAAAAACGAATGCTTTCTGTAATTATATTTAAATATTTCACAGTTGTATGAAAGTTTCCTCAAATGTTTCTTTTCATGATTGCAATGTTGTTATATTCTTTGTATCTTATGCATAGTTTTCAGACTGTGTTGTCATTTTCAGTATTGGTGAGCTTTTATATTATCAGAAATGTAAATTTGGTAAGAGACATGCTTTACTTTGTGGTTATTCTGCTTCCATTCAATTAGGTTCCGTTGTCTCGGGTGATAGAGCAAGCTCAGATGGTTTACAATCTGTCTCCCCAAAACAGCAATGAGCTACGAAATCTAATGCACATTTCATTGCAAGTGCTTCAACTATATCATTCCCAAATAAAGCCTGCCATTTATGTCATCGAGTTCGGTATCTGAACCTGTGATCAAATTATCTCTGTCAGCAACTAATGAGGGGTTAACTAGTTGTCTCAATAGGTAGATCTCCACCTTCCATGCTTATCCAGATTGCTCAACTATGATTTCCATCTAGATCCACTCAATAAATGATCTTGACTTCTTGACTAACTTCTTTTTGATTGAGGACCTGTGAGCTTTATATATACTGGAGTCAGTATAGACCAGGGTGAGTCTGACTAAAGTTAGTCCAAAGGTGAGCTACCTTTTTTTTTCTTCATCTTCTTTTATCTAGATGGTGGCAAGCTACTCCACATTTCATCGATAATGATATGAGACCAATGTTGAGCATACCGAGAGACTGTCCTGAACATGGACACATCAAACAGTTGTGATGCAGAGAGTTTTGTGTCTTGACCGTAAAGGCTGTTAACAAGTTTGTGGTAGCCCATAATTTGGATGACCTTCAGAACCGTAAGGTTGTCAAGCATCTTTTCTGAACATCTTAGTGTAATGACTCTAATCGTAGCTAGAAAAATTTTTGTGTTAGTCCTAAAATAGTCTTTTATATCTGTTGTCTTTCTCCTTAACAAGCAAGACTGATGCAGGGGACTACTGCCTCAAACCATTCGTCAGCGCTGAGCCTGAAGTTAGTGCTATCGATCGAACTGAGGAAGATGAGTTCCTGATACTGGCAAGTGATGGCCTTTGGGATGTTGCGTCCAATGAATTTGCTTGCCGGGTTGTGAGACAATGCCTCAAAGGGCAGCTGCACACGACATCCCAAAATGTAGTGCTCCAGCGTGCTGCTTCACAAGCAGCTTCCTTGTTGGCAGACCTTGCAATAGCTCGAGAAAGCTTTGACAATGTCAGTGTGGTGGTAGTTCAACTTAAGAAAATGTAGGATGGCAGTCGCCTGTTAAGTCTTTGACATTGGCAGTCCCATCTCTAAGGTTATCTTTGTTCTATCTCTATTTTCATGTTATAAGTACTGTTGTAAGGGATCATAAGACTTGGGTTATTATGTTTTATTTTGTTTCATGGAGGACCCAGTTTGATTGCTCATAGCCATACATGCTCCTGGGTCAGGATGTGGAAAGTTTAGTTTCTCTAAAAGGTTGTGTTAAAATACCTCTGCTTATATGGCGTTTCTTGTATACGTGCGTGTGCATGCATGTATTGCTATATGAGTGCTTCAACTCTGATCTTTCCTAACCTGATTTAGCAGTAAGTTTAGTAGTAATGCACAGTCAGGAAGGACCTTCTCAGTTGACAACATTGTACATAGAGTATGACCGAGGTAGTTAGGGTTAATTGCAGAAAAACATATGCATCAACAACAAATAATCTAAACTTTAGACAAAGCAAATAAGTTCTGATATCACTGTCCCAAGCTCACCACTAATCTGCAAACATGAATGTGTACTAGACTAGCGCACATCTCAGTATCTGGAGCAGTTATGAAGACTGGAACTACTACCATATGGAGCAAGATCTTGGAGCATGTAAAGAAATGGTTAACACTGATCTTTAGAAGAAATATGTGCGTCAAGACCACCCTTGACTATGTGCCCAAAAAGAAGAAGAAGAAGAAGAAGAAGAGACCAGTACCCTTGACTTGATGCACCACAAACTTTTCAGGATGGAACAGAATAGCACCTTACCGTGTTATTATTGATGGTGATAATTTTAGCTGGCGACTCTTCAGAAGAAAGCCCAGGGATGTGATGGTGGAAACTGTTGAACTCTTTGCGTGAGGGATGTTCACATAAATTTATGGCCACAGGGGACGGGCGGTAGTTTAGCCGCGGTATCTGTCTTTAGGTTTGTTCATAATGGTGGCACGGGGTGCAGCATTCCTAGCAGAATATTCTGAATACTTGTGTACGGCTTTGTCCCAGAGAACGGCTCTCCATCATGAAGCAGTATCTTGGCTAGCTTTGGCTGTTGATCTCCTCGCACAAATTGGTTCTAAGATTCTTTCAGCTTGTAGTAGTTTGGTTGGGAACGGCTGGAGGCAAAACGTAACAGTTCTATAGTGAAAATATTCTGTCCTCTTCTTTAGCATAAACCATCTGAGGGACTCCTCTCTTTCAAGAGAATTTATGGCATGCCAAATCCTGATAAGGTTCTTCGCTTCGTATCAAATTAAGTCATAGTGTACTAGGGATTGGGGCATGCATGGCAATCACGCTACGGTACCAGCCATTCAGAAGAGAAGAGTGTAAACCACATTTCTACATACGAAAACGTCATAATTCCCCTGGAAAGTTTTGCTGCCCATAAATCTCTAACAAATCAATGTACATTGGTGAACATAAGCACATTTACCTACTTTTTCCAACTTGATGCTCTTCCCTTTCTCCTCCCTCTCTTTCCCATATCCTTTTGTTTGCATCATTTTATTTCTTTTGTGACGTTTTTATGGAATAAAATTTGGATGATCTCTCCCTTTCTTTTCTATAACAAATATTTCTGCATGCATGCCCTTGGGTGCGCACGCGAATACGCAATTGAGACCATAAGATCTATTCCACAACTAGACTAGTGCAATCAAAGCTTAATTGTAGCAGATTCAATAACCACCATCTTGGGTTTACCGTTCGTTTGATAGGTTTTAATATCATTCACTCCAGAACTTATAAAGGAGAAGCAATTTCCCATATGCATTATCCGTGTGAGATTATATGGCATGCTACAATGAAGCAGTAGGGACTAAGCGCCTTGATTAGAGAGTGGTTATAAGAAAGTGGGTAAAAAAATAAGGAGAAGAAAAGAAGGCTGCAACAAAGCAAGCCTCGAAAGCCCTTAATTGTCGGGCGGGGCACACTAAGAGGTGGAGCAATTAAAACACATAAAATTTATTGTTGGGAATAAAAAAATTATCTCTGAATTTGACGAGAGTCATAGTTATTTTTTTTCACCAATCTTAGATCTCCGAGGTCTTTGGCATTATGCTTGGAGAGGAACAAAAATCATGTAGAGTGGGCAACATAGAAAAAAAAAAGGGGGCTGGACTCTTTATTTGAAACAAATCCTTTTGTGCATGTCTTAAAAAAAAATCCAAAAGTCAAATAGAGATAAGAGAATTCCTACTAATGGAGTTCATCAGTTTCCTAACTTAAAAAAACAAAACAAAAAAAAATTGCATGCATAAAGAGAGATCATGCGCGAAGAAAAATAATCCACATCCTCTTTCTTCCTCATCAAACCTCTCCTTCTATCCTCTTCTTCATCAAGCCATCTCTCTCATCCACGTGTCTTTCTTTTTTTTTTTCCCAATCTCTTTCTTCCTTCCTTCTGGAAATTATATATCGATTTATCTAAAGGTATGCATTGAAATTTGGATGACTATTTTGCTAGGTATATATCATCCGACCGTGCAGTGTGTACTGGCGAATACTATATTATGGAAACTATGTACCGATTTATCTAAAGGTGTATATTGGGTTGTTGCTGGGTATGTATTAGAAAAGCTTGCATTATGTATTAGGAAGCCGATAAGTGTGTATTACTTGATCAAGTAGTGTGTACTGATGAGCATCATATCTTGAAAACTATATATTGATTTACCTAAAAATATGTATTGAGATATTGGATGACTATATTGCTCGATGTATATCAACTAGAGATATATTATATACTGGTAGACATCATATTCTAAAAACTATATAATAATTTATTTGGAAGTATATATTGAGTTGGTATTAGGTGTATATCAAATAAGTTTATAATATGTATCAAGAAGCTGATGAATATATATCACTTGACGAAGAAAAAAGAGGATGCAACGATCATTTTTGCATATGGTCTTTATTGGTACGCATTTTTTTATTATTTTTTTAAGTTATAAAATTGATAGATTCTGTTAGTAGTAGAAGTTCTATCTTCATTTGACTTCCATCCTTCTTCTTTAAAATGGATGCAAGAAAAAATATGATAAAAAAAGTTTCGTCCTATATGATATCCTATGGTGCCCGCCCAATATGATTTTTGTTCCGGAGAGAGTCCTTATCCTAATTAGTAGCTCATACCTCGGCTTTTGTTTTTCTCTATTTTATTTTTCTGCTTCTTGATCTCCCCCGTTTCCAATGATGGAGTTATTTCCTTGCCCTCTCAACATCCCCAAATATATCTATAAGAAA
This sequence comes from Phoenix roebelenii, assembly GCA_025769935.1. Classification (NCBI taxonomy): domain Eukaryota; kingdom Viridiplantae; phylum Streptophyta; class Magnoliopsida; order Arecales; family Arecaceae; genus Phoenix; species Phoenix roebelenii. The sequence goes on from JAOXJJ010001100.1 coordinate 14,435,810, forward strand.
GAAGAAAAAAGCTGGCATACCTACTCCTGCCCCAAGGATCTTGTTTCTTATTTTGAATGTTGAGGGCCAACTTGGAATCTCCTGAATAAAAAAACATATGAAGCACACATAATACCACTTTCCTAAGTCGTGAGGTTGCATATAGACATACAAAAAAATTATAATATTTTGTAATCTAATACAGTATTCGAAAATTATATGCCGTGATTTAATCCAGTTGGATGTTTGGTTTACTAAAGGAAGTAGGTCAAAAAATGAAACCATGATATCAAAAAAATTCACCTTAGTTAGACTTTTCCGATCTAAATTCATGATTTCCTCTTCTATAATCTTATTCATTTATTTCTTCCCCTTCCAAACTTTTTATCCATATGAAAACTAAATAAAGATCTTCTGAAATGATCTCAATTCTCAAATCCAAAAAAGTTAGTTGAGAAAAGGAATAAAATACCGACCTTGTGATTATAATAAACAAATGCAACTTATTTATAATTTTCATTCTTTTTTATAGTACAAATAAATATACTTTATTAAAGGAATTAGTTGGCAAGCCTCTCTTAAATGGTTGTTAATGCTCATTAAGAAATAAAGAGAGAAAGAAAAGCAGGTGGAAGTACTAGTCTCATTTATTTTTTATTATTATTATTCTTTCTTGCTGTTGTTGGCTCAAAGAAGCACCAGTCATCACTCTCTTTTCTCTTTTGACTACCATAATAAATGCAAATATCTTCGTACTTTGTTAGAATTGTTAAAGCAAAGTGCCTCCAGAAGAAAGGGAACAAATATTGTTAGCTTTGTGGTCTTGAATCCCCCCAGATATTTTCATTTTTAGGCTTATCAAATGCAAACATGGCTCGTGGTGGCCGTGGTAGAGGCCGCAACACGGGAGTTATGCACAGCTTCAAAATCAGACTCAAGGAAGATTTTTTCCAAAGAAAAAATTTTTCGGAGTCAAGAGTGAAATAAATGCTTGCTTTTTTTTTTTCCGGAAAAAAGGGATAGGGAGGAGGAAGGGACAAGCCCACCCCGCGTAACAGCCCCCACTGAGCCCTCGTCCCGCCAGGAGAATGTTCGATGCGGGCAGAAATGACCGTATGTTGGGCAGCCCGACCGGTTTTACTCAGGCATTTCCCATCCATGGGCCCAGCTTAGCTATTCCTCTGGGCTCTGGCTCGAGTCCCAAGTACGAGTACGTCACACCTGACATCATCCTGGCTACTAGCGGTCCAAGAGCGGTCCTATACCTTATGTCCAAGCAGTGGCCTAAGCTATATTTTAATCGTCGCCGCAGCGACTCGAACTTAGAACCATGAGATTAGAATTTTCGTTCAGTACCATTAGGCTACCACCTTGGTGGCTTGTTTTTCGGGTATGGGCAGCTCTCGTGATATGTGGCCGCTAGATGTGGAACTGATGCACATGAAGCATTAATTATTTTTTAATGTCGCACGTAGCATAAAGTCTAAGCCTCCCAATCACAATCATGATGCGCATTACCAATAAAAATATATTGTTAAAATACAAAAAAAAAACACAATCATTTTCTCAAAAGGAACGTAGCAGATTAAAAAGAAATGGCAAAAAAAAAAAAAAAACTCTTCGAATCCTTCTGCACTTAAAAATCGATCACTTTGGTTATAGTAGTTCCAAGGACACAACTCCTCATCTTTCAGGACATGTCGTGTCTGTGAATAGTAACCACTAATCGATGGCATAATTTCAACATGCACGTCCAATCAAGAGATACGCGCTGATATTTGATGGTTTTTGTCCAATCAAAAGATATGTGGCTCTTCCAGTCATTCCAAAAAAAAATCTCTCGCACACGATTAGCAGCAGAAGAGGGAAAAAAAAAAAATTCCAGTTGCTGCTTTTTTTTTTTTCTTGCTTGCTTGGCACGCCTACTTTAAACCTGAAAAGTCTCTTTCTTTCCTCTGTTTATTCCATCCAACAAATCGGCTATCCGCTCGGCCAAGTAGTCGGATTTGGCTCTACTCTACTTAGAAAAAGAAGATGAAAATAAATGTCATTTCAAAGAAAAAGAGGTGGTTACATAGAGATGAGGCAATTGACCCCTTCCTCTATTTTAGGTTGGAATTATTTTGAAACTACCTTAAGGGTAAACATTTAGGCCTAAACAATCTGATGAGCATTAAAAAAAAAGTCTCATTCACCCTCCGAAATATATACAAAATTTGAAATACGTCACATTTCTGTAGCATGCCGGATGTCCTTTAAAAGTTGATGGTCGAACACCTCCGGTCTCTATTGTAGAATTCACTCAATCATCTTCACTGAGTTTCTCTTTAAGATGATGCACCGAACCTCCAGAACTCGCCCGGAAACATCCTCTCAAGCAATTCTGAGTTCTGTCCTCAAAATTGATAACTCAAAGTTGCGCCACCCACTCACCATAATCAGCCGAAACTCAGGATCTTTAATCATAAAGGCATCATAGTGGGCCGGGCCCAAAACCGTGGCTGTTTACGTCACCCTTGTTTCTGGGTAGAGGAGACGTCGCCCTTCCTTCTTTTTGGAATAATGGAGCGATGCGGGGGTAGCAAAAGCTGCAAGGCGTCACAACCATTCCCATTCGGAAAGATTCTACACGCTGTCGGTAGCGCCCACCAATCACGCGATGCCGTCTCTCTACTGATGAAGGAAGTCCGTGAAGGTTATTGAAAAGGAGTTCGTCGTCACGGCACTACGCCATCGTCGACTCGCGCCTCGAAGGCCGAACCAAAAAGGATTGAGGGTAAATCGGTCTTTTCGTGAAAAGAGGTGATGATCCCCGTCCACCCCTATAAATTCCCCCTGCCCGCTTCGACATCGCATCCCGAAAACTCGAACAGTGAGAGAGAGAGAGAGAGAGCGGGCGGGCGAGCGCGAGCTATAAGGGTAATTTACTCGAGAACGGAGAAGCATAAGGAGTTCCAAAGCGACCTACTCTTTCTCCAAGAAGGCATCTGTCGACGCCTTTTTTTTCCCTCGTTCGCCATTGGAACCCAGTAAGCCGAGCCGATCGCCTCCTGTTTCCCCTTCTCTTTCTCGGACTTCTTGCTGAGTTCTTACGCTTCCGCTAGGGCTCGGTGAAACCCTAGGTCGTTGGTCGGCGATCTCGCTCTGGAGACGCTTCAGTTAGCGTGGCAGGGGAATCGAATTCTTGATTTCTTGATTCTTGCGTTTGTGGATAACTGTCGGTTACTTCCTGTACGTGATCTTCTAGGTTTTCATGGTTTTTTCTTTTGCTGTTTTAGTTGCTCGTTTTCGAAGATTTATTGGAGTTGTCTCTCGGATTTGTTTCTCTCTTCTTCGAGGTTTCTGTGGTCGGCTGGGTTTGATTTGTTGTATCATGTCTTTCTTTCGGAGAATCAGATCGTTCTCAGTGGTGATTCATGTTTGGTTGCGTTTTTAATCTTTCGTCATTGCGATTTATGCTTGGTTGCATTCTTGATCTTTCTTCGGTGCGGTTCATGTTCGGTTTCTTTGTTTTTGAATAACTGTGAGAGACTCTTGATTTCTTGATTCGTATCGTGGTTGCTAGTCAGTTGCTTCTTTATTTTTATGTCGGAGTTGATTGTGATATTAGAACATCTTTTGCTGTTTTTGTTGCCTGTTTCTGTAGATATCTTGAAGGTTTCCCCAAAATTCGCTTTTGTTTTTCTAGATTTCCATGGTTGGTTTTCATTAGAGTCTTTGATAAGTGTCTAGTTTCATTCTTTTTGGACAATAGCTAGAGGTTCTTGATTTCTTGATCTGTAGCGTTCTGGGTACTTTTTTCAGTTGCTTCTTGAGGTCCTTTCAATGGAGATGATTTTGATTGTTCCTGAAGATTTGAATTTTCTCAAGATCTATATTTGTTCTTCTAGTTTTCTCTGCTTTTTTCCTTTTGGTGTCTTCCTTTTGGGAAATAAAATCTTTCTTCCATGGAGCTCATGCTCGTTTGCTTTCTTTTCTGACTTGGTGAGATACTTGAAACGGCAAAAGGAAATAGAATACATGGAGGGAGGTGGCGCAGGAAAAGATTTGGATAGGATGCAAGAAACAAATGGAAGTGGGGGAAATGGCTCCTTAAAAGTCATTCCTCCTTGCTGCTTAAAGGCAAGGGCTTCGGTGCCAGAGTCTGAGGCTAAATGTCATGCTACTGTGGTATCAGGGTGGTTCACAGAATCTCGGTCATGCTCGGGTAATTATCTGTTATTTGTATCTGAATTTTGTTATTATCCTGACAATGATGATAGGTATATGAGGTGGTTTAATTTACAGTTCTTTTTTCCTTGCTATGGAATTGTTGCAGGTAAAGCTGGCAAGGTCTTGTTCTACAATAATCCTATGTGGCCAGGTACCCTCTCTTAAATTTTATGTTCAGTGTGTGCGTGTGTGTAGTTTCTATATACACATCTATGTATATATGATATCTACACATCTATGTATATATGGTTTTTCTAGTCATGGACTTGCTTGACCTGACTCAGCCAATAACCCCACAAATGCCAAAAGCATTCAAAACATGTGAGGAGTATCTGGACCATATCCTCATCATACTGAGACCCTTGCCATTAAGTAAATGAATATTTATGCAAATTGTTTGTTATTTACTAGGTTATATTCAGGTTCTGGTATGATACTTCTACAAGATGTGGCATTACTACCCTAAGAAATTATTAGTTCTTCGCATGACGAGGCATGCCTTGAAGTTTTAAGATATTTATATTCAATTGGAGCCCTGCAAGGATTCCGAGGTATCAGATATACCTGGATACATATTTGTGCTTGGCTTGTTTCTTAGTTTAGGATATTTATATTCTCTAGGAGCTCCTCAAATGTTCTAGGGAAACTTTCTCTATGTCTATGATGGACATTAATTTTTGAATTTTCAAACTCATTTTGTTGAACCATATTTTTAGATTGTTTGTCCTTTTGGATAAGGATTGCTTAATTTCTGAATTGGTCTACAAAGTTAAGGCTTCCTCTAGTCCTCAGCTTGGTGAGATATTCATCTTATTTATTATGATCTTGATTATGTATATCCATGTCTGTGACATGATTTTTTCCCCTCTAATGAAGATAGCCATAACGTCCCTAATTGACTTGATTGCACTTTATAGTTGGCAAGTTAGTATGCATTAACTCCTTTTTTGACTGTCACTTTTCATAGTTGGCCTTATATTGGAGTTACCAAATCTTTTTTGTGTTTTGTGGTGATAGTCCAAGGATCGCCATACCACCCCGTATTGCCAGATACGGGGCATATCGTACCATACCGAGAGAAAACTGGTACAAAACTCAATTTTGAATCGGTACAAACCCCGTACCGTCTTGTACCTTGTCTCATACTGCCTCATATCAAGGCGTACACCGACCTGTACAGAGGCGTACCAAACGTACCGACCTTTATTGAGGCGTACCAAGATAAAAGTTGAGAAAAGTGGTTGAAAGCTATTTCAGTACATGATGCGTATCATACCGCACCGAATTCTGTAAAGTACCGATACGGTACGCGGTATTGAGATTGCGGACCTTGGGTGATACCAATCTAGCATGATGTCTATGCATAACTTAAACCATTTGCTCTGTTGTCTGCAAAACTAGGTTCAATATGAACTTTAACGTTGAATCTTTTTTGCTTGATACTCCCTTGTATTGTAGCATTATCATTTGCTTTGTGCATATATGAGATTTCTGTTGTGCATTACAACATATTGCTCAATGTTGACCTATATCGAATTGTGAATTCTTATATCTATTCCATGTGAATTTAATTGCTGCATACAGGAGAAACTCATTCCTTGGAAGTGGAGAAGATTCTATACCAGGGGAGGTCAGAGTACCAAGAAATATTGGTTTTTGAGGTTTTTCTTAATCTTGTTTGTAGACATTTAACTATCTTGAATATTTTGAGCTCTCTTTTATGCTGCTTTCCTATGCAGTCTAAGACATATGGAAAAGTGCTTGTGCTTGATGGTATTGTCCAGCTGACGGATAAAGATGAATGTGCTTACCAGGAGATGATTGCCCACCTTCCTCTGTGTTCAATTCCATCCCCCAAACATGTAACTTTACTGTTCTAAGCCTTTCTTTGTCTAATTACTTTTGGTACTTGATAAATTTTCAAACTGCAAAAGACAGCATGCTGCACTTGTTGCTTCCATGGTTAGGCACTTGCATGGTGTGACATTTTACCATCTGTGCTTTAAGCTGATATGCCTTTGTTTCTCTATGTTAACATTACAAGTTAATGTTAAGATCATGCATCTTTTAGCTCACTTGCCAATTCATCTATTCAGTATAAGTGGGACTTTTTAGTAATTCTTTCGTTTCATATTTCCATAGGAAGAACAAAGAGGTGAAGAGAGAAGGTGATGGTGATTTCATGCTAATGCTAAGACTGTTTGTGCTTGATGATGATATTCACTTTTTTCTCCATATTAACATTAGAAGGTTAATGTTAAGATCATGAATCTTTTAATTCACTTGTCATTGCATCAATTCACTATAAGTGGGACTTGTTAATAATTCTTTTGTATTATATTTCCATAGTAAAGTCAAAGAGGTTGACAATAGAAGAGAGAAGGTGGTGGTGATTTCTTGCATTAGATGGAGGTTTTTTCCACCCACCTTACATTTGTGGAGAAGGATATTTATTCTAGTGCTATTGGACATGCTTCTGAGCTTTTATAATTGATTTACGTTAATGAGCATATCAACTTCAGTTGCGCATCATCTTGTTGTAGGTTATTCTAAGAACATTATGATAATGATACATTTTTATAGGTACATTATAATTTTGAAATTGTGTTCATGACGATCTAATGTTTTATTATATGAAAATGATAGTGATAACAAGAATCAATGCAAAGAGAGGGTGTGAAATGCTGTTCCAAGTTTCAATGTTTAAAGATTTGATAGATTCGTAGATGGCATATGTTGTTCTAAAAGTTTCTTTAGGCATGGGCTGTAGCTTGCTGGATTTATTTAGCTCTCTTGTAATTTGAGCTGACATAAACTAATAAGTGGTTTAGAAGTAGGCAATTTGATTCTAGATGGCAGAATGGACAAAGGATCCAGAGATCTTGAGGTAAGGTTGATTATATGTATGGCATTTTAGTGATTTTTTTTCTTGTTTTTGTAATGTTAAAGTGTCTCTTCTCCTGTGTTAGCACTGATTTTTACAATACAAATAGCAATTATTCATGCTATGACAAGCTAAACAAGACTATTCAATGCAGGTTTTAGTCGTTGGAGGTGGTGATGGTGGTGTGCTTCGAGAAGTTTCTAGACATAGTTCTGTGGAGGTCATAGATATTTGTGAAATAGATAAGCTGGTGATAGATGTGAGTGTGTTAGGAATTTCTTTACCTTCTCATGTCACGGATAGTCTCTTTTGTGGTTAAATATGTATGTGTTATGCAGGTTTGTAAAGAATTCTTCCCACATCTATCTGTTGGGTTTGAGGATCCTCGAGTTCGACTTCATGTTGGTGATGGTATGTTAAGAAATTAGCATATGCACGCCATTAATTGAGCAGTTTGTATTTATGGCATTGCTGTGGTTAGCAATTTGCGTCAATGTGTACTGTTATTATGGAATGCGAAGTCATATAAGCAATTAGTTTCTAGTCGCAGCTTTACCTACTTATGCTTAACATTTTCCTGGGTAATATGTGGGCTTCTTACAGCTGTTGAGTATATACAAAATGCTCCTGAAGGGATGTATGATGCCATCATTGTTGATTCCTCTGATCCAATAGGTGAGCTGCAGTTACCACTTCTCTTCAGGTAAATTTTATAATGGTGTTATAGTTCATCTAGAAATCATTGAGGGTGAAAATTTTCATGTCTAGATGCTAAATCTTTAAAATATTATCTTTGCTTAGAAGAAATCAGTTCTTATATCGTTGCAACAGGCTGCTCAAAGCTTAAATGATCTATTAGAAGGCAATAGCCAATAATTTATATTCACAGACGTACAAAGCTGTCAGTATTTTTACAGTGGTAGTGGTATTATTATTACATATAGACGTACAATGTCAAATGGTATCATTCAGTTAGGTAATCACTAACACTATTAGATATGAACGTACAAGTGCTGTTCTTGTACTGTTCCCTACCATGCTGTTTTATATGTGCTCCTCATCTTTTTATTATTTTGCATGTAATTGAATTGTTGTTTTTTAAAATAATCTGGTCGGCCTTATTGATGATGTTCCCTCTTGTATAGCTGCTTAAACTTTATATGGTCTGTATCCGGGCTGTGGGATGTTCCTCCTTCAGCCAGTCACATTGTAATAGTGTTAGCTTCCTTTCGGTCATTTGTAACGCTTCATGATCTTTGTTATATAGTTGGTTAAACTTGATAAGGTCAACACATCTAGGTTGTGGGATGTTCCTCCTTTGGCTAGTATAGTATTGTGTTAGCTTTCCTTTTGGTCTTCTGTAACCCTTTATGATTAGAGGGAGAAAGGTTCTTCATCTCGGTACTGGACCCCATACTGGTGCCACACGAGTAGTGTCGGTACGGAATCTTTTTGTTGTACCAAGTGTTGGTATACCACCTGTATTGTGTATCGGTACCGAACTGGTACGGTATGGTACGCACAGTACTGCCTGGTTCGAGCCAGTACAATGAACCATGAAAGGGAGAAGCCACCGTTTATCTGCTAGTGATATCCATCTTTTTTTTGTAGGTCACATCGGGCTCTTTTTTTCCAAACTTTTTGAGGTCCAAGCAATCTTATGTGTATTGACCCATTGAGATGTTATGAACTTTATGCACATCGTGCCTTTTTCTCTTCAATTTAATGACCTTATATGCGAGAAATCCTTTGCTCGACCTATCATCTTCTGTTGAAAACTTGCACAATCTTGTCTCCGATTCACATCTCAATCTTGGATGGCATCATCCATTGCAGCATCTTCATTCTGTTGTGTTTACTTCAGGCTGATTTTTTTTAAAAAAAACATGTATTAGGGTTTTCCTTATATTTTTCTTTCCACCATCATTTTGGCTCCATGGTGGAACTCTATTTTCTTTGTTGGTATGATTGTTGCACCAATCATGGAGTCCCTTGCTAATGCTATTGTCGTCATTCTTGGTGGTGCTTCATAACTTCATGTTTCATCGTGCATTGCCATCTGGGCTTACTCTATTTTATTTCATCTCCCTTTGTTGGTACCTTCATTGAGATTCATAACCTTCATTTCCATGCCTAGAACAAATCATTGTTCAATTACTTGTCAACATCAATAGCATGCATATTGGTGACATCATCTGTTCTGTTGAAATTGGATGTCATTGTACATCATTCAAGCTGACTTTGCTAGCCGGCTAGCTCTGCGGCCAGCTGACTTTGCTAGCTGCTTCATTCTACTGGCATGGTTCTATCAACCCTTTCATGTTGCAGCTCTGTGGGGTATGTCATTCTTCCAGTAGATCACGTAGAAGTTGGGTTCCCTGCTGTGCTTTGACACCAACTGTGACATACATGCAAATAGGGGTGTAAAAGGGCTGAACTTGAGTGAGCTGACCCCAGCTCTAGCTTGGTTTGATTGACAAGTAGGCTGGGTCGAGCTCAGCTTGAGTTCAACTGCAGCTCAGAGAACAAGGCTTGAGCATGGGTCATTTAGAAATTGAGCTTGCTCGATTAGCTTGATTGCTTTTTTTTTCGGAGGGGGGTGGTGCGGTGCAAGATCTAGGGCCATCAATCAAGAAATGTGGGGTGGCCATGGATATGACAAAGGTGGTCATGGTGAGGCGGAGCTCTAAATGGAAGCGAAGGTGGGGTGATGAAGGGGCTGAGAAGATCTAGTGGGCGATGAGATTGATGGCCTGCAGAAATCAAGGAGATTGTTTTCTGGAAGTTGCTGACACAGAGATGAGATCTTATGGCTTGCTGCTGCTGCCATTAGAGAGTGTGAGAGAAGGAAAAGGAAGGGGAAGGGAAAAAATAATGGAGAGAGGAGAAAGATTAGAGCCGATCGTGGGTTTGCCCTCTTTGGATCCCCTTTTTTTAAATGGATTTTGGTCTCAACCATTGGTCTTGATCCTAATAGATGGGAAAACTAAAACTCTGATATAACTTGGTCTCCTTCAAGTTAATGATCTTAACTCTTAGACATCATCTGTATCTGAAATACTTTTATATTACAAATAAAAATAACAGAATATATAAAATATATATTTGAGCTTTATTGAGATGATTATGAGCAAGGGTTCGCAGTACTGTACCGAACTGGGCGGTATGGAGTATATTGTAATGTACCGGTTTGGTACCAGTATACGGTATGAGGGGCGTAATAACACTTGATACGCTGAATAGGCCCTGAATTGTACCGTACTGACACAGTGATAATGTGCTATCGATATAAGGCCTGGTATTCGTTATAGAGACGGCGTTTCTTCAAGCTTATTTCCCTCTGAATTATGAGCCGGACATGAGATGCTTACGAACAGCTTGCTTGTTTGGCAACCCTATATCCAACTGTCTTTGCTGTCTTATTCTGCTTGCAACGTAAACAATTATGCTCCATTTTGCTTCTTCAGTGCCATCTTATCTCACCTATAGCGATCTTAGTTTTGGTACTTGATTCTATTGTTCTGGTAAATCACTTGGGTATGTAAATGCTACTCAAGCCTCCTTGCTTTGGTTTGACACACTGTGACATCTATCGAACTGCCTTAGGTGTTTTTGCAGCTTATGTGGTTTGTGGGTATATGTGGCTACTATTTTTGAATTATTTTAAAATTAGTATAATATATCAAGTACAATAAAAACAAAAAATAATGATGGTAAATTTTTGTGGATCAATAATAGCAATATTAATAACAATAACAGCTAATAATTAGTGCTTATTACTTGACTATAACATAATCAATATTTTATCACTATTAATGCCTGTATTAGGCCTACCTGAAACCCATATCAAACCTAATCATCACCTCATGGCTCACGTAAGAGTGGGCTATATATGCAGCTCCAGAATGCAATGGGCTCACATATGTAGCTCTATGATACAGTTTTTTTTCCTTTTTATAATATATGCTGTATGAGTGCGTGTAGTATTGCATATAAGCAACACAGGCAGTCAAG
>JAOXJJ010001100.1:14446998-14468927 GCA_025769935.1 Phoenix roebelenii
CTGAAACCCATATCAAACCTAATCATCACCTCATGGCTCACGTAAGAGTGGGCTATATATGCAGCTCCAGAATGCAACGGGCTCACATATGTAGCTTTATGATACTAGGCAGGTTGTATATGCAATCATGTAATGCTAAGCTGACAGTTTTTTTTCCTTTTTATAATATATGCTGTATGAGTGCGTGTAGTATTGCATATAAGCAACACAGGCAGTCAAGAGACCGCATGTCCTGTGCGATAATATGTACTGCATTTTACAACACTGTTTTTTTTTCAAAGATACATCATTGTTTTTTTTTCTTTAATGTTATGTTTCTTTTTTCTAGTACATTTATCATTAGTGTTGCACACTGAACCTTCCCCCCATTGATTTACAGGGCCAGCTCAGGAACTTGTGGAAAGGCCATTTTTTGAGACAATTGCAAGGGCATTAAAGCCTGGTGGTGTTCTTTGTAATCAAGCAGAAAGCATGTGGCTGCATACCCATCTTATTCAGGATATGCTTTCTATTTGTCTTAAAACATTTAAGGGTTCTGTCCGATATGCCTGGACAAGTGTACCCACATATCCTAGGTACTTTTACAGTTTTATTTTTCTTTTTTTGGGAATAGTTTTTGGTTATCTTTATCTGATTCTCAGAAGCTTTCGAACATGATGTTTGGCACAATGGTGGTTACAATAATGTTGCACTCTGTTTCTCTTATGTCTGTAACAGAGTGCCTGGTTCCTCCTGAAGCTTTTGATATCAGGAGTCTACTTCAAGTTGGGCATAGGTAGACTTAACACTTGGACAGAAGTCTCCATTAGACAGTTTGGTATTGCATACAGCACCCAATCATGTTAAATGATTACAACGTGCTGATTTGGTGCATGAAAGTGGGCAAGGGCTCTATGGATGAATGGCATCTATGTCTATGTGATGCCTCTTATAACTTAGTGACTGAGGTAGCCAAGCATCCATATAGCCCCCAAGTGTAGCCTTATTACAAGTTTGATATTGAAGAATAATTCAGCTAGTAATAAAATCTTGAATTTAAGAAAATGTAAAAAAATTATAATATGTAGAGTTAGATGGTCACGTGGATGGGAATTTAAGAAAGAAGAATGCTACAATGGTATCCTGGTACCCTGTCGCCAAGCAATAAGCATAGGTTGACAACTACAATGATGACATTAGCAATCACTTATCTATGAACATTTGCTGATTAATGAATTCTTAGTAGTGAATGTTTCATGAATATGTTAAAATTAATTTGTGAATAGTTCAAGAACCAACCTTTGAATTATTTGAAGGTTTTTTGATTGTCTGGTAGTATATTATATAAAAAATTTTAGCAATGAGTTGAAAAATTGAAAGTATTGGGACTGTTTATGTAGCAACATCTCTCTTTTTCACCTGAAAGAAAACTTTCATTATGATTATTTGTTCTCGTCATCATAAATTGTAACTTGCTGGATTATTTGCCATCTTGTTATGCTATACTGTACTAGCTAGTGTATCAATTTGAGATAATTTCTTTACAACTTACTTAAACATTCTAACTCTTTTTTTCCCCTTAATTTTGGGGGAGGGGATTTGCTATGAGTTTGAACATGTAATCTTGTTTATATGATCTTATCTTTAAGATGTGTTCCCTGGAGAGAAAGGTATATTAAGTTTTCCACAGGGGAAAATTTTCTAGTTTATTTATTTTTAATCCTGTGAAACATATGGACTGACTTATGACTGCTCGTATGCTAGCATTTTGTTTGTCACTGTAATTTTTTTCAGCAGTTACATGTAAATGTTAAATTTGAGAAGAAAAAATTTTGGGTATCTGTAGGGAAACAATAACCATGATACTCCTTATCCAACTGGTTCGCTCGTTCAAATCCTCCTACCCCTTTAATTCTTAATATGGGCAGCAGTCGCTGTCAATTGTAGTAGCAAAATCACCTTTCACTGATGCTATCTGCATTGTCTTCGAGTTCTCTCTTACTAATATCTGGTCCTGCTTTTCAACTCCAAGTGTTTCTCTTTACGTGGCTCTGTAATCTCAAGATTGCTACTGAACAGTTTGTAATAACAAAAGAATAGTTGGCTAACTCATTGAAGTTGATGATGGTCAGCAATCGTCTTCGCTCCTTGTAGCCAGTGGCTGAACCCGGATATGATGTAAGTTGGGACAATCCTGATAACTACTGTTCATGAATACATCCAACATAAAAGTTTTTTTAGAGGAATAATAAAATTTAAAAAAAATACATCTCATTAAAATCTATTGAAGTGTTCATTTAAATAATACAAGCAAGCCCGTATAAGATAGAAGTATAAAATAATAAAGAAGAAGATAAATGAAAAATAAATTGATCCCTAGTGAGAAGTCTATAATATTTCACTGACCACTGTTTGTTGTATGTATAACATTTTAAGCAAAAGCTCTAACCAAAAACAGTGCAATGACTATATATAAAGGAAAAAGTTAAACATGCACAAGGGAAACAATAATAATAAGATAAAATGAAAACGACGGGCCCTCCTCTCTCTCTTGGAACTTGGTAAGGGCATATGACTGCAAGAAGCTTGCTGCCTCTTCGCAGGTTCTGTTTTATCTCCTTTATTCCAAGATGTTTGCCAAGTTATCCTGAGCTGGAAAGCCAAACACGGGCAGATCATGATCGGGTTAAGAAAAAAAAAGAGTCATTGTTAAGGGATGAAGCTATTATTCTCTTTATCTACCAAAAATCTAATGGCCCAAGATTTTTACTCGGCATTTGAAAAAAAAATCATATTATCAGTTGGTTCTTCGTTCAGTAAGAACCAGTAAAGTTTCTCACCTGAGATCATGCATATCTAAATGAGAATCATGATTTAAATAGAAAAGTTTGAATTAACTCCAAAAGAGATGAGTAGTTGTGGACTGTTACAGCTACTCCAAAAGTTTTTTTTTCCCCTTGACTGCCATGATAGGAGTGCATGACATCATTTAGCAATGAAATGGAGCAAATAGCACTCTCAAATATCTGAGACATTTCTCCAATCCAGGGGGCCAACTGTACCCCCAACCCCCTGGTTCCACCAATGTTTGTACCTTATGAGACAATCTTAGCAATATGGAATGGCTACAGTTTAGATTCGCTTTCTTTGATGTTTCTATGTTAAATGTAAATGCAGTGGTGCAATTGGGTTTTTATTATGCGCAAAGGATGGCCCACCAGTTAACTTCATGAACCCTATAAATCCAATTGAGAAGCAGGAAGGAGCAATCATGGTTGGGAGAGAGGTCAAATTCTATAACTCAGAGGTATTGTTATTGTTAGGAACGGTTTAAAATTTCCATTAGCCATAATTATAGTTTCCCTGGCTTCTTGCACTTTCTTTTTATTTCTTCTTTCTAAATTTTAAGTGATTTGGCTGGCTGCTCATATAGCTAATATTACATGGCATCAAATTGGGTAACCTATTTGCTGTTTTTCAGATGCACGAAGCTGCATTCATCTTGCCATCATTTGCAAAGAGAGAGATAAATGCTGTTTATGCTTCTTCAACAATGGTAAAATTCTCATAAATTGCCTTGTTTTGCTAGTACTGCCAGATTTTTATTTTATTGGTGCATGGAAACTTATGGACTGATGACTTGAAAATGTCTTAGAAAGTTCAATCTTTGACAAGCTTTGTTGTGTCAACTATAACTATGATAACTTGTCATGGGATGCTTTGCTCAAAAAAAAAAAAAAAAAAAAAAAAGACATTGGATGCAAATCATGAGTGCAACAGACTCCTATTGAGTGTTGGCTTTCTTATATAATAACAATCATTAAGGTTCTTGTAATGTTGTCCGGTATTTTGCTTTTACCCTAATGGTTGAGACTTAGGATATTTGAAGAAATAGATTAAATATACTAAGGTAGTTCTTTTCTAGAAAATTCAAAGTCGAATCTTCTCTTTATGAACATTATTTCCTTTATTGATTTTGAAGCGGAAAATATGCATTTCAAAACAAACATAATTGAAAAATGATTCTATAACAGAATGATTTGAATAGTAGCTCTCAGGTGATGCCAGGAAATGCTTTTTTTTTAGAGGGGTGGCTGGGTGGGGGTGGGTTCAACTGCTTTATGTGTTAAAGCAGAAAACATGCATTTTTAAAACAAACATAATTGAAATGTTCTTCTCTGAAACGAATACTTTGAAGAGTAGCTTCTGGGTGATGCTAGGAAATGCTTATGGGGGTCCTCTGCTTTGCTTGTTGAATTTTGTGCTTTCCCCCATTTAGTGGTAACATTTTTTTTTGTCTTATTTCCACTGGTGTTACATGTGAGTTTTATGGTTCCCAGTATAACCACAACTTGCTCTGATAGGCCTGAGAAGAATCTCATATTTTGACTTGATGGTCAGGTCAAATCCTGAAAATAAGAGTCAGAGCACCCCCACCCCCACCAAATCCTCAAGGCCCCCGGCGTGCATGTGCATGTTTTCTTTTCTTCTCTTCCTCCGTTCTTGAGCCCTTTCCAAAATCTAATTTCTATCATTTTTCTTAACAAAAACACTTCTAGACCCTTAAAATGCCAGTGTCCTCTACTTCTCTCCCCATCTTTCTACTTTTCATTTCTTCTTTGCTCTTTTGTCCTTTCTTTTCTTGCTAATGTATAGGAACCAGGGTTATCACATCCCGTGTCCGTATCGGATATTGATGCTTGTCGGATACTTTTTAGATACGTGTTCTATAGTTATATTTAAGTATCTTATTTTTCAAAATTAAAAAATATTCCAAGTACTTCATGTATACACTCTAGATACTTCCCCGATACTACCGAAAATGAGAGGTTGAGGATTAATTTTGTAATATACATTAATATTAAAATATAAAATATGGATTATGGTCTATGAGATAATGACTAATTATGAGCTTGTAAAAGTTAATATTGTGCGCATGCATGTATTCTAGCCATATCATACGAAAAAGTTTACCTTTATATTTAGTGTGCTACAAAACTTATTGAAATTTCCCTATACCGCGGTCCGGAACTTCTGCTGTTACAATCCTGAAACTATGGCATGTTTCCTTTTTTCAAAGAATGCATCACCATTTCATCTATTGCTGTATTGTGGCAGGTGCAATTGAAACAGGCTGATGACATGTTGAAGACAAATGCAGCAGCAGAAAATGCAGACCTCACTTCCTAGGACCTGGTAAAATGGGTCAATTGTATTGTATGGGTAGCGATTGAGTTGGGAGAGTAGAAAATGCCAAGTAGGGGACTTCATAATACAATTGGAGACGTATATTGCCATTGATAAATGAACTCATGATGTATCTTGTGACTAGGCCAATATGAATGAAAAAAATAAATTTGACATTTTTCAACAAATTAGATCAGCAGATATAAGTGGGTTGCACAATATGCTCATGTTATCATGTGAGATCTGTTTTCTGTGGTCCTGGCCATAAAACATGAACTTTATTCTTATTCGGGAGCATAAAATTGTGCACAGCCATTTTATGGACTTGCTAAAACAGTCACGGAGACTTGCTACATGTTCAACTTTTTTCAATGCTGGCAGTCTATTTTAAGATTAAATGTGAAGTTTGATTAAGTGAAAATTTGTACAAGGACATGTAATTTTGTTATTTGAGGTCTATTAATGGTTCTGGCAATTCCATGGCATCAAACAAGCTTATCTTATTGACTAATTCCTTGCCTGATATTTCTCATGGTAGATGTAGTTTTTATCTATGGTTTTGTAACCGTGGTAGTGTTAAATTTTTGTGCACCAAGTTACCGTGAGAGTAAATTGGGGGGCAAAGTTTGACCTTGTAAAATTCAAATAAAATATGCATGTGAAATTGAGTAGCTAAACAGTGCGTCGGAAAAAGGTATGTAATTATGTATTTATCTTAGAAATTCTTCCTGTGTAAAATTGACAGCCTTACAGAATTTTGTATATGGAGATGTTTCTCATGCAGCATGTGCAGGTTTGCTGGTTCCAGGGGTTTGATCATTCCCAGTCTCCAAGACTGATAAAGAAGTTGAAGCGGCTAAGAGATGTGTGTAAACTTTAGAAGATTCGAAATTAGATCAACAGGTCGATCTAGGCAATGCAAGTTGGCGAATATCCAAATCAAATGCGAACAAGATTTGAAATTAGTTCCCATATCTGATTCAGGTTAAAACAAAATTCAACGTATATATGGTGCATTTAGATTCTGGTATATATTGAGTGCACGTGGATATTAGGTGCTCATCTATGTGATACCATGCCACGCCACTATATTTGTCGATCTGTTTCTTATTTGACAAGGTGTCTTATAGGTGCCTTGGTGGTCTCATCCCTTTGAATTTCATGAGACTTTTCCTGTGACGTTATACGAGGAATGCAGCTGGTTATCTAGTGATCTAGTAATGACGTAGAAGAAATGATTTGTATGGTGTCCTAACATTTTTTCGGATGTAAACTAATATATTTTGAGATTAGCTATAATGTCGTTAAATGTATAGGTTTAACATAATGTAGAGTCCTAACATTTTTTCAGATGCAAACTAATATACTTTGAGATCTATTATAATGTGGCTAAATGTATAGGTTTATATTTTTTAAGTCATATTTGGCATTGCTATAGATGGTAGAGTTTGTGTTCCTAGAGCTTTAGATAGTAAAATTCTGCTTATAAAGCTTTTAATAGAAAGTTTATTTGTTGTTTACTAATTATATTTTCGAAGTGCTGTGAGATTTTAACATTAGTTTTATATCCTATTAAAAAGTATTTTTGGTATCATGAGATGATAATAAAGGACATTGCATAATGCTTTAATTATCTAAATATTTTCATTATAAAAAATTGATATTATAAAGTATTCTTAAATTATAAATTATTTATTTTGATATTTAATCCAAATAATATGGTAAATAATAAATATTTCAATTTATAATAAAATATAACAATAATTTTATAATATTATTATTTAATAATTTTCTTATTATAATATAATAATATCATATTATTATTTAGTATATTATAAAAACTATTATATTATACTACTATTAAAGTATAATAATATTAAAATAATAGTGATGGTGATGATATATAATATTATTTTATTATATTGTATTTTTATTATATTATATTCTCTAAAAAAGTTATTATAAAGTACTATTAACTTATAAATTATCTTTTAATAAAATTGTTCCATGGCTTGAACTCGGATTTTTTGGGGGAGCCTTTTGCCTAAAAAAGCAGCTTCAAGTAGATATTTCGCTAAAAGCTCTAAATTGGAGCTTTTTCCTTATAATTTTTTTTTTTTGATTTTTAGAGGATTCGGAAAGTTGTTTCAAAAGTTTTACCAAAGACATCATAATCGTTCAAAAGAGAATCCAGCCCTTGAAAAAGTGCTTTTTAGCTTTTCAAAAACAATTATAAGTATGGTTATAATGTATTTATTTTTTCCAATGTAGACAACAATTATTGTATGATTTTATCAAGAACTTTTTATTTGTATTAAATAATCAAATATTAATTTTTTTGATAGAAAATTATCAAATATTAAGAGATAAAATCATAACAGATTATTCTCCTAACTAGCCTTTATTGAAGCCCTTTTAAACTTGATTTGCTTTGGTTCAATAAAGTCTTTGGTCAATATACCTAGGAGATGGGAATGGAATCTAGTACCTATATAGTATGTAAAGTACAGATAACTAGATAAGGGTCTAAGACATACTTACCAAACTCACAAAGAGATTGACCCCTCAAGGGTTTAGATCATAGTCCAACCAAACTTGCACTAAAATACTAAGGAAATAAAAATTATCTAAAATAAAATATATTGATATAAAAACATCAATAAATTTAGTAAATTTTCTACATCAAATACCATAATTACTATTTAATTGCAACATTTATAAAAGCTAATCATGAATTGTCTATTTTTTGAGAGCTGAGAAAAAAAATAAATGTAAATGTAGGAGTATGTAAATTCATTTGTCATATTTATTAAGAGAAATGGTTTTTTTAAAATAAAAATATGAAATATTATGACTTACACCAAATAACTCTATTTAGTTAAGTTGAAGTTTAAAGACATAGAATAAATCATTGCCATAAAATTTGAAATTAATGCTGGAGCCTGACGGTTGAATTCTTGTTGCAAAATTACGTAGGGTTAATTTTTTACTAGAGTTTGTCAAATATCCAGACTCGAATTTGAAAAATCTTTAAAATCCAAAACTGGATCCGAATTTGATAAACTTTATGAATAGATATATGGACCTGAATTTTTATTTGAATCCCATCTTAAACGGATCCCGTCGTATGTTATCATTATCCAATTTGTATTCAACCCAAGTCCGAGGCATCGAGGATTTGTACCATCGAGATAATAGCCCAGTGGAAACGAGGCCTGTCTTTCATCGGGGTGGTTCTAATTCGAAACGCGCAAGCGTCGATTAAATTCGGAGATCGGATGTCCCACGTTTGGACGTTGCTAGTGGAAGTGCTACTGATCCGTTAACAATCAGAGTGGTGCTGGGATGACGTACTCACATATGGGTAACCACAGATGAAGAGAGCAGTAGAGCACGTGAAAATTTGTGATCTAAATCGAACATGCCTCAGCAGGAAGGGGCCAGTGAAGATTGCTAGGGGATGAGTTTCCTCACCCATTTCTTCCTTTTTTTTTTTTTTTTTTCTTTTTTTTAACAAAAAAAGGGGACTTGTCCTGGCTACAGGCTACCCCATTAATACAATATCATCCTCCTTCGCTGCCAAGAAATCTCATCGGTAGGTCCATCGTCGGTCATCTTCCTGTCTTAAAGGGGAAAAGAGAAGGAAGCGGGGACGACGACAGCGAAAGAGAAGATGGAGGCTGGCGGGGTTGGAGAGTTGGCGGAGATGTGTATTGAAGCGGCGAGCGCCAGCCAGGAGACCGTGGAGAAATGGCGGAGGCAGCGGAGGACCCTCGAACGCCTTCCCACCCAGCTCGCCGACGCACTCCTTCGCCGCCTCATCCGTCGCCGCCTCCTTTACCCCTCCTTGCTAGAGTTCGTTGACCTCTCTCCATACACTCCCCTTTTTATAAGAAAATTTCGTGTCATCAAACCTAGTTTCCTTCTTTCTCTAGCACTCTTTTGAGGATGAGATGTTTGATGTTCGTTGATCGAAGGCTAACCTATGATTCGTATTTTTTTTTAATGCTAAACGTTATCGTTGATCTCTTTTTCCCCATCGATAAAGGTTTCATCTTTGTAAATTCTCGCGGAATTTGGTGGTTATTTAAATGGGTGGTCCTAGATCCCAAAATCATTCTTTGGAACAAAATCGCTGCCGCTTATTTCTTAAATGGGTATTTTAGTAGCTCTTTTTGTTTTGTAAATTAGATATTAATTTTGACTCAATTGTTTTCTTAAAAATAAAATTAGAGATAATTATGTTATATTCTTGTTATGGTTTCAAAACAATCCGTCTCTTTTCTGTTACAGGTCTCCAATTTATCATTTATTCAGGTAAATACATATATTGTATTGGTACATTCAGTACGTGTGCTATGGGAATTTTGTATCATGGCAAATAGCAAGGACCAGTGCTATCGATGATATTGCGAGCCATATGTTATTATCATCACGATCATCCTAGTTCTTATTTAAACATGGTGTAATTGGCTTTCATTTGCAGAATTTTCCAGCACTCAGTGGAGGAAATTGACTTGAAAGGTGCGAGCTACGTGGATGCAGAGTGGATGGCATACTTGGGTGCATTTCGTTACCTGCGTAGTTTAAATCTTGCGGACTGCAGGGCCATCAACAATTCTGCTCTTTGGCTAGTCACAGGTATGATATATTTACATGTCCTGCCATATAACAAGTTCTATATTAGATGCGATAAAATGCTTAATATTCTGATCCTGGTCTTGGGATAGCTTTTGCTCCATTGCAAAATGTGTTCTGATGTTTGATGACAATCCCCATAATTACCATCCATCTTACTTTAATAGCGTTAGGGTGGTCTTTCATTCTTAAATAAACATTCCCTAAAGATAAACCTGTAGCCCAGTTACCACTACCTCATTCCCCCCAAAAGTTCGGTAAGATACTCTGTAGCTGTTGTATTTCTTATGTAAACATATCTAATCACAAACTAGTAGGGAAAAAGTATACATTGTAATTCTGATTATCAGCATGCAGAATACGATGCTCAGAAAATGGTTGGTATAAATAATATTAGTTGTTCAAGCAATGTTGCTAAATTAATGTTCTGATTTTATTGTTTGTGGGAGGTCAAGAAAGAATGTGGGAAAGCCTTTGGCAATTAGTGCCACTGTACAAAAGTAAAACATGGATGTGGAAAAAGATGATTAGTATGTTGATTACTGCAAACATGAAGTTGTGAACAGCTAATGGATTAGGCTTCATCAACCATGAAGAATATTCAGTTGATTCAATGATGGTTAGAGGCGAATGTTACTTTATCTTTATAAATGATTAAACTTGATGGAGAGAGATTGTAATATCCCAACACATTGGTGCCTATTACAAGATCATCCGTATATGCAAGCTAAGTGAACTATAATAACTATTGATATATGTGAATAGAATCATCATGGGAATGAATCTTTTGTATGGGAATTAGATTGGTAAGGACTTGAACTTAATGACAACTAAGATCCTACTTAGAATAAGAAAAGTTTGACTATGCTAATATAGAAAGTTAAAGCCACCTTGTGGTTTCTCTAATAAGGCTGCCACCTTGTGCTTCTTTAAGCAACTGCCAGCTCGTGCTAATGACACCTCGTGCTTATTTCCAATCTCATGCTTTGCAGCCATCTTATACACATGCCACCTTATGCTTGTGCAGCCACTGCTTACTTATTATTAAGCTGCCACCTCAAATTGTTGTCTTAGCTGCCACCTCACTCTTGTACACCTCTTGTTTAGGACTATCAAAGTATCCAACTTGTGTTTACATATTGGTGATGGATCCCTCATGTTTGAAGACATTTATAAGTAGGAGGCTGCAGCCCACATTCTATCATTTTTGCTTCTCTATTCAGCCACCTACAATGTAGAGAACTAGTGATAGAAATGAGAAAAAATAGAGAAGAAAGGAAATGAATACCAAGCAATCCATTTGAAGATAGGAGAGTAAGGTTTACCATCTCACTACCGGACCCCATACCTATAACATCTTGGTACAATGTTGGTATGTTCGGTACAATCTCGGTTCGGCGTACTGACAATTAGAATGTTTCCCATACCATGTACTAATTTGGTACCTGTACAATATGGTATGCCCAGAATGCACCGATACCAACTAGTATGGCATACCATGGAGGAGAGAGTGGCATGAAGTTTTAAGATGGAAATTGGTAGGTGCCCTAACATGATTTACAATCTATATTAGTAACTAATTGATGGGCTTCATATGGATTTAGGAATTGGTTTTCTACTCTTCGCTGTCTATGAATTGTCTAAATTCCTTGTTTCTAACTAAAGTTGGGGCAGCTTGTTAATTTTACTTTTAGAATTATCCTTGGTGACATGGATACTGTTCTATGTTATATATCTTGGTTATATGTAAATGATGAAAGTTTTCATAATTTTTTCATCTTTTTTTTTCTGAATATTTAATGGCAAGTGAATTTTGAAAAATATGTACTTTGAATGAATATTTGACATGCAGATTTATCAGTGTTAAGTCATCGTGAAGTAAAATTTATCTCAATATATTAGGGAGATTTATTTGATTCTAGCCATTTGAAATGTCCATCAACCATTATATTGCCTAAAAGTGAAATGTTTCATTTGTTATGATGTGAAACGAAAACTTTTGGTTAGTTATATTATGATAAGTGATCTCGGCTAACAAGGGTTAAGTTGTTGTCCTTCATGTTCTAATAAGAGACACAATGTAGGACCTCGGCTAACAAGTGTTAAGTTGTTGTCCTTCATGTTCTCCGTAGAGATATGATGCAGGATGCTGGTTAGCAAGGGTAAGTTGTTGGGCTTCGTGTTCTCAGTAGAGATACGATGTAGGACCTTGGCCAATAAGAGTAAGCTGTTTGCTTTCGTATTCTCAATAGAGATATCATGCAGCAAATCCTTGATCGACGCGTATAATAGTTGGTCTCAGTGAACCTTTAGCTAATGGGCATATTGATCGGTAAACTCCTGACTAGCGGATATAATAGTTGGTTACTGGCCAGTTGGTATTGAAATGATTGTAATAATCCTTTCAAAGTTTTGATATAAGTGTCCCTAGGGTATTTAATGTTGTTCTAGATGTATTTTAGTGTTTTTCTAAACAACTTTTTTTCAATAATTTTGGACGAAAAGTATGCATCTTGATGTACGAATTGTTTTCAAAAGCATTCAAGTGTTTCAAATAAAATTACATCTGAGTGTACTTATTATATAAGTATTATAAGATATTGTTTATTGACTATTTTAATTTTAATAAGTATGTATCTTCACTGTGCTCATCGTTCTATTTTTCTTCACACTTTATTTTTTGCTGTGTTTCGGTATTTACTAAGCTATGTAGCTTATCATTCAATTATGACATTTCAGATTGAAAGTCTAATTGGTATTAGTCTACTACCAAGCTTAACCTTTCGCTGGATGTAGGGAAGCTACTACCATAAAAGGAAGAGTTAGATCCTTCTTGTGTATCTTGAGGTAATGCTTGTAGTTATAGAAGTGACTGTACTAGTAAAGTGAGGGGAGAGTATATAATGTTCCTATATTGAGGGATGAATATTTGCCTATAAACTAAATTATTTTGCATATTATAAGACAATGGAATGAAATAAATCTTGGGTTGATTTTATAATTTTGAGTGGCAAAAGTTTAGTTGGATGAAATTTTAGTTGCTGTATGATCAAAGTGCTATTTACTTTATAGTTACATGTCATGAGGTTTAAATTGATACATATGTGCTTCTATTGGCAATCAATTGAGTTCAATGAGGGTATTGATTTATTGAGAATCTGAGATTGTTGTCACACTGGGATTTGGCAGAACCGGGCTCCAGGTTGTGACAGAGATACTTCTTGGAAGGAGATTTTCGGCATGTAAAGAAAGTGGGTGTTCTTTTGGTGTGCTGTCATATTTTCATCTTTCTGCTTTTCCTATGAAGGGAATGGGTGGTGACCTCACATCTTTATTCAATGATAAAATTCTCATTTGTTTTGAGCAATATGAACTTCTTGGACTTTGATTGAAGAGAGGCTCTTTTCTATAATCGAGTTTCGACAAACATCCTGCACTGTACGCACTTGGTGGATGCATTATCATTTTAGATCATCTTAGATTCAGTCTCCTATTTTCACAGTACTCTTTAAAGTGTTATTCTATACTTTCATCGGCAGATACTCCTAAATAAAGTAACAACTAGTTTTAATGGGAATATTGGATTTGATCTCTTTTGTTAAAGGGGTGATTTTAGAAAGGAAGATAAATTTTTAGGTATGGATTTGTTATAATTTATGCAGGAGCATGCTGATACTTATAAACAAAGGATGTTCCATTATAAGTGAAACAAGTATAAGAAGAAAACTATATAATGTGCGGCGAAGCCTTCCTTCGGTAGTAGGCTTGGTAGTATAGGTTATGGTCATATAAATCATGGGTGGACTGAATTTTATATTGGCTTTTCACAATGATTATATTTGGATCTTTTAGAAGCTATTTTAATAAGCACTAAGTGTTTAGATGATAATATGTCCATGTCATTATCATTACTTGTGGGAAGCCTTTTAATGGATTCTTTATTACCTAAATCAGGAGTAGTAGGTGCATGTTCATTGAGTAATGTACTAGACATCTTAAAATTCGTATGCAGAAGTAAAATAAACAATTATGTAATACCAAATATTATTTATTGGATACTTTATTTGTATAAATTCATGAAAGGAATTAGAAGAAGAGAATTAATACGAGAATGGCTAGGGTGTAGATTCTTGATAACTTTTAAACGGTGTTCTGTGCGCTAGAAAAGTTTGAATGTCGATTAACAAGTGATCGCTCAATATGTACACCCCCCTCCCTCTTTCCTTCTCTCTAAGGTGATATGAGGTGATCTTTGGTTTTAAAGTCAAGTTTTTTTAGTAGTCCTGCAAGGGTTCATGTTGAGCTTTATGGAACATGCAGATTTTCTGTGGTCAGGAGTCTCCACGTAGCTTGTTTTATCAGTTTCTTTTAGAGCTTCTGGATGTACCTTCTGTTGATGACTTTTGAAGAGGGTTCATAAATAAGGGATGAGATGACAACAGTCATTTGGATGAACTTATAATGAAAGAGAACCACTTCTTGAATGATATTTGACTGTATTCTCACATGCTTGATGGGATTAGATCGTCAAACTGTTTTCAGGACAATTGTCATCAGGTCAAGGAAAGTTTGTCAGCAAATGATTGACGCCAGGACTCTGAAGGACCTTCATGCTAGTAACCGAAAGGTTTAACATCAGCTTGCATGATTAACGTATGAAGAGAGTAGACATATAATCGTCTGTTCACGTCGGCATGTGAATTGGGAGGAGACCTCCAACAGGAATATGCTCAGGGACTTGATGGGTGAGACTGAGCAATTTGAAACATACTATTAGGGCAGAACTTCATCAAGCCAGCACATCGATCCTTTTGCCCTTTTTTTGGTTAAAATTCATTTTCTAGTTGTTCATGAGGATGCTAGAGTTAGGGCACCTAAACTGGTCTCTAAGGGCTGACCAGTATCAATTTGGTTGTGAAGGAAAAGCTTAATTTATTACTTTGTATGTCTCTTTGTCCTCTCTTTCCTCTTTTTTATATACTCTCTTTTTTCACATTGTTTTTCCAACTTCTCAAGGGGAAATTTATAACATCAAAGACAACAATAATGGGACAGGTAATTTATTTGTTTTAGACACCTTTGGTTCATTGATGAAGGTGATATGATAAATTTCTTTTATACTTTCTTGGTATTAGGAATGACTAGTCTCAAGGAGTTGGATCTGTCAAGGTGCTCTAAGATTACTGATGCTGGCCTTAAGCATGTGCTATCCATTAAAAATCTGGAGAAGCTATGCATTTCAGAGACTGGATTGACTGCTGAGGGAGTGATGCTCCTCTCTTCCCTTAGCAACTTGTGTCTGTTGGATATAGGAGGCATCCCTGTCACCGACAAAGCACTATCTTCATTACAGGTAACTTTATATTTGTCTGTGAATCATTACATTTTGTATCATTGGTTTAGTTTAACTACTGTTTATGTTGTGTCATTGAACATTTGACACATCCACTTTTGGATCTTATGAAGTTCATCTGCTGGTCACTATGACATGTGCGTTATTTTGGAAAGTATTTCTACTGATTGGTGCCTTTGACTATTATCTTCCTATTTAGATCTATTTGAATCTTGTATCTTTTTTCTAAATGTATATGTCATACTTATTGGTGCTTTTAAATCAAAATTGTGTTTTTCTCCCTTACATTATATTTAAGTGAGATTTATCTTTGATAACTTATTGCAGGTTTTGACAAGACTGGAGCACTTGGATTTGTGGGGTAGCAAAATTTCCAACAATGGAGCTGCTGTCCTCAAAACGTTTCCTAGATTAAGTTTCTTGAATCTAGCTTGGACCAATGTCACTAGGTTGCCAAATCTTCCTTCTCTCACATGCTTAAACATGAGCAGTTGCACTATTCGTTCTATATTTGATGGAGACTGCAAAGCTAGTGCTCCTTTATCAAAGCTTCTTCTTCCTGGAGCTATTATTGATGATGTTGATAAAGCATTTCGCGGTGTGGAAGTAAACCATATGGCATTCCTTGATCTGTCTGGCTCGTCCATTTGCAACTTCCATTTTTTGGTCAAAATGAAAAGACTAAAGCATTTGGATCTCAGCTTCAGCAGAATGTCTGATACTTTAATTGAACAAGTTGCAGATGTTGGAATAAATTTAAGATATTTAAATCTTAGCAATACCAAACTCACCACCCAGGGAGTTTGTATATTGGCTGGAAATGTAATGAACCTTGAATCTCTATCTTTATCTCACACAGCAATTGATGACACTGCTCTCGCATATATTGGTATGATGCCTTCTTTAAGAATGCTTGATTTGAGCGCTACAAATATCAAAGGTACCAATCTTACTAAAAGTTTGCTTTAAGCCCCCTTATCACATAAAACAAGTGTTTGTTATATGTGCTTATTGTCATGTGTCATATATTTTGGAATGTCAGGTTTTGTTTACTGGCGCAGAGATGATTTAGAAAAAATATTTTCACTAAGCATGCTTCAGAATCTTAGTCACTTGGAAAGTCTAAACTTGGAAGAGACAAAAGTAAGAGATGAAGCAATCTATCCCTTGGGATTCTTGAGGGGATTGAACTGTTTGTATCTGAAGAGTGATTTCCTATCAGATATCTCCTTGCATGCCTTGGCATCTCTGTCAAACTTGAAATTTCTTGGATTCCGTGGTGCTGTATTGACCAACTCTGGGCTTCTTCTATATATGCCTCCATTAACACTTCGTGTACTAGATCTGAAAGGATGCTGGCTCTTAACTGAGGATATTGTTTCATCGTTTTGTAGAACCCACCCTCATATTGAGGTGAGACATGAATCTGTTCAAATGATCTACACTAATGAAAATGTTAGTGCTGGTTCATCCCCATTCCACAGAACAACCCAAGCACCAAAATTGAAATCAAAAGGGGGAAAATTATCACAAGCCCCAAGTGGATTCCCGGAGGTTGCTTTTGCAGGTAGGAATCTCCTGTATTTTCTTGTAGAAAGCTGCTGCTGCTGACTTATCAGTTAGTTGTTCCTGTATTTTTATTTTGTTTATTTACAATATTCCATGTCTTACCATGGCAATTTTTCTGATATAGATGAAAGAATTAAATATACCAGAGAGGAATTGCTGGAGTTGCAGCTTTTGCCTCTATCAAGTTTTGCACTCTGTGATCCAGATGTGCTGCCAAAAGTGCTGAGGAAGGAATAAGATAGATATATGTAATTTCAAATTTTTTATTCATTTTCAATGCAAATTTGTTGTGATTATATTATAATATATTGTGAAAAGAAATTGCATTCCGGTCCTTAATATGAAGTCAAGCATTTTTTTTCTTTTCCCAATTTGCTTCCAACTTGCTGAGCCTGTTGTTGTTTATGCTTTGTATACCGTACAATTTGAGTATGTTATTTCTGTTGGAAATGGATAATTATGAATGAGCCTCTTTGACATCTCCTTGTCTTGTTTTTTCTTATTTGTTATTTTATGTTGAAATAATGAAAGCTTAGTTGAGTTGGCTAGGGAGGTTAATGAGGTGAACATGAGCTCTCCTCATAATTGTTTTTAATTGACTAATTTTTTTGTAGCTTGTACTAATTTTGTTATCAGTCAGTGCTTTAAACTTTAGACATCAATTGGGTTCAAGTTAAGGACTAAATGCATTATATAGACTCATTTTGAAATAAAAATCATTGATGTAAACTAGATACATCATCCCTCCATAAGTTCAGCTATTACATGTCCAATATACAATGTATGAGGGCTGATATGCGTGTGCTTGCGTCTAGTCAATCGTCTAAATGTTTGATGAGTCAAATTTTTGGTACTCTATTTAAAAATGAATAGGATTCTGTCTTCTTGCTAATTTGCAACATCTTCTGCAGAATCCAACCCATACTAATGGTGGCACGGATAAGTGAGTTTTGGTCTTGCAAAAAAATTCAGTAGCTCATTTTATTTCTTCCCACTTTATCCAAATCCTATATGCATCCATGATAAAGACACCTTCAGGAAAAACATTACTTTGCCATAGCTGGATCATGTTGCCTCTTGAAATTTCAATCCCTGCATTTGATAAAGAATTAAACTTAATTGAGAAACTTTCAATAGCCCTTCCTCTTCAAGAAGCTGCCCTGTTTTAGGAGAATGGAAGGGAAGAAACCTGACATTCCACCAGCCTTGCATGTATTTCTTAGCTTTTTTCACTTCTACATTCTCTATTTGTTGGCGAGGTCACTGATAGCTATTGAAAGGTTACGAAACTTTTAACTATTAGAAGAAATGAAGGTGTGATGAAAGGAAGAGGAGAGGCCTACGGCCCCTTAACTATTTCATCATGATGAATATATATCAGCTTGATCTGGAATGAAGACTAAACACAATTTTACAGGAGACAAGTTACCAAATGCTTATGATACTTGATTACATAAAGACAAACATACAGACGAACTAAGATTCTCTTGTTTCTTGATTCCATTACTGCTGCTGTGGTCTCCCTCCTCCTGATAAAGCGTTCTTCCAGAGCCACTCACATATTTCCTTATCTCTCTTTGCCTGGACCTTCCTTGAGACTTAATACTTGAGGTCATGTACAGTTGGAATCATTGAATCGACTGGATTGAATGGCCTTGGTATCCAAGTTTCTTTGCCTGGTTTAACAGCATGATGCGATAGATATCCCCAGAAGGCAATGGACCTTCAGGGTGCTTTACAAATGGCCCGAGATAACGGTAATCAGTTTGTACTGGCCCCAAAAGAATGAAAAAGAGCTTTCCTTAAGAGATCTCTCCTGCGTTTGACCTGTGAGACGACAGTGAAATATCACCTGTGAATTGTGATGCACAAATTCAGGGTTGCCAGATCCTGATAAATACATAATATTTTGCTAGATTTACCCTTTTAGTTCCTGCACAGACTTTGGATGCATGGACGAACTTCCTGCTTACAATTTAGTTCCTACAGTACATGGATGAGCTAAAAGGAAATGGTTCCTTCAAATTTTAGTTTGGACTGCAGCATGCACCATCACATAACCGCAAAGAGCATGCAGAGTTTTACCAGTACCCCCCACAAGAGCACTCCCCATTGCCGAACCGATGGAACCGATTAGAATCCCTCAAAATTACTTCCCGTCCAGTGGCCTTTGAGATGTACCTGATTGCAGCATGACAATCTCCACAAACACGAAGGTTCTTAAATATGCGAATGGGTTTTGGAGCAGATGTGCATATAAGACCGTAGGCCACTGCTATCTTCTCACTGTGCTGGAAAAGGTACTGCTCCTTTAGCTCATCCTCCATGTCATGAAGAACGAAATTTGTGTCAGGTACATACCCCATTTCCTTGATTTCAGCCATCAATTCATCCAATTTTGCATATGTCTCTTGGGCTTGTGGATGAGAAGTATCTCCTGCATGAAACTTATGGATGGTGTTCTCTATCTCCATCCAACTCAATCCAGCTTCTTTGTTCAATTTCCTCTCTTTCATGCCAATCCTTATTTTTGCCACATCCTCCCACTTGCCAGCTGCAGCATACAAGTTTGATAGCAAGACATGGGCTGCTGGATCTTGCGGCTCCAGCTCTATGATATTTTTAGCAGAGAGTTTGCCCAGCTCAATGTTTCCATGAATTCTACATGCACCAAGCAAAGTCCTCCACAACAAGGCATCAGCCTTGAAAGGCATCGAAGTTATTAACTCAACAGCTTCATTAAGAAGGCCTGATCGCCCTAGCATATCAACCATGCAAGCATAATGCTCCATCCTTGGAATAATTCCATGATCCCTTTGCATGGTGTAGAAGTGCTCCCAACCTTCCTTAACTAGACCCGCATGGCCACAAGCAGATAGAACAGCAATGTAAGTGACCTCATTTGGCTTAGCCCCAGTTGAGATCATCTCATGGAACAACCTGAGTGCTCGGTTTGCATACCCATGTTTAGCAAAACCTGTGATCATAGATGTCCATGAGATCACATTATGATCATCCATCTCATAGAAAACTCGGCAAGCATCCTCTATGTCTCCACACCTAGAATACATAGATATAAGTGAATTACCAATACCCTTATCCGATCCAAATCCTGTCTTTAGTAGCTGGGCATGCATCTGCTGGCCCTTGCTCATCATTCCAATGCTTGCAGCAGAACTCAAAAGACTAGCAAATGTAAAAGCACTTACTCCAATGTCCATGCTCTCAGTTTGATGAAGGAGCTCGAGGGCTTCTTCGGCATTGGAATTCTTCAAATAACCATCAATAACGGCATTGTATGAAATGATATTCTTTTCATACAGTACATCAAAAGCTTTGATAGCATCTTCCATCCTACCTAACCGTGCATACATGCTAACTAAAGAGTTACCTACGAAATTTACCGATGCTAGAGCTGATTTCACGACATGTGCATGGACCTGTTCCCCCATCTCAGGATCAGATAGACTGGCACATGCCTTGAGAATGCAAGAATAGGTAAAATGGTTTGGCCAAACTCTTCCCTGCATCATCTCGCACAAGAGCTTTATTGCTTCCTCATCATGCCCTCCACTTTGCACATAGCCTGATATCACCGCTGTCCACGACATGACGTTATGCTCAGGCATCCGATCAAAAACCTTCCTTGAATCATCCATCGATACCCCTACTGCACATTTTGCATACATGTCTACAAGGCTGCAACCTATGCAGGTATCGGAGGCAAATCCATTTCGAATAGCTAGAGAGTGCAGTTGCTGCCCCAACTTAATGGACTCCAGCTCGGTGCAAGCAGAGATCACGCTGCTCATGGTAAAGCGGTCAGGCTCGAACCCGTCGAGCACCATATCTACGAACAAACTGATTGCTTCTTTTCCACGGCCATGTTGCCCGAACCTCGTGATCATCAGGGTCCAAGCGACCAAGTTCCTATCGAGCATTCTGTCGAAGACCTTGCGAGCTGAAACCAAGTCGTGGGTCTTCGCAAACATATCGATCAGAGCACACCCAACTGATACATCCCACGGGAAAAATCCCATTTTGGACACAGATCCAAGAACCACTTTCCCAACCGACATGAACTTCGTATTCGAGCAAGCTTGAATGACGCTAGAGAAGCTGAACTCATTCGGGCTAAACCCCATTTCGAGCATTTCGCGGAACATCTCTATGGCTGTTTCTTCCATCCCATTCTGGGCCGCGCTGGAGATCATGGCGGTCCAGGAAACTAGATTTCTTCGGCTGCCCATTTCCTCGAAGATGGAGCAGGCGGCGTCCCAATCGCCGCATTTGGAGTAGACGGTGATAAGGGAGTTGGTGACGACGGAGTCCAGGGGAAGGGCGGAATCGAGGAGGCGGCGATGGAGGAGGCGGCCGCGGGCGAGGTCGCGGGAGCGGATGCAGGAGCGGAGGAGGACGGAGTAGGTGACAAGGTCGGCCGGGACGCCGCGGCGGGCCATGAGGTCGAGGGCGGAGAAGGCATCGTCGAGGCGGCCGCGATCGGCGAGGCCGATGACGCGGCGCTTCAGGGCCTCGAGGGCCGGGTGTTTGGTGGCTGCTGGGGTTTGGGGGACGATGGTGGTGATGGGGGTTTTGGGGTGACTGGGGGAGAAGGGTTTCAGAGGGAGCGGAGTGGATTTGGCGGGGAGGGATAGGGCGTGAATCATAGCGCTCCTTCGTTCTCGAGCCCGTCGCGGTTCACAGACAAAATACTCTATTACGGTAGGTTATCAAACTGATAATCTACTTTTATCAACCTATCCCTTTTTTATTGGACAAAAATATTTTTATTTTTTATAATTAAAAATATTTTATATCTTTTTACAATCCTATATTAATTCATCCTCTCAACCCCCAATTAATACTCTTATATACATATACATATACATACATACGTATGTACATATATATATATATATATATCGCCATAAATATATCTATCTATATATGTATGTATGTATGTATGTACGTATGTATCTACATATAGGTACATGTATACATACATCTATATATATTAATATATATATATATACACACACATACATATACATACCTACATGTGTGTGTATATATATATACATATACCGAGAAGAGAGGGAGTATTAATTGGGGGGTTGAGAGGGTGAGTTAATGTGGGATTGTAAAAAGACATAAAATACTCTTAAGAGTTATAAACAGTAAGAGCATTTTTTTTCTATGAAAA
>JAOXJJ010001100.1:14469027-14517498 GCA_025769935.1 Phoenix roebelenii
CCTGTATAAGTACCCAAGATCTACCCAGCGAATAACCGATGTGGGACTAAACACACGTCCGCACGGGTCCTCACATATTTTAGCATATACATGATAAAATCCATCAAATGGTGCAATCATAACAACTCTACAATAAGCCATGACAAAACGATGCACAAGAATGATAAGAAATGATATAGTGAAATTGCATGGGGAGTTAATTTTGGGTTGGAGGTGCGTGCTTCCCTTAAACCCAACTCTGTCCATCATTTTCGATGGTAAATTTGGTGGCATATTTCGAGCCCAAGGAACAATGATTCATTGATCGCTCGGCATATACTTACTACAATCAAAAACAAATCTCGAAAAAGTAGCACATCACTAGTAATGAAAGGTAAGCGCTTGTGCTTAATAGAATCTATCTCGTTCGGAATCTTACGAAAACAAAAATCTGTATTGTATAAAATAAAAAAATATATTAATAATTAATTTTTTTTTAGAATTGCAAATCTATTATATTAATATTAAAGATTCTTCTTTTGACGTTTATAGTTTATTTGTTCGAGAAAAATGGAATCTTCATGCAAGCTACGGTACCTTTTGGCTAGCTCGTGCAATCTTAGAGAAATTCCTTCACGCCTAGCTTATAATTGCAAGGATCCAAAGGATGAATATGAATTCTGAGTTGCAAGTAATATAATTGCTTAGAGAAATTCCTTCACGCCTAGCTTATAAAGCTGAACTCTGTATGGTGACAGTGACTCCTACTTTGGTGCCCAAGGATCCAAACGTTTTGGCTTTGGTATTGCTAATTATCAATAAAATAACAGGTACAACATACAAATATACTAGCAAAAGAGCTTAAATGAACGAAATATAACCCAACAACAGGATGAATATGAATTCTGAGTTGCAGCAATTCATCATATGTTGTTCAACAAGAACAGTTTATATTACCAATGTTCCCATAAGCTTAAAAACATCCAAAAGGAGAGTGTTTGTTTTCATCCAAGCATGTATTGCAGGTTCACTATACACAACTGTGTTGGGGATATGAAATAAATAGGTTCAAGCATATTAATAAAACAAATTGATACAAAATAGTCTCTACCACCAAAGAGAAGCAGCGGCAGCAGTTCCCTTAATCAGATATAACAGGGGAGCAAAAAGGGAGAAGCAATGCTTTGCCATATGCATCAGTCCCTCCTGTTTGATCAGTTAGTTGATCACTTGGTGTTCTTATACAGGCCATTAATGACCGTCTGAAAAGAACAATTACCATGTTAGCAACAATCAAAAGAATATAAGGAATGATCAGTTTAAGGGTTTCTTCTTTCCTCCTATCCATTTTTTTTTTTAAGAGCTGAAAGATGTTTAACACGACCGAACTGTTGTACAAGTAATCAGCAAGTGGTATAAGCTCCTCAAACCAGGGAGATCAGGTTCAAAGAGGAGAAGATGGCTAACCTGGTAGTACTTGAGCAACTGGGGCCGCTTCTTCTTGTAAGTTGGGGTAAGCAGATCACGTTCCATGTCAAATGGTATGGGGTCAAGGTGAACAGCTTTAATGAACTCAAAACCTTTCAACTGTCAGAACATTAAAAAGCAGCACTCAGCATCAAATTCCAGGAGCTAAAATATCATTTATCTAGTAAACAGGGCAAATTATTGGGTGATGAGAGCAAAACCAAATCAAATATAATTTACAAAAATTTACTTTCTTTGCTTTTGCAATTTTTGTGAGTTCCCCAAGGATTGATTCTTTAGTTTTGGGATTTTCACAGATGGCAGCAAAATCTCCACTTATACCATTTTCTTTAGCCCAACGCTCCAGAGCCTGTTCATTGGGATTTACAATGGCAACAAGGAAGGACTCAAAGCTATTCCCGTATATCCATATCTGAAACAAAGTCGATTATGTTGGTCAATTATATAAAGTAACTCACAAAACTAAATAATGAGGTGGATAATATGCTAGTTATTCAAATTTATTTTGATTCAGTAATCGTGGGCAATTATAATTTACTATTTGTTGCTAAACTGTGAAAATGATCAAGTCGACATCACAACATCATTCTACTAGCCAGCAGAGTAGCAGACCCTCCAGTGTTCAGTTTATAGAGCATCTTTATTGCCACCTTTGACAGCCTTTGCAGTCAAAATGCAGAAGCCCACTTCTAATGCTTTTGAAAAAATGATATATAAATAGTAAATAAACTTGTGAAGAGATCTTCAATAAGAGGGCTTGCAAAAATAAAATGACTGGCCTTTTCATTCTTCCCTTTAGTCATGCTCTACTGTATAAGTTCAAACAATTGTTAAACAAATAAAATCATCCGAGCAGAAAAGCCTGTTAGAAGGTGGTTAAAGTCTCTAACAGGAACGAAAACATAACAGCGAGAATAGCTCAACTGTTAGGAGCTGGCTCTACATAACAGAAATTCTTCAATATTTAAATATGATTCTATCTTAATTCTTCGTCATAAATTCAAATCCCTCAATATATCAAAAACCTCCTTTTGTCTCCCTCGCACATGACAATCTGAGAATATCATCTTCACCAATCATTTAAGTTTTAATCTGATGT
This sequence comes from Phoenix roebelenii, assembly GCA_025769935.1. NCBI lineage: Eukaryota > Viridiplantae > Streptophyta > Magnoliopsida > Arecales > Arecaceae > Phoenix > Phoenix roebelenii. The sequence continues at coordinate 14,471,594 of JAOXJJ010001100.1, forward strand.
CTTTGGCATCTATATTTCCATCAATAAAACCATGTCAATTGTCAACTATATAACCAGAATGTCCTGGCCATTGCCCATCCATGAAACCTAGCAGCACAACAGGAACCTTATGTGTATAAACATGCACCACACTTCATTTTTAGATAGATACACCTGCCCGGTTTCACTTTCCGAACATAATTTAGAGAAGACCCTGGTGAGGTCTATGCCGTGATAAAGCAAGTGCATTCAGCATAATTTTTTAAAAGAAAATCATAAATTCAAATTCTGAAATCTCACTTGTCCTGCATATGCTCAATGCTTGTGCAACATATAACAAGAAATTCCTTAGTCATGCAACGTTGAAACTTGAAACCTTCTTCAAAAATACATGGTTGTATCTAACAAAGAATGAAGTGCATATATGAATTCAAAAGGCCCATACAAGAAAGATCATCAGTAGAAATCTTTTGACCAATACATGCTCCCCTGCCCCCTCCCTCTCCCTATCTCTGATAAAGAGAAGTATATGCATCAAAAAAGTGCATTTATGTTTTGTGAATCCGTAAAGAGGTTATTTTATAATGGTAAGCTTCCCATCCGTAAAGATTTCATAAGAGGTCACTTATGTGCAATTTGCATGCCTTTATGCCACTTGCTATATACTCAACTACTTTAACCGTCCCTATTAATCCGATACATCCATTTTTGCATTCTCATGTTTGCTACACTCAGCTCTAATGTACGCACCATCTTTGAGACCTCATTTTATGCTCAAACAGACAAAATTGTTAGGTGCATTTGTCTATAGGAAAGCTTTTTCTAAGAATTCATTGCATGCACCAAATACTGTGGAAGCACAGATTTACTTCAGGAACCGATATCAGAAACATCTTAATGTGTTCTCTGATTTTAAGGAGTTCTTTAGATGAATTAAATGAAAGGAAAACAAAGGGTAACCTTGTTTTGCAGCAATCATAAATGATATAATTTTTTCCTGCCAATAACATACCCCTTATGCCATGTCCTTGATAAGGCAGTCAGACCATAAGCACTCTATAGGGACATCATCAATAACCAAAAGAAGACAAGGAGACTAAGCTATATATTCTAACATAGTATCATATCAAAATAAATTGAAATAATAAACTTGATTATTTCTTAAAGAAGTTGTTCACATCGAATACCGAGTCTATATCAGGAACAAGACCATATATGTTCTCCAGATTTTCAACTGCAACATACTCTCCTTGAGAAAGTTTAAAGATATTTTTCTTCCTGTCAATAATTTTTAAGCTTCCATCTGGCTGCCATTCTCCAACATCCCCTGCATACAACAATAACTGTAAGCATCATTAGGGAAAAATGGCCTCAAAATAAAATAAAGGTAACACAAGAATAGTAAAAGTTGAAATTTTGAAAAGTGCCAAACATGAAATTAAATGTGTAGAATGTGAATTAGCATCAGAAGTTAAAGTTCTGACAACAGGATTTCGACAGTAACAAACAGGCGTGCAACTTTATCATGCATGATCTAAGTGAATGCTTATTCAAATAGAAATGAGGCAAAAAAGTCATATTCAACAAGGTTAACCAAGCCAAGCCCAAAAGTGATAAGCAAATTTTCACCATAATCTAGAGAGATATCACATAAACACCACCAAATTACATGCTTGTTTCATCATGCATGTATAAATGACAGGATTTTATGCGACAAACCTGTATGAAACCACCCATCAACCATAACTTCATTTGTGAGGTCTTCTCTTTTGTAATATCCTGAGAACAAGGTTTTTCCCCTGATGCAAATTTCTCCACGGGGTATGCTGGAGAGGGCATCATATCCCATTTCAGGAACAGACTCAAGGCACACATCAACATTTGGCACTGGAGGGCCCACTGTTCCAACCATTGCAATGTCATTCGGTAGTGATACAAAAGTTCCCGCACAACTTTCCGTCAGACCTAAAGCGAGAATAAATGCAATCAGCAATTTATGATAGACCAAACAAAAAGAAAATCTCCAGACTAGGTATAAATAGAACAATTTCTCCCTGCCAATTCATAGAAGCTATAATAGGACCTTGTAGATATATTCATATAACAGATTCATACTGATGGACAACATTTTTTTTTTTAAAAAAAAAAAAGTTAAAGGGAGGGTAGTTCCATGCAAAGTTTATTATGCCAACCTTTTATGATACCTTAACTGGTTATCAAAAAACACCAATAAGCCGCTTAGGGAGTCGAAATAAGTTGATAAAGGACTTCATTTTTTTGCAATGTCCATTATAGTTTAGGTAAACAAATTAATTGAAAGCAGTATGCAGTCTATCAGAGGATGTAGTTGCATACCATAGCCTTGTACAACATGGGCACATGTCACCACCCGTAAAAAGGCTTCAACATGGGTAGCTAATGGAGCTGCTCCAGACAAGATAAGTCGTACCTTTCCACCTAGTCCTTGTTTCACCTAAGTGCATAAGAGGTCCAAATTCATAAAGCAATATAAAAACAATTTAAGGGCCACTAGTTTGAAAACAACAATATACAAGTAATATCTTTATCAAAATCTCAAGCCACCTTATTAAAAACGATTTTATCTAAAATTGGAGACGCCTCGTCATGTTTACTTCCCCTATTCATGTTACGTAGTTTGCTGCAAAATTCCATCTCGCATGTTAAATATATTCAACAACATTGATACAACTATTTAATAGGTACATCGAATTAGCAAACTTTAAAAAGTAAAAGAAAGAAAGAAAAGGTAAACAATATGAAAAATCCAGAATCATAGTTTCTGCATCTAAGATGGAGATAAATGATTAATGACATAATACTGCTTTTGGAATCCAAAGAGCTGTCAGCATCAAAATGTAGGAAGCATAACTTGTCGATTTGAAATGGAAATAAAAAAAATAATAGCAGATAAAAGAAGTGATTTAACAAGAGATAAATGAATCATGAAGCTTACTATTTATAAGCAAAATTAAACAGAGTTTGCTTCAGAAAACCACCTGAGAAAATCTTATCTTGTAGACCTGGAATAAGTAGAAGTCAAGTTAGATAGTGTCACTATGCATGAAAAATGTACCCATGAACAATTAAAGAGGTAATTCTCTGTCAGCAGTCTCTTGAATGTAAACAAGAATTCTCAAAGATCAAAAAACTAGTCAAAAAGGAAAAAGAAAACAAGAACCCTTTGAACTATGATTTATATGCAAGAATCAGGCTTATGCTTTTATAAGAAAAATCATGGCATTCTTATGTTAATGTTATCAAATTCTTTAGATGGAAAATTAAGATTCAGTGAGCTGAATGTGGCGTAGAGCAAGGATGCTTTATTGCAAATGCAATTATATTCAACTATGTGTTACAAATATCCAGCAGTTTCACAGTATGACAACACTGCACACTCATGTATATCACTACAACTCTTTCTTCCCCTACTTCAAGAGAATTCGTTTAACTCGATTTTTAGTATTGCACAGGCCAAAACGATAACAGAGATAAGGTTGAAGAAATAAACCTACACAATGGAGTGGTTATGCATACCTTCAAGTTCTCGCAGATCGTTGACATATTTAAAAATATATCAACATTCACCTATAATACTACATGCAGGTGTCCTAGTACAAGCTGTAGTAGCAATGCATTAAAATTTCCATTTAAAAAACTACCTGAATATATTCGATCCAGTACACGTGGAACCGCACAAAAGACAGTTGGTTTCAGCACCCCAATATCTTCAACTAATAATCTGACATCCTGAAGATGAAAAATTGAGTATTCAGCAATGATTTTTATTCAGATAATATAAATTCTAGTTGATTGGCTTACCCCACGCCAAAATCCTATTGAGGCCCCATGAAAGATAAATAACTCCTCAATCACTCGATCAAAAATATGCGCCAAAGGCAGATATGATAGATAAACATCATCCTCATGAAACTATAACAAATTAAGAAAAAAATAAGTTACGTAAATTTGAGATGTAGAGTAAATTATGATAGGTAAACAATTCAGTAACCTAAAATGGTGTTATAAAGCTTTATGGTTTCATTTTGTTGAGGCATCTACTATGGAGCAATGTAAGATACTAAATAACAAATATGATCTTACCTGTTCATTTACACAATGAAGCAGCCGATCCACGCCAGCAATAAGAGTAATAATGCTTTCATTGGATATCATTACACCCTTAGGGTCGCCAGTTGTTCCACTGGTGTACATTATTGTACAGATATCTGTTTTTTTATTTACTGGAAGATCAAATTGTTGATTTTCTCCCTGAAGGCAAATTGCATAAGGTGAGAATGTATCTTCCAGGTAATAGTTAAAAAACCATATTTACTAAAAGTGCGAAAAACTTGCGTGCATTTCTGCTAACTTACATGCAAAAAAGAATAATGGACAGAGATATACATTATTGTTAGTATTTCTCCATCATTGCGCGTCACTTATAGAATGCCTCTATTTTTACATTTATTTATTTCTGATATCTTTTATAGCTTATCCACTCCTTTGGATAAAATGTCAACTAGTTTCTTTTATTAAAAAATTAGAACAAACTATGTTCAAAAGAAACCATCATGAGGAAAACTCAGTCACTCCTTCAACACCTTCATCCAGGATGTTGGCACCAATAAACTCTGCATTTCACATCTGATTAGCTAATATCACCTTCCAAAAGAATTAATCTTTCCACAATTTTCACAAGGTAGCACAGAACATGGCCACAGCATGCAATCTGAACTATCCGTATGTCCTTATAAGACTCTTTCTCTTCCTTAATAGTCAGCAATCAATTTCTAGTACATCTATGTTATCTCAGCATCCACAGTTCAGTATTGCATATGCAATTTACCAGTTCTGAAATAACAACTCACTGCATTTGGCTGAATAACTTCCATGACTGCAATTTTGCTTTCATCAACTTTGTTTTATGAATAGATGTCTAATGCAGTCAACTTGAGATTTTTCTATGAAAGTCATGAGGGACTAAAGTAGGTCCTGGAAATGCTGTAAAAAAGTTCGCATCAACTTATCCCATTTAAAATGGAAAAGAAGAAGAAAATAAGCATATGCATGAAAAACCAACTTAATAAACTTTTGGAGCCAACAAAAGGAGTAGCTGTATTATTGTCCCATTTGATTTTTACACGGCTCTGAACAATTGTTTTCAAGTCCTATCTACGAATAGAATATTTAGAGCCATTAATTGGAGTCAAACATGGGAAAGTTGACAAAATTTGTCACCAGTTATTTTTAAATGTGAAAAATTATTTTATGCAAGAAACCTCAGGAGTTAAAGCAATAGACATACCACAAGCAAAAATTCATCCCAAGAATACACTGCTACACCAAAATTTTCAACCTCTTCTCGCTGCTTAGGAGTGACCTTCCCAAAACTTACAAGTGCTGTAAACAAAATGGAACTATCAAGATAACATAAATGGTGCAAAAGAAGCACCAGATCTGGAATAGAAAAAAGGAAACTCATGACACTTACTTTTCAGGAACTTGGTTGAATTGGGAAAGGTTTTTAACAGCTGAAAGGATCAAAAGTTCACAAAGAGTTGATCAAACTATATACAGTAAATTCTAGTAGTGTGCAAGGATTTCAATATAAAACCAATATTGTCGTCATTGATAATAAACAATCTGAAAATAATTTTCCTAATTAATTGCAATAACAGCTAACTCACATTTTTAGCTGCCTTAAAATGAAATAAGGGAAATAAGCATGAACATGTATAACAACCCACAAGAGCAACCTTGAAAAGCATAACTTTGGCCTTCACACATCTACTGCTACAATGTGGAAAATTTTTTAATCTGGCTAAAGTTAAGGAAAATCAGGAAAATAAAAATCTTGAAACTAAATAAGATTCTATAAATTAAGGAAAACTCAAGAGTTGCTTGAACAACAACTTAGCAGTCTCACTACTCTAGCACCTAACCACAACATCAAAGAGCTAATGCATTACTTGTGAAAAGAACATGCTCAGGATTTTAACCAGTGTTGCATGGACACTAGCATGAGAATCAGATTTGGATATTTGTCCAAGTGTTTGACTTGGAAAGATTAAAAAAAACACAAAGATATCTGGAAAAAATATTTGAAATAAACAAGTATGTGTGTAAATATTATAATAAAAGAAAACAATCAAACATTAAACGATATCATTTGTTAAGGTCTTCCAATACCCATGCATCTCATTCAAATTTCCCAATAAGCTTAAAGATATTAAGAAAAGTGACATTTTGCGAGATTACTTTAGTAGCTACATTCTTTACCAATCTCCATAAAGAACAAAACCTCATTTTTAACATTATTTATTGGGTCGAATTCATTGTCTATCAAAGCTGTGATCAAAAAAAGGTAAGTATCCAACTGTCTAACACATATCTGATTTAGATATGTATCTGACATGGATTCTTGGACCTGGATATGAGCATTTAAATGACAAAGATATGAAACTCAGCATGTTAAATAAGCTTAGGCATGGATTTTCCATTTGTACTGGAAGACAGCTAGATTAAATGAGAACTGAAGCAATGGCTTGCAACCCTCTCTTTCCCTGCTCAAAACAATGACAGTCCAGGACAATGATGTCATGGCAATAATGTGGAATCTAATTTCAGATCATGAAACAGAAGAGGTTGAAAAAAATTTCATATAACATAGTCTTTTATAACGTTATCAGAACAATTGGTTCGAATTAGTTTTTTTTTAAACATCTCTAAACTTTTAAATTAATTCCTATATCTTCTTTATGATTGATCTTAACTATAATGTGGTTGTCCATATGTAAACCCAGCTTATCATCAATCAATAATGAAATATAGATTATTAAAATAGAACTGATATTGGTATTTACAAGACTAAGAAGTAACCGTAAACCATGAAGAAATAACAATATACCAGAATGACCTACACTTTAAATGTAAAAAGATTTTAGATATAAAAATTAAATGTGATGTTAGGTAGCTACGAATAGTGGTGTACAAGAAAGAAAGCATGAAAACATATTGGAGTACAAAGGATGCAAAAACTGCAGCACAGGACCAGAAGCTACTGCCCATACCAGCCTGTACTGACCACACAGCAACCAATTTCAATGTAGATATTCCATAGTGGCCAAACCATGAGTAGATATGGGCCTGTTTTGCAGTGCATGCTATACCGACCCATGATTAATATAGGCTCAAATCATGGTTTGACATTCTCAAGAAGAAAAAAGAACTTAAAAAAACTGTGGATGCTCACATCAGGACATGGTTACAGAAAGAAGAGAAAAGTACAGCATGGCATTACAAGTTGGGAACTTAAAAAGATATATTAATAAACTGATATTAATGACACAACATAGACATTTTATGACATTCTCAGGCATTTCACTTTCAAAAACTGTTCTTGGAGCTACCGAAATATTTCCAAGACTTTCTGAAACATTTTACTAAAAAATTTACAAAATAAGTAAACAAAGTAACGCATTTGTTCACAGGCATGTGAAAAGGATAGTATACCTCCATAATCTTTTTTTCTTCAACAAAAACAATCTGAACTTCTGCATGACATATAATGAATTCTACTGCGCCAGGGCCTAAGTCAAGATAAAGAAATAACAAATAGAGTTGAATCATAATACTCAGCATTTATCAGAACAAGGTTGAAAGAAATTGAATTTTCCAATTAAATTGCATCAAATCTCATAGCTAAGGATCTGAATGAATCATAAGCACATTAGCTGCTGGCAAGCATCAGGCTGCTTCCTTCTTGAGACAGATTGGAATATGCTGACAGAGTCTATGTCAGAATATGGGAGGACTTTCTTCTTTGAAATCGGCAGAAGGAATAACGAGATCTGAACCCCCACAATGAGAAAGGGTGAAGGAAACTCAAGAAAGAGAAACTAAACAAAGGGAAAAAGAAAAAGCAGCATGCCCCAATTCAAATGACATACAGTTTTTACTTCAACTCCCTTGTACCAAAATGATAGATTGAAGGCAGCACTAACTTTAGGAGAAGCAACATTAAAGAGAGACTCCCACCATGGTTGTGGTTATCAAAACTAAGTGAACGCATTGAAAATGCCATAAAGAATAATATAACTACATACCAAGGGTATCATACAGTGGAACACAGTAAATTCCATGAGCATTGCAAGCCTGCACAAGTCATACAAAATTCATCAGATAAACATGAATAAAATGCAACATGCACCAATGCAATATTTTTGTTTTCATCTAAAACTTGCATGAAAAATATTATGCAGAGCATGCTTGACCGTCGATGTCAAAAGATCAGGACACCATGAGAACAAAATTTGTCCATGAAGTGCAAAAATACTTTTAAAGCCTCTTATTTGATAATGGTAATTGAAATTCTCAGGAATCAATGGTAACAATATTTGCTTTAAAACAATAATCACCAAGTAAATAAAAGCAGAATACCTCCATAGTGATGACCCACTCAGGACAGTTGACTCCATAGATACCACAACGACCACCCTGGAACAATCAACTATAATAATTAAGTCTGAGTTTCACAATATTTTTATACTATAATAAGAATATTTCCTACTGAGAAGAGAAAGAAGGAAGGGGAGAGAGGGAAAAACATCATCTTGGGTGATCCGATCTCAGCTCCAAATCTCATCCTTGGCATGTGAAACAGGCTCAAGATTGGCATGCGGTATCACATCCTCTTACTTGGTACCAGTTTTGATCTCTGTATTTTCTCTTGTGATCCTCCCGCTACTTGGCATGTGGATGAAACCATGTATGGGTTGTACACATGAGTGGGGATCCTCGTTAGGATTTAGCAGCCTAAAAGATGGACCTGTAACCCCCTTTGTTTTGTGGATTATTTTTGTCGCCCCTTGGTTTTTCCCTGTTCAGGATTTTCCACGTAAAACTTGTGTGCCTATTTTATTACTTGTTTTTTCTCCTCCTGCAGTTTGTCAATCCAATAGAGACATACACAAAAGTCCTATCTTGGTACAACAGTTTACACAAGTTTCAGCCTGACATTTCACAAGTTCAAAATTGTGTCTGAACCTCTATTTCTGCTGAGAAATCTTCTGCTAGATTGCTGTGATATCCAGTAGAGACAGGTGTTCCGAGACCTAACACTTCCCTCGCTTCTTGTTCCTTTATTATTTTATCCGTTATAGATGTTGTGCTACTCATGTCCTAAAGGATTTATAACAAGCTTGGAAGGAGAAACAAATGATGATAGATTTCTAATAAGCTTTGAAACAAGCTTGGAAAGCGAAATAAATAGCAGTAGAGTTCTAAATTAAACGGAAAGTTCCAGCTGGAAGGATCAGATGCTTATTTTTTAGGATCCTCAACGTAGCAATACGTACATCTCTTTGTATATTGAGAAGTTTTTCCTACTCATTGCAAGTAGTGATCCGAGACATGTATCTAATCATCAATCTTAGAACAGCATGCTAAATATATTATAACAAATATTTTTTTAGAACAAAAAAAAAAAAAAAAGCTACCTGCTCTACTCCACAATAGCGAATGGAAGCCCCAACTTTCATCACAGTGTTATATACTTCTTGGTAACTCCACCAGATATATTCACCCGCCTGCCAACCACAAAAAGGGACCAAAAAAAGGGTGGGGGAAAAAAATCCAACATCAAGAAATGATATATAAGTGGTATTTATGATAAAGATTAACAAGGACTAACCTTCCCATCAACAAACTCTCGACTGCCAAGCATTCGATTCTTGGGATTCTTCTCCACAGACATGCTGAACCACAACTACAAACAGGTCAACACCAATAACAAATAACGCCATATACCAAGAAAAGGGGTTAAAAAAAAGAAAAGAAAAGAAACAATGTATAAGTACGCTAAAATCCTAATCCGTTTGTTCTGGTCCCGATTAATTTCACCCATATTTTCCCAAAACAGAGAAAAAAGAAATCATCTAAGACAGCTGAATCTCGAAACAGAGAGCACGGAGCAAAGAAAACATAAGTGAGAGAGAGAAAGAGGAGGAGAAGAAGAAGAAAGCACCGGTTCTTATCTCAAAAAGAACGGAAGCAACGGTAGAAGAGGAGAGGAAACCCACCGGAAAACATCCCAACAGCTCTCCAAGCCGGGGACGGGCTGGGGGAAGCCATCCTTGGCGAAGACGCTCCGATAGGCGGGGCCGACGGACGGCCTGCCGTCGCCGCCCTCCCGCCCCTTCTCCACCTCCACCACGTGCTTCATCTTGAACACACCCCCTCTCCGCCTCTCCACGCCGAATTCCTAAAACCAACTCAGAGAGACAAGAGGGAAGTCCCGGGTTTTAAGCACAGGGGCGGCGGAGAAAGACCCATCGCTCGAACGAAAGATGGGTTGGTTAACGCTCTTCTCCTTGTTGTTGGCCAACGCCGTTGTTAAGAAAAGCAGGGGAGCTGTTGGAGGCGTTGGGACTTTCTCCCACTCTGGGATTCTGACCTTCTTCCCCTTGTCTCGTAGCAGCCTGCCTCTGTCTTTCCTCCGTAGAGTTTGAGTTGGTCCAACGGCAGTGTTTTTAGTACAAGTAGTGACGTTATCGATGGCACGCGATGATGGGAGCGTTGCATGGAAATCACAACCATTGTTCTCGGGAAACCGGAGTACACCAGGAGTCCAGGACGCGACTGGGACTATCGGAAGAAGCGGCGTGGCGCAGAAGACTGATAATAAGAGTCGACTTTGGCGTTTAATTTGGGTGTTTTGGATGCAGCTGGATAAGAAGTCCATTTTACTTGTCAAATCATCACATTGTTGGACTCATACATCGACACGTAGAACATGCATTTGTGACCATCATCCAGTCGTACAAGACAACATTAGCTGGGCCTTGCCAATTCGGAAGTCCTGTTTTGTGACAAGCCCAGTTCCAATTCGTGGGCCAATCTGAGACCAACGTGACCAATTAATGACTCCAATTTACCTTGCCAGAAACTCATAAGCCCTTATCACAATGATAATAACCCAACAACTAATTTTTGCCAACCCAAGCTAGATAGATAGAGTTACATTAGCTAAGATAAAAGAAAAGCATATAAATCTCTATATCTACATGGTGGAAGAAAGCCCACAAACTGAAAATTGTCCATATGAAGGTAACATGGACTCACAGAGTTAGTAATTTTAGAAATAATATCATTATTATATAATTGTTCAAACTTTCATTTAATAGATTAGCCATGGTGCTGCTGCTGCTTGTTCTATAACGAAAAGTAGCCATTTCAACTCAAAGTCATGGATCAAGAACACAAAAAGGGGCAATTACCAGGGTACTAAAGGGTTGGCATAATGCTTTGGAGCTAGGTTAGAAATAATTTAGAAGCCAGCTATCAAGAATGCTGTCCATTAAGTCAGACATGTGAGAACGCTACATGCTGAGATGCGAATGGATGAGGATTTCTATACGACAGACTGATAGTTGATTGTTGTCAACATTATTTATGTATGGCAAAAAAATGTCTCCACATACAGTAAGGCTAATTAGATATGGCAGTCATCTTTTCTTTAAAAATTGGAGAAAATGGTGGTAGTCCAATTAATTGTAATGCCTTAGCCACAAAGTAGGTGTCCCATGCATTTTCTTTAATTAATTACTAAAGTTACTTAAGTAAACAATTGCTACAAGCCACTGAGATAGAATTACTGAAGTAGACATTGTTACAAGCCGAATCCACGACTTTTGTTGGGTATGAGCCATTGCTTGTATCATCAGTAGGACCAATGTAGCAAGAAAACATATGGGCAAATAATGAAACAGTCCAAGTACTGACAAAAAAAAGTCAATGCAGAAGAGACCTTAACTCGTGATTCTTATCTGCTATACTTATGATCTACCCATAGTGGTTACTTTGACAATCTACTATTCCCTTCAATTAAAGATGATCTCTTCAATCTCATTGACATTTATATCTCTATAATGTGTATGGCAAGTGCCTTTGGTCCTTAATTCATAATTACATTACATGTCAATCAGTTGTTCTTTCCATGTATGGCCAGCTGACAATGTAGAAATACCATATGAAGATGAATATTTAAAGAGCAGCGACCAATTGGATTTCATTTTTTTACTCATCAAAACAGTTGCATTAAATTAACAATGTGCATACCAACTTAAAACACGCGATATTGATAGCTTCAGTTCAAGCACCCATATTATGTGACATGGATATACATGGTTACGTTGTACATGCATTAATATGTACATCCATAAATAGAAGCAGCAGCAGCAACTGTTTGATTAGATACGACAACACATCGGAAAAGGGATGAATAAAAATAACAGTTTGTACATCAGCTGCACTTGCAAAATCACTTGATCACTTGGTGCTTTTGTATAGCTCGTTGATGACACTCTGAACGTACATTAATATATTAGAATGTCAGGCATTTAGATCAAGTACATCTTGGCACAGTTAAAAAGATGTGTTTTATGAAATAAAATGTAAGGAATGAACAACACAACACTTCTCGTTAATCAGGGCTTGCAGCAAGGGTCACACCCTTTTGCTTAGCACCCAGAGGTTCCGAGTTCGATTCTTGGATAGTGCATCCCAAATATATGAACCTGGGGAATTATAGTGTGGGTATGTTCCCTCCCTTTCTCCGTCTCAAGGAAAAAAAAAGGTTTCTTTTGTTTTGGAAGAACCATGAATAGTTTAACAGAATCAGATTGCTGTAAAACCATCACTGAGGAAGCAAAAAATTGCACACAATAGGGATATGGACACATGCCTCTTTCTATGAGTCATGGGGTTCTTACAGTTCAAAAAGAAGACAGGACAACTAACCTGGTAGTGCTTGAGCAATTGTGGCCACTTCTTTGAGTACTTTGGGGTCAGCAAATCGTGCTCGATGTCAAATGGTACTGGGTCAAGGTGAACAGCTTCTATGAACTCAAAACCTTTCAACTGTCAGAACATAGATAAGAAACAATACAGGTCAAGTTCCAGGAGCTTGAAAGCCATTTAGCCAGCAAATGAGAACGGCATTTAACTGATAAAAATAAAGAAAATAAACAGCTAGATGCCGTTATGAAGTTTGACCTTCTTTGCTTTTGCAATCTTTGAAAGCTCGCCAAGGATATATTCTTTAGCTCTGGGGTTCTCGCACAGGGCAGGATAATCTCCACTTATATCATTCTCTTCAGCCCAATGCTCAAGAGCCTGTTTGTTGGGATTTACAATGGCAACAAGGAAAGACTCGAAGCTATTCCCATATATCCATATCTGGAACAGAATCATCTCAATCACTCAAAGAGATAAAGGATTCATAATAAGGAAGCTGGCTAAGGAAATATAAATAACCGAACTAGTTCTGAAGATTTACATTACCTATTGAAATTATGATTTTAATTTACTACTTGTGCAATCATAATCTGCTATTGTAATTGCTACATGCTAAACACGTCAACATATTAAGTCATCATCATTTATCATCATTCCATGACTCAGTGGCCCCATGCACATTGAGCCCATATAGCAATTAATTGCCAGCTTTGCTTGCACCATCAAGCAGCATTTTTAAAATTAAGTAGCATTTTGCAGCCAAAGATGCAGAAGCTGGCTTTTAAGATTAGAGGAAAATAATAACTTAATAAAATACACTAAAATTGTGAATGGATCTTTAATATGGGCCTTGCAAAACATCACGAGGGGTCTATTTTTCTTTCTTTCTTTGTAGGTAGCCATGCATCAAAGACTACATGAAACATTTTCAGCAAAAAAAAAAAAAAGACTACATGAAACATAAACAACCAAAAACAGAAAACCTGGGCATAAAGAAAATGTTGTTGAATGTTTCTACTTGTTATAATCTATAGCAGAATAATAATGATAGCCATAAATGGAAAATAAGATTTATCCGGGATCTGGATCTTTAGAAAATTTTTTACAACCTACACATATCAAAGCAAGCATTTTTAAATCTTTCCTTGCTAAATGATTCAATTTATTTCCCCTCTCCCAACTGCATTTCCAGGTAAATGCCAAATTCAAATTTCTCAATATCTCAAAGTCCCCCCTCTGGTATCTTTTGGCAATTCACTGCCATTTTCAACAAGTATCTAATTTCTTTACCTTATAGTAATGGATGTCTTAGTTTTCTTCTAATGCAGCCATTTCTCCTATATATAACCAGAATGCCTTAGGAATGCCTTCGTCATGCACCAGCTGAGAAGCTTACCTACTTGACAAAAACACTTGAAACTACCCTTTTATTGATAGCTATACTTAGTAGGAATTACCAACCTTCGGAGAAAGACATTGGCAAAGTCTATTTTGCTATCACTGTAGTCAATTTATTAAACCAAACGTACTTTTAAGGAAAAAAAAGTCAGGTTCCACCATTTCATTGGCTTGTGCCTTGCACATGCTCAATATTTGTATTAAATATAAACAGAAATTACTATGTCATATTCCAAAAATATGGCCTGCTTACATGATGTAAAGCCTATATCATAAACATGTTTTCCTTTCTTAACAAACATGCAAAATTGTATTTCATGAATAATGAATTTCATAGATGAACTGAAAAGGCCGAAAGAACACTGAGAACCTCTCTTTCCCTGCCAACCCACAATTCTAACAAGCGAATTGCACTTGCTAAATATTCGTTGCCTTTACCATCCTTACTGATCCAATATCTATCTTATACATTCTCATTATTTGTTCCCATGGTTAGGCACTGTACCATCTTTCAAAACCTCACTCCATGACCAAACAAAATTAGCAGTTCTTTTATAAATCTTATACAAAAATTTCTTCTAAAAATCCATTGCATGCAATGATTGCAAAATATTCTAGAAGCAAAATTCCAACTAAATAACAACATCCACATTTACTGGCACTGCCTCTATCTTTTTTCTTCCGGATATGAGGAGTTTACTAGATAAATGAAATAAAGAAATATGAAAATCATGTTCCTTGTGAAGTGAAAATGGTAGAATTTTTCCGAAAACATCCCTTACACTATACCCTGAACAATCTGTGGCATGTCTATATAGGCACTCTATATATCGAAAAAAATGCAGAAGATATATCCTTTTTTGAAAAAAAAAAAATCTGAAGCAATAACATGTCGCAGAAAACAGGAAATATCAAACATAGGTTCTTCTACAAGATATTGTTCGTAAGACATACCGAATCTATATCAGGAATAAGACTATAGATGTTCTCCAGATTTTCAACTGCAACGTACTCTCCTTGAGAAAGTTTGAAATTTTTTTTCTTCCTATCAATAATTTTGATGCTTCCATCTGGTTGCCATTGGCCAATGTCCCCTGAAGTAAAACAGAACCAGGTTAAGAATAATGCACTAAATATATAGATCCACAGAAGAGTAAAGCATGAAACTAGACACATAGCATGACATCAGATGTTAAAATATTTACATCAATGTTTAATTAAGCTAAGTATATAATATGTACCCTAATTTATCCAAGTACGAACATGCTTAGTCAATGCTTAATTTTGATATAAAGGGAAAGATGACTAAGAGTAATGCCCAACCAGATTAACCTAGTGAGGCAAAAAGTTTATCAGCGTATGTTTACCTTAATCTTTAGCATGGATTCAAAAACCATCAGGATGCTGCAATCGGTGCCATAGTGTTCTGACGGGAAATCAGCACCAGTACAGTTGCTAGGATGTTGAAACCCTATCTCCTAATCAATCAAGATGACTTGAGAAAAATAGTATCATCAGTTGAAAACAAAACAAACAAAAACATCAGAGATAGTCCTCAATATTTTTACAGAAATAAAGCTTTACCTTCTCAACTCCACAACTGTGGATGGAAGCCCCAACTTTCAACACGATGTCATATACATCTTTGTAATTCAACCAAACATATTCACCCGGCTGCATCAGAAAAGGAAAGAACGAAAGAAGAGTGAACAAAATCGATATCAAGAAACCATGTCCACTGGCACTAATGGTAAGATGACTAACCATCCCATCTACAATCTCTCGACGGCCAACATTTGGTTCTTGGGATTTTTCTCCGCTGACATGCTGAACCATAAAAATAGACATGTTCACACCGATAGCCATCACGACCAAGAAGAATTTGAAGGCTACCTTTATCATATTGTTTGGAGTAACTTCAAACAGAAACACCGAATCAAGATTTAGTAAAAAAAAAAATTAAAGAAAAGGACAAATAAAGATGTCAAGATAACTAAGCTTCAAAAATTAGAGAAAATTAAAGAAGTAAAGCTCGCCTCTGTTGAAAAATTGCATGTCTGAAAACGATCTGGACCATCCATCAGGATCAAGAAGTCCCCACAGCAGACCCAAGAAACCAAGAACCGAGTTATTGGATCAGACGGTCGGAGGCGAAACATCAAGAACGCCAAGAGGAGGAGCAAGAAACGGAAAGAGAAACGATGGATGGACTTCCACTGTCTAACAGAATAATGGTAGTGGAGGTATGGAAAGAAGACACAGATTCGAAGAAACAAACCGGAAAACGTCCCAACAGCTCTCCAAGCCGGGGATGGGCGGTGGGAAGCCGTCCTTGGCGAAGACGCTCCGGTATACCGGGCTGACGGAAGGCTCGCCGTCGCCGCCCTCCCGTCCCTTCTCCACCTCCACCAAGTGCCTCATCTCCGCCGTCTCTCCGCCTCTCCGTTCCCTAACCCTACAAGAGTTTCGGATTCAAACACGGTGAAAGGAGAGAAAGCTCTGTTCTTGGGACAGAACAAAAGGGCCTTTCTCTTCGCAGGGATTGTACGGAAGAAAGAAAGGAGGGAAGTTGTCCGGTTTCCTCTCTTTAATTCTCTCTCCTTTCCTATTTATACCTACATTCCTCGGTCATCGTCAACCCGTTAAGAAATTGGAGGCAAAATCTTTGCCCGTTCTAGAGGGAACTTAGTTGGACATGGTCGAGAGAATTCTACTAGGGAGGTTGTACCCGACCGATCTTAAGGGGGCATCCGGCGCTAATAAGAGTGCAATATCTTTTAGATTATGCATATATTTCGAAAGACAAACAGATTAAGTTTACTTTTTTTATTGCGCATCACTTTAAAAAAATTTTATGGACCCAAATATATTTGTTCCTCCACTTTTGTGGAACATTTTGGTTTTTAATTCGGTAGGCAATACTCATGTGAGACTAGCTTCCGTATACTAAAAAAATAATAATAACAACAATGCTGCCCACTTACATCCACAAAAATAAAAAATATTATATATCTTGTGGCCATCAGTATCATAGTTTTGGAGAAAGTCAGCTGCCATATTTATTAATCGGATATTTAAAAATATGTTATCTGTCCCTTTTTTTATTACAACAGCTTGTATATAATTTAACAAGAATAATATTTATTATTTAATATTTGCATCGACTATCTATAACAGATGTTACATTTAAAACTTAAATATTTGAACCAGCTAAAAAATAAATTGTTTGATAAATAATGACATTAATTATTTTTTTTGGTGTAATAGTAATTAATATACAATCATAATAGTATTATTTTAATATTAAATATTATAATCCAGGTGACTATTAATTGCTATGATGAATTTTTTGAAGATGGTAGAATGTAGAATATGTGGTAGTTAAATCTACTGTGCAGCAAAAATAAGGTGCAAAGTATAATCCATCTCAAGAATTGTGGCTAGAACGTTACTCACCATTATATAAATTTTTAGGCATTATATTCTATAAATATGAATCTCAAAGTTGGCTTAACCCTAACAAAAAAGTTGAGTGGTATCGATCATACCAATAATTGAAAATCAAAGCCAAACCCTACTAGAAAGTGGAGAAAAATGATCTAGGAATTCTTGCAAACTCTACAAAAGATAAATTTTCTATTAATATCTCATTTCTTTAAAATCCTTGCCACATAGCTTCTCTTTTATTTATATATGGCGGATCCAACTATTTGAATGTGAAAGGACAGCAATAATAACAATAACGATAATAATGAGAACATCATATTTTATTTATAATAAATTTTGAGATAGCATGCCCACAAGGCATTTATAGTTAATATCGCCAATAGATTAAGTAAGAGCTGCATCCTAGATGACCAATTATTACACCGGTATGGGAAAGTCCTAATGACAAAAGAAGAGTATGGAAGGGCTGAGTTCTTAGAACTAGGGAAGCAAGTTGGATGATAGCATGGTAATCCAAATAATAGGCTGGTTGGTTTTTCTTTTGAAGAAGAAAAAAACAAGAGAAAGAGAGAGAGAGAGAAAAAAGTAATTTTATTTTTCTGTTCCATCATAAATCTCAAGGGTTATATATATTCGTGAATAGACTTCATGTAAGAAAAATAATATAGGTTGACATAAAACAAGTTGTTGCGTGATCCCTAAAATTAAGTTAACATCTTCCTCAAACTTAAGATGGTACTATAGGTGCCAGCTTGAGTTTGGAAACTAGATCACAAATGTATCCAAAAATTCGACGTACTAGATCAAGAGCTGAAATAACAACTCGGAAGCTAATATGATAGACTGGAGCGAACATAGCAGCTCGGAAGTTGATATGATGGTAGATTAAGAGTTGATATGGCAACATAGAGCTTGATTGACAGAACACAAGCTGTTATAATAACTCATAAGCTGATATAACATTTTAGGAGTGGACACAACAACTCAAAAATCGATAAGGCAGATTAATATGTTAAGTTAATGCGACAATACAAAATTTAATACGGTAAAACAGAAGCTAATATAGAAACTTAGAAACTAATGCGGTAGATAAGAAAACTAATGCAGTAAACTGATGTATTTGACAATGCTGATGTAATTAACTAATATGGTAGACTAATGTATCCATTGACATAACTGACTAACATAGCAAACTGGTATAATGTCGATGTGTCTGACTGACATGACCAGTTGACATATATACCTATGTGACTATTGACTTATCTGATGTTGTAGCAATGAGAATACACGTAAAAAATGTCAATTGCAATGAGGGCAGAGCTCAAAGAGAAGGTAACCGAAGGTTGGCGATCCTTGTAGATAGAGGCACTATGGAAGAGGAGCAAGAGACCTCGAATTGGATGGTAAAGGAATCAGAGGCAACAAATAAAATTGGAGATGGAAAGAAAGGGATTGAGCAACGGTGAGGAAAGATGACCGAAGATCTAAAACTGAAAAGAAAAGTGGTGGAAAGAAGCTACAGATCCATTAGAAAACAAATGATCTTCAAATATTAATCTACCAAAAATAGAGGATATACAGATCTACTAAAGAATATGGAATTTTCTAATGTTGATTCACCAGTAAATAGAGAATCTGTAGAGAAACATAGAATCTTCAAATCTACTAGAAAACAGAGGATCTTCGGGTGTTGATTTACTAGAAAATAAAAAACAATAAATCGGCAATAGGGATCTTCGAAGCTTTTAAACATGGTGACGACGGTTATAGCAAAGGCAAAAGAGATGATGGCAACAGATTAGGTAATCAGTGGCTCTGATACGATATTAAAATATTTGTATAAAAAAAGAAAAAAAAAGAGAAAAGTTATTTTATTTCTCTATTCCATCATATTCAATACATCTTAGGGTTATATATACTTGTGTATAGGTTTTATATAAGAAAAATAATATAAACTGATATAGAATCATACTAATAAAAAAAATATTATGAATTGATATAAATTGTTACGTGGCCTCTAAAATTATGTTAACAGGATTGAATATAGAATGGTGGTTATTTAAGCTAAAAGGATAGCAAACATCTCTCACTAACGTCATCTCTTCGATCAGCCTTAATAAATTTAAACCGTTCCACTTGTGAGGGACGTAAATGTGCTGCTAATTATGCCTTCCTTATTTCAGATAGGCTGGCTACCTTAAAGAATTAGCAAGAAGACCTTTTTCTGGTTCCAAGCTATCACATCCCTGGATCATTTATCATTTTCCGGTGACATGATGGTTTAGTTTGAAGCTGGGTTGAAAGGTACCATCAATCATAATGCAAATGAAAGAACATTGGCTGGAGTTAATCCTCTAGTTCTCCTCAATATATTACAGCTCAAATGGTACGTCGAAAAGGTATATCAAAAGTTTGGTGGTATGTGCGTCATATTTACCTTCCGCATGCTTTCATGCATGAAGACTCGTGTTTGCTGGTATATGGTGTCATTTGAAGAGGAAAAGTGGCAATCTATATTGGTGTATCTAAGCTAATCACTCTCATATATATTTGGAGGGCATTGTGATGGCAGGTTATTTAGGCAATTCTACGATCTTGTCCGTCAATAAGTTAAGCCGTTTGCCAATTTATTAGATCTTGTCCTCTATATATATAAATAGTTATTCAATATAGATCCTTATCCGTCTAACCCTTCATGGCTCGTTAAGCCATCAATAAGTTAATTAGTTTGCCAATTTATTAGATCTTGTCCTCGATATAAATAGTTATTCAATATAGATCCTTATCAACGAACCCTATTTTTCAATCGAGAGAGATTATACGTAGAACACTTGTTTCATTAAATTCGCATGTCTCTGCAAGTAATAGAACCTAAAGCGTTAGTAACTTTATTCTCAAAGAAGGTTCTTCTGTTTATTTTTTTTTCTAAATTGTAACCAAATTGTTGGTCTAAAAATAATTATATCTTGAAAAATGATAATATAATAAAAACAACCCTCGTGAGCGAGCAAAAATAGATTTAACACCCAAGTAATTGCAATTAAGGGTGAAGGCCTGTGGCTGGGGTGTGGTACAAGTCCAAATAAGGTCGACTCAGGTTGTATCTTTTGTGCAAAAGAATGAATCACCTTCTTTCACGACGTCAACTGTTGGATCGTATAATGGCTACTTTGAGATCTACGAGGCAGATGGAAAGCAAGTTAGGAGTGCTCTAAGATCTGTGCAAGTTGCAATCAGTGGTTGATATCATAAAAGAAGATCGGTCATCTTTTTGTGCCAAAGATATATACAACCCGAACCTTACGAACATATACTTGATCTAAAGTCCAAATTGAAGTAAACCTGATTGGTAACCCGTTCATTCGCTAGCCAAACCTACAATGAAGATCGACAGCCCAATTTAGGGGTTTATCGTTCCTCGTTTACTTGGTCGGACTAGTTTCGAGCCCTAAATTTGAATTATGGGAATCATTTATGATGGACTAAGGCACATGATCTACGTTACTCTACCAAACCAGGACGGGTTGTTCGTGACTTCTATCCAATACCAACTCAATTTAAGTTTCGCAAAACGTATCATAAATCTAAAGTTTCATACGTATCATCTAACGAAACCCAAACTATAGGTTGGATTGGGTGGATTTACGTCAATGCGCGCTCACTTGGTTGCACAAACCGAGAAATTAAAGTACAAAGGAGGCAGAACGCTGCTTAGAAAATTTTCATGCACCGGAGATAAAACAACAGTCAGTCTAAACAAAATACAAGCACAAGCATTACATCCTTGCATTGAGACAATCGCAACGAGCATCTACATGCTGCAATTATTCGTTCTACTAATCTATCTGTGTAAGCCTTTTAATGCCGAACTTCCTGGAGTTCTCGCGGCGGTGGAAGGCTGCAAAACAAAATAAAAAGCCAAAGGTGATTGTCAATTATCGTGCATAATTATCCATCGCGCGGCCAAAATGGCAGGAGAAGGGGGTGAGTGTGACCTGCTGCAGTCGATGGAGGGGGAGATGGTGATGTTGATGAGGACACCACACAAGCGCGGGAGAGTGGCGGCGCGTGAGAAGTCGACGCCGGGGAAGTTGGGGACGACGCTCTTGAAGCAGTTGCAGATGGCCACCCGGTCGCCGCGGGTGGCGACGGTCCCGTTCAGGGCCGCCACCCCGGCGCAGCACCGTCCGTACGGCACCCACGCCTGGTACGAGAGGTAGGCCATGCATGGCGCGATCACTCGCGCGATCTCGTTGCACGGCGGGGCAGCGGCATACGCCCATGCCCGGGCGGCCGCGAGCACCGCCAGAAGCGCAAGGAGGCGAGCCATACGACGAGAGTCGTGCAGAATTCTCGAGGGTGAACGACTTGGAGGAAACGTTCTTCTTTGTGGGAGTAAGAATTTGGAATAAAAGGTTCAAAGATTATTATGGTAAAGATGGGGAAGAGATGAGAGATATATAAAGAAAGACAGGAGCATTAGGTCTAATTGCGTGAGCGGCCATGTATTTGTCGCGGCAGCAGGGAGGATGGAAGGGCGTTGCAGTGGGGTGAGTCGCGTGAACGCCCGGTTTGGGTGAATCACGCTCGCCAGTTCGCGAGCACACCCCCGTGGTTTGCGAAGTAATTGTATAGCGGATGATCCGAGGAGATAAGTTCAAGCAAGTTTGCCTCCACCCTAGAGGAGATGGCCCAAAACTTTTCCTCCATGGTTCACTGAACTTGGTTCGCATTGCTGAGAAACAAATTTATTTCATTGTTAAATTGAAACTTCTAAGATCCTGTACGACCTTAGGGCTCCATATGGCATGTCTCCATTTTCATAAAGATTGCACATGCCAAAATCTAGTAAATATAATTGTGAGGCTGTCTGTAAATTTATACTGGGAAGAATGTTAATATGCTTTTTTTTTTATTATTTCCCTTGTTCCAAGAGACCGGGTAAGACTTGTTGGGTTTGAGCTATATTCATGCCTTGCTAAAAATTAATCGTCTCTCTCTCTCTCTCTATATATATATATTTATATATGGGGAGTATGGGGAGTCACACAACAATTCCATAAATTTATGTCATTTTCAAGTTATACCGTTAATGTTATGCATGCATCATAGTCATGCCGCTCAGAAATGCCGAAACACATCATAATTGGACCAAAATAATTGGACCATTATAAGAGGGTGACGATCTTAATTGGACCAAAATAATTTATGTCTCTTATAGACAACACGCGCACATGCAGAAGCGTTCAGGTTGTATTGAATGGCTGACGTCAAGAAAGAAGATCAATCGATTGATCGATCCGACTGGTTGAAATCAAGAAAGAAGATGGTGGGTGCTTAAATGTTCCGGGCTTGTTAGAGAAATTTGTGGTGATTATTGGAGGCTTGGGGAATTGTTTCTCCGGAAAGAAGACTCAAATCAAATCTCTGTGGAAAGCCATCAAAGAGCACAAAATAGATATGATGAGCTGTGTCCATCCTCCAATTAGAGTGTGCAACAAGTAGAGGTACAGGGGAAGTCGGCATTCGGTGGAATGGAATGGACTGTGTTGGGCCGGTACAAGCCCAAAGCCTTGAAACCAGACCATTTGGTACCGTGCGGTACATGTTAATATGTCATAGGAAATTAGTATAGAGACAAGATTTTCTTAATGAGAGGCAAAAATTAAATGAATTTGAAATTCAGATACAATTTTCCTTTAGCTATTTGGTGCCTGTGTGCATACGGTTGGCACGTAACATGCTACACACAATAGTTGGCTGGGGTCATTGATACGCTTGGGACCCAAGCACTAGGGTTGTTAACAGGTTCGACATGGGACATACCAATGTTGTATATGCATTGGTACTAGATAAAAAAAAAAAAGTTTGAATTGAGGTTTGGATCCATAAAAAATGGTTGAACTCTAAATTTGCATCCAAAATCAATAGGTGACTGGATTCAAGTTCTAATTCAAGTTTTTCTTTAAGTCAATTCAGTTATGCTTTTAGTAGGCTGATCTACCATGAGTTAGCAATTTCCAAAATTGAAAGCTCTATTACAATGGTACTCTATATATAGGATCTAGTGACAAATTTTGGTTGGAAGGGAGCATGGAGGGTGAATGATTGGTTTTGAAAAAAATAGAATGACTTTAAAAATATATTTATTTATTTATTCATATTAATCAATCTAATTAAATATAGCAAAAGTAATAGTAACATTAGTAATAGTGGTAGTAGCAGTATTATTATTATTGTTATTGCGGCTGTTGTAATATTATTATTATTATTTACATTATATATTACATAATTTACTGTTAGAAACTTGAAATTAATATAGATCGACAACAAAATGCCCTTCCTCCTGGATCGAATCTGATCAATAATTGAATTTTCTTGTCATGCAGTGCAAGGGACGAGAAATGAAATCAAGGAATTGTATGCCCACCATGCTCTCTCTTCAACTTTGGGCATGCTCGCAATGCGGTTCACCCATACAAGCAACCATTCATGCTTTAAGAGCCATGCATTTGTATACATTGCATCATATAGGAGCTCTTACATATTCTATGATTTTGATGTTCAAGAATGCACAGGCTTGCAATTCACTGAATTCAATGCCATGCCATGGATCAGGGCAATTACGTTGTATGTCACAAGCTCAAAAGACGTATGGAGGCATCTGGTTAGAAGCACTGCAGTTCACACCTGCGATTGATCGCATCTAAGAAAATTTCGCTCCATATTCATCTAGTACATATTGTTTGTTAATATTCAAAGCATGTATGTTGCTTTTCTATAGCTAATAAAATAGGTGAAATCAAGATACAGGCACAATTAATTGGTTTATGTGGAAGACTAAAATGGCTATTTATTACAGATTTCTTAAGTAACTTCTTGATTACCTCTCTATGACATTTAGCATCAAAATTATTAGTGGATGGAAACAAGCTTGGTATTCATTATAATGCATAACAAGCCAGGACATGATACAGATAGGAGTTGACCATAGCTAATAATTACGAGAAGGATGTAATCACAAAAGGTATCTTATCAAGAGGTTTCAATTTTGTTAATTTAGAGAGAGAGAGAGAGAGACAGAGAGAGAGCACTAAAACAATATGTATGTCATGCTGTGCTTGCATACATAATATACAACTTCCATCTGTTTATAGTCTTTCATCTTGCATTCATCACATCACTCTACGTTGTATCCAAGTTAATAAAATTATCGGATATGCAAACATATGTTCATATTCATAGGTAGTCATCACAAACCACATCCTTCCCTCCCTCTGTGTGAATTGCATGTTCAAAAAAGACATAACATGGAGTTTCAGTGCGGTTCACAATAAATACAGGTTAGACATAAATACAAAACTATAGATTCCAATATATGCTGTCCATGTATCTTTCATACAAAGCAACGTGAGCAATGATATATGAAATGCTTTATACAAACTCTACATTCATTTGAGGTTTGGAACCAATTATGCTCGCAGAGGATTACCGAAGGTCATCATCAAATCTAGAATGATTTGAAATTTTTGGTCTAAACAAACAGACCTCCGAATTCTTATGCTGTAATGTACAGCAAAATTGGTCGAAATATAAGTTGAAGTTGGTCCGCAGAAGTAGTTCAAGCATTTATCTTTCTAGCCGTGTTGTTCTTGATTTGCTAAATTTTTGCTTGTAATTAGCTACTGATTGTTTAGACTATCGGATATTATATAAATAGTTTTTGTTTCTTAAATTTAGGTGGCATTTCCTGCGTCCTCTTCATTAAAAAAATAAAAAATAAATCAAACGGCGTGGCGGGAAATCAAATAGAAGCCTCCCTCGAGCCTCCATTTTCCTTTCACCGCATTGCCTCTTCCCGTCTCTGTCCTCGCTCTCCCATTTCCCCGCTCTCTTTTCTTTCTCCCGATCCTTTCCGTGCCCTAGAAACTTCTAAAAAACCCCGTTGCTCGCACTCGTCAGCGATCTCGGTTCCTCTCTCTCCTTCTCTCCCCCTCTTCCTCAAAACATAGCGGACACAATCTAGGATTTCTCTTCTCGGAGTTCTGAGATCGGCAAATGGCTGACGCGTTCGAGGACGAGGCAGAGCAGACGGTCTCGAAGCAGAAGAGCCGGTACGGATCTTTTTATCTTTTCTTTACTTGAAAAATAAATCGGTGATTTTAGGGCATTTATAGTTTTTTTTTTCTTGGTGGATTTATTTCCATTACCCTGTTGATTGGAAACCCTAGGAAGCTGACTTCGTTCTGGGAGGGGACGAGGGCAAGGAGTGGACTCATGCTAACGGGTACATGAAGAGGCAAGCGATAGCCGATAGCCAGCAACGCAGGGGTTTGCACGGCCTGTAGCCTCTCCTGATGAAAAGATAAAATAACAGGGGAGAAAAACAATCGCCACCGCTGTAGCGAGACTTGTGAACTCTCTAGTTTGCTTAGCCAGAACTTAGTCTCGTGGTTGTATCTCACTCAATCTGAGAGTCCATCTCTTATAGAAGTGCTTCAATGTTGGGATTCTAAAACCAGATGGAAGCTGCGACAATTCTGTGTCATCCATTCTCCAACGGATAATTTAGTTTTAGACTCACGTATTTGCTACAATGGAGTGCCGAGATACTCCATTTATTTGGGTTTCATGGCCACAGCGATCAACATCTCCTGCCACGATGGCTATGAGGTAGAAGGGATCCTCACTTATCTGTACGTGTTGCATAATTCATTGTCGTTGTTCTCATGGAATTCTTTCTTAAGGACATGGAGTTTTCAATTTATTAGCTCAAAATTTCATCTTTATTGGTTTGAGTGGTTAAAATTGTTAGCTTTACAGTGGAGGATCATTCCTTTGCGCCTATCAGTTATCATCTATGAAGAAAAGGCTAAACAAAGAGATTTAGTGACAATTCACTTAACAACTTAGTGAGAACAAAACAATGTCAAATCCCACACATGAATATTGCTGTAACTTAGGCCTTTTTTTCTCTTAGTTTCGACAAGACCTCTATTTTTAGAATTTAGAGAATTTGGGGAGACAATGTTTTGGTTGGAGATTTCTCCTTGTTAGTTGGCAGGTCGCCTCATTAAATCCTACTAGTTACTCTTAATCTAGCCAAATAGTTTTAAGTTTTCTGTTCCTCCTTCCAAATTCCAACTTGCTAGTTCGCAGATCATGTTCTAGTGTAGTTGACAGTGTATCGGTGTCCATTACAATAAGTACTATAACTTATTTTGCTTGTAGAGAGAACATCTCAAATTTCATTCCAATTGATGTGGCCATTTTCTTCACGATGTCTTACCAAGTCAATGATGTTGAATGTTTTGCTGATTCCCAGTTTTTGTGATTGTTCTAGGCACCAAAGCATTGCTTTCAATAAGCAATTGTGTGTAGCAAGGCATTGGACTGAATAGAAAACTTGCTGCCTACATCTTTCACGTCAAAGAAATTCTATGAGTAGGATATCATTAGATATTTCTTCACTTCTACTTCCTTTTTTTTATTGATCAACTAATGAATAATTTCTCCATTTTAAGTAGCTTTGCTTGTAACTTTTATGGACTTCGATCATATATGCTGCAAAATAAGCACCAATGAATTGCTTTGGTTTAGATATTCAATCAATGTCCAGAGTTTGTTTGAGTGCTCCTTTACTTAAATTTCTTGATAATGTCTTTCACGTGGTTTTTGTTTATTTCTTTGAATATTTTTGTAAAGTACACTTACACAAATATAGAATGTCCAATCTCTTGTAGAACCATGAAGGGCATGCTGCATACATGATCAGAACCCTCTGTTTGCAATATTATTTCATCAATTAAGTTACAGAATAGAAAAAAACATTCTGCCACCAGTTTTTGAATGCTTGGCACAACGAAACTGCAATTCTGATTGCTCAAGTTGCCATGATACTCTCTAGAGGTGATCGATAAATCAGGTATCTTATTTAGATTTGATGACTGGTGGTACACTATAAGTCTGAAATTATTTAGGGAAGAGTGTAGTGATAATATTGGTGGCTGGTGAACCTGCCAATTATTCTGAAACTTGGTATATATCCAGAGTATGGAAGACAACAACATTCATGTAGGTTACAATTACTAATGTGCCACCTAAACAACAACACCCCCCTCCCGACGTGCGTGTCTCATGTGAGTTGGATGGGAACTCTTCATCAAGAAGTGAAAGTTTGCAATTACATGTGACAGCTTTTGCCTTAACTGCATGGAAGTCTAGCATGTGGCAGTAGAAGATAGTTGGTGAGGGATTGATGCTATTTAATGGGTTGAATTGGCATTTTTGTATATATGTTGCTTTTACGGTAAGTTGTTGTAAATGTAAACAAAGAGATAAAGGACTCTAATTTCTTGATATGAAGGGCAGACTTCTTGTTAACCCTGCATCATGTTGCTTCAACCTTTTAGATGGGCTTCCATGGCTGGAAAATTCCTCTTCCAGCGTTTATGAAGGGGAAAGCACACGTCCATCTTCCATATACACTTCTTTCCTTACTTTCGAAACCATAGCTCTTTTCCATAACATCAACAAGAGCAGCCCGTCATGGATTTTTTAACAAAACCCTCTTACTGTGCCTACACCTCTTGGCCGGTCTTCCTACTTGTTCCTTCCTTCCCTTCTTTTTTACCATATTTCTTCTCAAACCCTCGGTTTTTTCCTTTATTTATATTATTTGGATGTTTTTGAATAATTTGATACCTTATAATTCACCTCCAAATGCGCACATTGTTTTCAACACTTCAGTAACTTGTAGTCACATATTGATGTTACTGTATGAAACTAAAAGCAGCCTTATAGAGGTTTACTCCTATTTTTTTTTGTCTATCTCCTTCTAGTTTCCCCCCTTTCCTTTCTCTTTGCTGGTGAAGAATTTGAAATCTTAAATAATTTTCATGCATGTCACTTGGATCAATTATTGCTTGTTAGGCAGCTCAAAGTTGGCTTGATTTAGCAAAATGTTAAATGAAGGCTTAAGTAGTGTGATTTGCAAAGAGAACTCCATTGAACTCTTCTTCCTTATTCTGCATTTCTGCGGGATTAGAATTGCTTTTTGTTGATTCTTCAGTATGTTGTGGACCCTTAGTGGTTGACATATCTGCTCATTGGTATTTTGAAAACTTAGCCTTCCATGAATATTTAGCAGGGAACAGTATCCTTTCTATTCAGTGGAGCATCTGAAAACGTTAGTGTAAGAATTTTTGGTAACAAGGACGCCTGAGAAAAGTTTCATGAATATGATTAGTGACTTCTTACCCTTTAATTTGCATATACTTCCTAAAACATTAAACTATCATCCAAAGGTGACTAGAAGAGAGAGTCTGGGTGCTATTTAAATGAGAGGACTCACCTTTAGTAATTGTCTCCCCCCAAATTCTGCGTCAGAAGTTGGTCCTAGAAATGGGAGAAAGGCTGCTGACTAAGCTGGATATGCATCACCTGCCACATTTTGATGTGGTTGCGTGGCCTTTAAGAGACCTACTGGTTGCAATTTTCCTTTTTTGTTAGGGTTTTTTGTTGAAGCATTGCCTGTAATTTAGCAGGGTACTGGCTCAGGTTTGATCCAGATTTTGCCAATAATTCCACTAACTTAGCGGGGTATACATCATCTGAACTGCTGATGCTCCTGGTTAGCAGCATATGCCGCTTGTCTAGGCGGTGACTGGCGAGAAGGTAGGATAGCATGCAGCAGGACAGGTATAATAGATATGGGCAATTTATGATCTAGTGAGACCTACATAACAAGATTTGACAGTAACATTTCTCCCATTACCTGGGTTTCATGTTACCTCAACTTTGCATGTGTATATGGTGTCTTCTGATAGTAAGAGAAGATAATGGACTGCAAATATATGGAACTACATAGAAGTTGTATATAGCAAGGTTATTCAACTCAGTTCCTTCAATAACAGCATGGTCTAGCCATTGGAGATCCAACACTCATCACCTACCCGCCTTCCCCTGCATGTGCTTTTGTCTGGAGAAGTCATTTAGTCAAATGCCACTTCTTGGCTCTAGTCATGCGTAGTTATTATGTCATTGTGACGTACTATGGGATTAGTATATTGACATTTGTGTACAGGTGGGGATATCAACTATAATTCCAAAAACAAGAGAAATCAATTTATGATAGTTTTGTAAGTCGTGGCCTACGCAGCTTCACTTGCACGTGGAGTTTGTCTGGAGAAATCCATATCCTGTCTTGGATGACAAGTTGGCAACTTCATTATCTTATAGTCAAACTTACTTACTGCACTATTCTTATGTTGATTGTGACATGATAACTACCATTTTTTCTATGCATTATACATTTGGCACTTGGTGAAATAATTAAAGGATGATCTATGGTGTATGTCATGAGGGTAGGGGATGTAGAGATTGACCTCAAGTGATAGTTTGTTTATTTATTTTAGCTGGTGAATAAAGATTGACCTATCAACCAGAAAATAAAGATTGAGCTCATGACCGCCCATCTTTTTTTTCCTTCTTTTTTTTTTCCACCTGTATCTCCACAGTGACTTGTTTTTGCCTTGTTGTTTTTTGTCTCGCTGCACAAAATAAGGTTTGTAAATGCCCATTTCATTTATCTTGTTCGAATCCCATTTTCCATTTCCTTGTCCTTATCGGTGCTTTTCAGTGTCCACTTAATAATACGGTGTTGGTATAATCTTTTATGTCCTATTTTAAAGCGCTTAACATATTTTCTCCATGTGTTCATACTAAGGCCAGTAATTGTTCTAGAGTGAGAATTGACAAGGATTTTGTTCGGTTACTGATGGTATCAGTCGTATGTGTCGTACGGCCCTGCAAGAAGATGAAGCTTAACATTGCACCCTTAAAATTTGTATCTTTAGAACAAGGCTATTAAATTCAAAAATATCATTTTACCTGAAATTTGCTGAATTGCCACAAGCTTCTCATATGTTTCGTGGATTCTGATGCTTTATTTATTGGTTGATATAGATGGTATTCTGGAGCTGTCTATTTTGGATGGCTGTACTATTATTGCATTTCCTTATACTGCCCCTTTCTTACAACCCATATCAAGAAGTTCTGGGTTCAGTTCTAAGTTTGAATCCATATTAATTTGCCCAACGGTCTTCCTCTTTATGCAGTTCAGCAGCCTCTTCCTCTTTACGCAGTTCAGCAGCCTATGTTCATCATCATCGTTGATAAAATTTTGGCCCTTTGGCCGCTCCTAGTTCATAAGGATGGCTGATTCTCTTTATTATGTTGCACTTTAGATGAGAGATTTTGATATACTAATATTTCTGCATCCAGGTAGTAGATATTATGCAACAGATTTTTGTTGGTTATACACTAATTTGGTAGTGTGGTAGGTGTTTCAAATGGAAATGACAGCAGCCGACCCTACTCTTTCCCAAGCTTTAAAAGGATGCCTGCCCAACAGTGTCATTAGGCAGCCTACGGTTGTCTCCCATCTTCAGTAAGTCAATTTAATGGGAATAATCAATGTGCCCACCAAATTTATACATCTCTTTCCTTATGTTTTGCTCTTGGAATCCATATTCTTATAATAGTAGTCTAATAGAATTTTACTAATTGAATAACTGTTCTATTTCCTAGCTTTCTTTTCTTCTGTTTGCTTGTCTGTCGCTTCTTTTTTTTTTACCCCTCATGCTTATCTCACAAATGAGGAAGCTTTAGAATCAATAAATGCTACAAGAGTAGAATTTTACTTACTGAATAACTGTTCTGTTTCCTAGCTTTCTTTTCTTCTGTTTGCTTGTCTGCTGCCATATTTTTTTACCTCTTGTGCTTATTCCACAAATGAGGAGGCTATATGATCAACTGTTCTGTTTCCTAGCTTTCTTGTCTTCTTTTTGCTTGTCCGCCGCGTTATTTTTTTCCTCTTGTGCTTATCTCACAAATGAGGAGGCTTTATGATCAATAAATTCTACAAGAGTAGATGCCTGACTGTGAGTATAATATATTGCTTTCAGAAGTGCGATCGATTGCCATCTCTGGAGATGATACAAGGTCATTGACATGTTCCTAGGTGTAAATGGCCATCATTATCTTGGAGTAATCAAAGGAAGAGGAAAATAAAATTTCTTTGATTGGAGGTCCTGCTTAGTGAATTTGTACTACAGTGATCTTTTGCTAGTGATCTGCTCTAATATTAGTTAGAAAGGGACATCAGTCAACTTTAACAAAGAAAATCTTAAATTAAGATGATGAGAGCAGGTGAGGTCTTCAATGCTATAGTATGTTATTCCAGTTATAACGACTGCTGGCTTTAGAATCTGAAACATCTCCACCTGCCTCCCCAGTCTCCTCGTGCCCTGTTCGTATGAGCTGGTCTACTTTGATGACGTTGTTTACCCCCTTCCTTTCCCCTTTCCACTCCCATGAGGATTTCAATTCACAGCAACGTAGATTCTTTCCTGCCCGATCCTCTGGAAGCCCTTTGCCTCATTTCCCAAATGTTGCTGATTTCAGTAGAGCATTGCATGCTCATCAAAATGCTTCTAATTTCTTATAGTCTATCGACACATCCGATGTCTCGCAGGCATGAACTTTATATCCGTTGATTATGGATCGTGGACCATGATAGACTAGCAATCTGCTTTAGCAGCATATTTGATGCGTAATTGATTTAGATGTCAAAATGCTTTTTATCCCATAAATAAACAAAATTTGAACATATTCATCGTATCTATGTTTATACAATCCCTAAAAAAAACCTAAAACGCCATAAATCAGCCCTCACCCTTATTCCTATTTATTCAACATGAGTGATCCTGGAGCTTCCCTGGATGTGCTGCGTTTTTCAATTTCCATCACACTTCCTCTCTCCAAAACTTAAAGCCCTCTTAAGTTCCGGTACTTAACCAAAATGATGAGTCCATAAACTTTGGGAAGGATTGGATAGGTTGTGGGAGATCGGTATGACTTATTTAAGCATATGTTTGGTTTCATATTGGATATTTGTTGGAGAGATTCTGAATACCTATGTAGGATTAAAAAATTTAAAAAATATTTTTCGACTAGCTATCTTGGATGAAATTCTGAATTGTTACAAATGATATCAAAGCAAATTCGATTCATGGCCCATATGGACTCAGACACCCCATCATAGGCTAATTATGGCCGATCACGGGCCGATCTCTCTAAAATAAACAAATGCCACCGTGTTCCGTAAACGTTTCGCAGATACTGACACTTTTGGGCGTTACTTATAGAACCCCTCGAAACTTCAGCATCATATAGGGAACGGTACCAGTTTGTAGGAGCCCATGCAGGAAGAAAAGTCGCAGCAGTCGCTTGCTTGAGCGACACATCATCGATAATAAAGGTTTAGAGTCGCCATCCACCACCGCAATGTAATTTGTCCATCATTTCCGAATTCCGAGTTAAAGACGGCGGTTTGCTAGGGAAGCTTTAAACGGCGGATCCGCTGTTCGGCCGTGGTTAAAAGTTGTGTGTTTTCGGTGGGCCTAGTCACGTCCTAACGTAGATTGACGGCCTTGATCTTTTCAACCGGTTATTTGCTATTACGGGCCGAGTAACAAAACCCTGGCCCCACCACGTGCTTCTCTCATCGGAAGCTTCAATCCTGGCGATCGATCGCCTTTGACCCTAAAATCTCGTGCGTTGCTCTGTAATCCCTGGAACGTTACACTACTAGGGTTGGAGAGCACTCCTTTTATTTTTTCAGGGCCATCATCCCAAAGCTGGCCTCTTGGAGACCACCAACAATACCAGATAGTAGTCTCTCTCTCTTAGTTTTGCTTGGAGCCAAGGATCCATGGGCAACTGCATGGAGACCTGTTCGCCACGGCTGGAGGAGGGAGAGGTGAAACCAAGAGGAGTAGGAGAAAGTGGTGTTGGTGTTGGAAAGGAGGGTGGCTTCAAGGTTAAAATCTTGTTGACAAGAGGGGAGCTTGAATGGTTGATGCTTCAGATGGAGAAGGGGGAGAAGACGTTGGAGGACGTGTTGATGGAGATGGGTAGGGAGAGGAGGGAGGGAGCTGGGAAAGCCCAAGGTTGGAAACCCTCTTTGGAGAGCATAATCGAGGTACCGGAGGTCCAGAGTTTCGATGCGGGCGAATGAGACACCCTCCTCGGCTCTTTGGCAGTCACGTCTTCTTTTTCTCCAGGTCTTGTGAGATCTCCCATCGACTTCCTACTTTGCTTAGTCTAAGTTTGCAAGTACCAGGGGTTTCTCGTTTTTGAATCTCCATGATTAAAGTCGGAGATGCTAATGTTTTGATTTCAGGTCGGTGAATATATATAGGTTTTTTATAGCTAGAACATCTTCTGTTTCTTTTCTCTGATACGAGTGAAAAAGAAACTGTCTCTTCTATTTCGAGGACTCTGTTTTGGACTCATAACTGCAAATTTTGTTGCTTTTGTTCATCATTACAACGCCCGAGATGCACAGTCATTTGCATATGGTTTTGGTACAGTAAATATAACCCCTAGCTTGTGTTATGAGATCTCGATTTGGATTTACAACTAAATTTTTTTTGTCTACCTGTATATTTTTTCCTCTTTTTTAATCGGTGCAATTATGGCATGGTTTCTACTTTCTTGAGACTATGCTGTGCTATGTGGATTTATGCATAAATGAATTTGCATGAAAAAAAACATATACATGTACATAAAGTAGGATAATGCAGATCTTCTTGATAAATACTTCTTGGGGTGTCAGATCTTTTCTTATCTTTTTAACTGTTCAGATAATTCCAATCAGATCTGATGACCTCACTAGAAAAAGGGTACTATAGTGCTCGCAATGAAAATTTTCAAGCAAGGGACTGAAAGATATCACTATGGTAAAACATCTATATCCAATTTTGTAGGAATTTTATATCATATATATATATATATATATCCTGCTAGTGATTCATTTGCAATGGTTATTTTGATCAATATGCATCTATTATTCCATACTCTGCTGTATCTATTCCGCTGCTTGTAAATGTTAAATCTTACCAATGAGAAGCTTTCAGAAGAGTGTTAGGACCTGCTGCTGCTTTCAGAAGCTTTCATTAGCATTGTTTCATAATTATTCTAATCTTTTCATGATAGATGAACAAAAAAAATTTACTGTTCTTCAATGATTTATAACGCTACTACCTTTTTGATGATCCGCCCCTCTAATTATCAATATTTTATTTCCAAAATAGCTGGTTATATAGCCAAGCAATTAATGCTTCATAACTTGATATCACTAGTCAAAAGAGTGGATTGACTTTTTTGAGAAAAATCAAGGGAGTGAATTATCCAAGTGTAGAATGGTAATTGCAAGAAGACTCCTAATTCCTACATGATTAAAAGTACAAGAATAAGATGGAAGATTTGAAAATGCCTAATACCATGGATATCAGATGACCTTGTGTACC
Source organism: Phoenix roebelenii (assembly GCA_025769935.1). Taxonomy (NCBI): domain Eukaryota; kingdom Viridiplantae; phylum Streptophyta; class Magnoliopsida; order Arecales; family Arecaceae; genus Phoenix; species Phoenix roebelenii. Next base: position 14,506,609 of record JAOXJJ010001100.1, read on the forward strand.
GTTATAGCTTTAGTGTATAATCTCTTATCCTGGTTGAAGTCAGATGCAGAGACGCTCCAACGATATACTCTCCTTTTTCTTCCACAAAAGCCTTTTCCATGCAATTCTGGATTTGGCATCGTGACCGTTATCAGCTGTCTTTTGCGCTTCAGAAAGTTAAAAGGTATTTCGTCTATCTATCAAAAAAAAAAAAAAGAAGGAAAGCTTAGAAAGAGAGATGCTTTCAATTGTGGGGTCTGCTCGTTAAAGTATATCAAACTTCTCGCGTGGTAGGTAGAGTGGTGGACCATGAGATGTTGTAATGATTGTCAAAAAAATTTCTTACCGATGCTTTTGCCAGGAGCGGTGATTGGACCGCTTGAGCTATACTTTATAGTTAGGGTTTGGGACCTCCCATGTGTCTTCTGTGGGACGGGGTCACGGGATTCTTTCTGATAGCTAGCATCCGAGAAGATTTAGATCCCCTAGGCTTCTACGTTTAGGTACAGGATTTGGAGCTCGTTCTCTTCTGCATGGTTGTATTAAACTGTTCGTTTCCTTAAACTTTAAGGCACCCACTCACCGTCACATTGTCACACCCTGTTGCTGCTCGTGATTCATTCTAATGTGGGGCTCGGGACCAGTGTCGCCATTGATAGAAAATGTGATGCTGTTTGTCTTCTAAAGCTCCTTGTAACAACCACTTCAAGGTTATTTTAACATCACTCACTTCGTAGACCTCGCTATGCATTGGTGAGCCATAAAATTGGGTTATTCCAATTAGGTATGCTTAAACTCAATGTAGTATCATGGGGGATAGGAGTCCAAATATTGTGTGCGAGAGAGAGAGAGAGAGCGTTATCCTTACAACAACCACTTTTAGGTTCTACGTACACAGTTCTATATCCTCTCAATGCCGTGGTGAGCCATAATTTTTTTGGAGAGGCATGAAATTGAATTTAATGATTGAAATCATAACTATTCTTATGGTTTTGCAATCTTAACAGCATATTGTAAGATAGAGTTCTCTTGGCACAACAGACATTGACTGTTCTATATCCTCTTTATAGTTTGGGCCCGTTTTCCACCTTTCAAACAGAATTAGTCGGTAGTCAGTTTTCATGAACCTCTTCATTGTCATGATAAATGGGTGACGGGAAGGCATCTTTTGCATCCTCAAAACACTTCTTCCTACTTCCCTATGGTTTTTTGATTTGTTTTAGATTTCTATTCAAGCTAGATCTGTTTCCTCTTCCTAGAGAACAGTATATCATCTTCGACTCTAAAGCAGATAATAGAGTGGGAGGGAGGATTTCATTACCCTGCTTTGCCTTTTCTACATGCCTCAATTGATTCATGTACACAGTTTTTGTTAAAATCACTAATTGTCCCGAAAGCTTAATGGCAAAACCTGGTATCAAAGCCAGACAATTTCACATTCAAAGTAGGCAGATTAGGTTGTTAAGAGGAAGTAGCATCAGAGTGTGTCATAGGAACATTAATTGCAAAATTTGATGTTTGCACGGCTCCGATACTTTGTTAAAATCACCGGGTGATTTTAACTGTTTTTATAGCCTATAAGCTGTTCTCGAGTGATATCATCTATCAATAAACTATCGGTCAAATAGAAATATTATGCAAACTTATCTTTCTCAACTTGCTAAGAAAACAACTTTGTTGGATGTATCTCTTTTGACGTCTTCAATAACATATCCAACAAGTCTTCCAACCGTAATTAATAATTGGCAATTATAAAAAAACATTATTAGAAAACCAAGCGTGTCCTTAATTACACATCACCATGTGTCTAGTGGCGATTCTCATTGCACATGCAATCAACACTTCTGCAAGCCTTGGTAGATAGGGGAGAGAGATTCCACGCAAGCATATATGCTCAGGTGTTTTCCTTTTCTCCATTATTAACATGAAAGCTTTATCCTAAGAGGTCTGCCATTTTTCACAAGAAAGTATGGCAAACTCCCCTCCCATCATTCTGTTTCCCCACTAGCTAGATACTACATAGAGATGCTTCAGAATTTTAATCATATTGTCCAATCTTCCATTTCAAATTTCTAGCGAAGTATTTGCTCAACTTCTTCTCTATTAGAACAACTGAGTGGTTTATAACCCCCTCTAATTTCTTAAGAGTAGTGAAGTAGTGAGTCATCTGTGAAATTTCCTCAAGAATGTCAATGATTTAGTTGCACTAAAATAATGAAGCCTCTAGGACCAATTATATAAACATAGACTTGATCAATACACACACCCCAAGTCTAGATTAGTTGTGAAAGAGTCCAATCATTTAAAATATTGTTGCTGTGGGAGCCATAAAAGTAGAAGCTTTTAAGCCCAATTTGCTGCCTCGTTTGATTTTTTATAAACATATGTCATCTCAAAAGAAATAAAAGTTGCCTTCAAAAGTTCCTCATTTTATAATACATCCAGCGAAGGTATGCGTCATTGCTTCATTGGAGGGTTCAAAAGACTCAAAAACACCTACTGCAATGGTTCAAACAAGCGATCTGGGTCGTATATTTCGCGTGGTAGAAGGATTTGGCTGCACAGAACGCAAGGTGCATCCTTCTTTCGCACGAAAGACGCACCTTCCGTTCCTCACACAAGATTTCAATTGGAAATGGTGTAGTTCCGCCACGCAGAATTGTAAGCATGTGCCTACCCAACTACGAATCAAATTAATTAAACAAATCACTGTAAATCCTCACTGCTCCTCTGACCTTTATTAGTTGTAAGAGTTGCTATGCATGAGATTCTCCTAACCCACTTGCCCAGAGAGAGAGAGAGAGAGAGAGAGAGAGAGAGAGAGAGAGAGATGGGTAGCTATGTATGCCTTGCATGGAGCCATTGATTGAGGTCCATAGGGAGTAGATATGCATCCAGTATTGTGGAAGCTAGACAATGGTAGTTGTTGTTGATTAGCAATTAGATTAACGAGGTGATTTCTTTTTTTTATTATTCTAGCAAAAATGGGGAAGGCCTGCCTTGTTTCATAAGGGGAGATTTTTATGTAAATGATATATCTACCGAAATAAGAAAAGAATTCATCAGATAAAAACTGATACCTGCAGTTCTGATGTGACAGACTCTCTGCTTCTTGTAACTTATTCTCTCTGTAATTATCAATCCTTTTAATGAAATCTTAGGTGGCTTTTGCCTCCCTTAGTATCAAAAAAATCTATAATCATTTCCATTACAAGGATCAGAACGAACCGCAGAAGACTATCTTCCAAGTGATTAGGTTCGTGAAGAATACAGTTGCAATGAGATGGGGAGAATCTGTACAGCTCCTCTCATTCCATTTTCTCTCATTTATGTCCCTCACACACCCCTGCAATATTGGCTAAATACCAGTAATGCTAAGAAATGAAAAGAAATGAAGGAGGAGGGGAAGAAGAAAAAGAGAGAAGAGGGAGCTAGAGACCAAGAGCCTTGTAGATGAGCAAGCAGAACTAGCTATATATGCTGATTCTTATTCTTTTCATGCGATCATCTCCACAATTAATCCTCAGGAATGCTCTCAAGCACCGGTCTCCACCCACCATGGCTTGATCCGAGTGCGACCCCGCTCGTGTGGCGACTCTCGAGCTGGCTCATTAACTGCGTCAGTGTCTTCTCTTCTTCACCTCGGATGCACATGGATAGTAACCGAGCTGCCTCCTTTGTTAGAACGACCTTTACTCTGACGACTCCCTTCTCTCCCTTCTCTCGCTTCTCCAAGTGATCATCTGAGAAAGGTTTCGGAGTGCGATCGCTAGCCTTTGTTGTGCGACACCTGCGCTCAGCTTTCTTGCTCTTTTGAAGCAACTTCATGAGGTCGTAAAAACAATAGAGCTTTGGTCTGCTGGCCTCAGAAATCATGGGTTTATTGGCTCCATGAGCCAAGCAAGGTAAGAACTTGCCCATGGATGGGGAGGGGTGGGAGCCGAGAGAGAGACCGAGAGAGAGACCGAGAGAGAGAGATGCGGTGAGTGTCGATATGTTGTGAAATGAATATATAAAATATAAAGAGAGACGTGCAGGAGTTGGTTCAAAGGGCCCACGGGAGGAAATCTTAATAAATTCCGTCAAAACACGAGGCTTTTGACGGTCAGGATGGATGAACTACTTTAGCAAGATGGCTGGCCCGTTGAGGGGTGGTCAGAGACCACCATGGCAAACTAGTTGTGGCGGAAGGCCCGTGTACCCCTAGCTTGATTGTCATTGAGACGGAGCTTCGGACAGCGTGGAAGGGCATCTTCTATGCGAGAAGAATACTAGATGCTAATAGAATATATCTTGAGGGGATTCCTCCACGGTGATCAATTGAATTTTGGGTGTGGATCGATTTGGAGACGCACCAACTGATTTGGAAGACTAGCAGATTGGTTAGGACAATGTGTTCCTTTCAGGTAGTACATGTGTATCGGGAGGTTAACAGAGCTGTAAATTGGGTTACCTCCTATGTTGCTCGATACTTCGAAATGATTCTTTGGACTAGTGCCACTAAGATTTCATTTTTTTGTATCATCTTATTTCTTCTAACTCGGATTGTACCCACGTAAGCGCTATATGAATGCCGATTAAAAAAAAAAAAAAACTACTCGGCATTTGAATCAAAGCCTTGCAAAGCAAATGAATATATAAATAATCAAGGCCCTGGTCCTTACTATGTAAAACAAATGGGATATGTACAACCCATATGCATGGTGGCATCATGTGAACTCCTAGTTGAATATATAATATATTTTTTATAACAAATGGATATGGATGACTTGATCCCACTAGCCTTTATGTTAGTTTTAGCACCCATAAATGCTTATTCCAATGGTTAAATCTCTTTGCTTAACAATTGGAGATTCATAGTTCGAATATTACGTGGTGTATTCCAAGTATATAGGCCTGGATAAATATAGAGCGATGGATTTCATGAAAAAAAAAATTACATTTGGAGATGAATCATGTTGCACTTAACTAAACTATTAACTGCTGCTGAGGGCATGTACCTTCTTCTTAATGAGTGATAGGTATGATGAGATCTTCTATTCCTAGTGACTGCTATGATATTCCAATATTCAAAACGTCAGAGATAGTTCCCAGAAACAATCACAAAACAGACAGTTAGTTCTCTTTCACTCTATTATCTATCTTAAACTGTGGCCATTTGCATGTCTTTAGGAACGTAGCTGCCCCACAAATTAAGCCTGACAGGTAACAAAAAACCATGCTGTTATTCTATTCTAAGTTACCTCGATCACACAGTCATAAGCTGATGATTAGCTTCTCAATGGATGTGAACGATTTAGTGTAAAAGTCAGTATCTTTCTGCAAGCTTGGATTTGTGCCAAATATAATATCTAATGACTGCATAGCGTTTATATGCAATGTAATGCGCACGGTCTTGTGGAAAGGGCATCTCGTCCTCCGAGGTTGCGTTTGGAGACCAATCGCTATCTTTGAAAACTAAGAACAACCATGCACACCGGATAACAACAAAAATGCACTTAAAAGGAGACTAAAATAGCAGCTAGCTTTTATCGACTTTTTCAAGGCAAAGTACAAGCATGAGTCTAAAAAACATACGAAATCTCACTCTCTACCGCCTTTTCTCGGAGGTTCGTTTGGTTGGAATACGTCGAAATAATTTGATGGTTTCTAAAAACTATCTATTTTAAAAAAATAATTATAGTAGAGAATAAATTTTTATTATGTTTTGTTGGTTTGGTAGGAAAATTATTCCAGAAAATAGCACCAAAAAAGTTTATTATGCTTGGTTAGGAGTAATCTTATATAGAAATATTGTCAAATTTTTAACAATACTTTTAAATAAATAATACAGGTAATAATATTTTTTTCGATTCTTTTGTTGATCATTTATGGCCAACTTATATAAATTTTATCAGTATTAACTTTTTTGAATATTGAAATATATTTATATGAGTTAATAAATAATTTTAAATTAATTTTATATATATTAGAAAATATATTTCTCATTGTAAATAAATTTTAGTAATATTTGGATATATAAATACATATATTAATTTTTAATAAATCTTATATTAGATTTATTTATAATTAATAAACATTTTTAATTATTTTTAATAATTAATATTTATTAATAAATATATTAATATATTTATTATATGAGAGTATTTTCGTTAAGAAATAATAATTTTATATTATCTCCATTAAATAATTCAGTGTGGAAAAATAAATATTATTTTTTTGGTAATATTTGTTTTATCTTTTTTTCAGAAAAATAGATATGGAAGTGTCATTGTAACTGACAATCCTCTTATTTAAAATTCTTTTTTTCTGGCTGAATTTTTATGTGATCGAGCCATAGAGAGCCTTTTTGTGTCACATGATAGATTTATTTTACCCTTCTGATCTGCCCATTCATGAGGAATGTTTATCCATCTATGTTTGTATATCTGTATTCTTATGTTTTTTTAATATATCTATATATTTTATCCCTAATTCTCTATATTTTTAAAGGTTACATCCCCATATCTTTATAAGAAGGCAAATAGCACTATTAATTGAGTGGCTAAGTATCATGGTGGTTCCATTTTGTGGGAGGCGTTATCAAAGTTATCTAGACGTCTCAGAGATATTGCAATGACAGGATGCAAGAAGTTTTTTCTTTTCTTTTCTTTTCTTTTCTTTTCTTTTTTTTTTTTTGCTAGGAATGCAAGGAGTTGTGTTTGTACAAGAGTTTGTAAGGCAGCTGGTACGACCCAACAAAATAAACAAAAATCACTTAGTTGGGGAAGCTAGATGTAAACTACTACAAGATTAGACTCCAGCGTTCAAACCTTTCCCATTATATTTATTATTACTATTATTATTTGGTTGAATCGTCTCATCTTTTTATTTTCTCTTAGGAGAATAGGTACAGCACATGTACCACACTCTGGTTTTTCATAGGAGGGAACATTTTTTTTTCCCCTTTCATTTCCTTCTATTTTTTCTTTGTTGTTGTTTTGTTTTATGTGTGCGCCATCTTGGAAGGAAACGTGACATTTAATTACTCAGCTTTCTCTCGCTCTCTCTCCGTAGTTTTTGCAAACTCTCTTTTTTAATAAAAATCGAGAGCCTCCCTCTTCATCAAAATACTTAGCTCTCTCTATCTCTCTCTTTCTTTGAGCCCGTTTAGTTGATGAGAAACATTTTCTCTTCTAAAAATATGATTTTTGGAAAAAAGATTCCTATGAAAAGAATGCCTGAAAATGTACTTTTGGCATGTTTGGTTAAACATGGGGAAGCGATAGATTTCCAGCGTGCTTATGTTTGGTTGACCATCTATTTTCCTAGAAAAGTTATGTGTAATTCATGTTATACCTTTAATAAAAATTAAGTCTTTAATGACTCTTTAATACTGAAGGGTTTTTTTGGAAAAAAATAAAGATGGAGTGTCTCTTTAATGCTGAAGGATCTTTAATGTTTCTCATGGAAAAAATTTTTTGTTGACCACACTTTTCTTCTTTCTTCCTGCGAACCAAACGGCCCTTTTTTTTTTTTTTCTTTTTCGAGTTCACATGATGCATGGCTTACGTCGCCTCGGTCCAAACAGGCTACAAATTAAGCCCGAGTGGAACACGTGTTGGAAGGGCGTTGGCTAACCCGGTCGCCCGGAGAAGAGCGCTGTTTTGTCCCTCCATAACATTCCCCCGCTGATCGCGCAAGACTTGGTCCATCGCAGCATCTTTTTCGGCACGAGGATAAGAACGTGAAGAACATTGATACGTGGAAATAACGGCTCTCATGGAGAAGATGACACAATTTCCAAGACAACGAATAATCTCTATATTTGGAGAGGCTTAGGTGCAGTTTAATGACGGGCATTTGGACGTCAAGGTCGTTCTACGACTATGAAGCCGATGAACTTCCAGATTTGAACTAATTACTAGGCTCTGCACGGGCGTGGGCCAGGTTGGTCGGCTTGACAAAGATAAAAATTGTGTTATTTATGAAAGATCTCTCTCCAAAAAAACTGTAAAATCTATGAAAGATTTCTGTTATATTTATGCATTTGATGATCGAGATAGATTAGAGTATTAAGTTAATGTTTTAGTGGCTCAAAAATCTCGATCGAAGGATTGCGTTTGGTGCAATGCTATTGCCACTTTTGGATTGACATCAGTGATTCAATGTGCCGCATAATAAATTGAAAATTATATATCAAATGAGTTTTTTTTTTCTTTTACACATCAAATTTTTGAGCTGCGCTAGCATTGATTATGCGTGAAAATAAGATGCTTTTGTAAATGGAATTGGCCTGAAAATATTGCTTGACCTCCTTACCTAGGATAGAAGTCATTCATGGATGTTGGAACATGTAGGCCTGCGATTCTTTTGATTTTCAATAATCTATGTTATAGATCACCTAAATATGTGGCATCTTGTAAATCATGAGGTGAGAGAACCGCCAACATCTCCCATTCTTCTTATTGGTTGTGCTCTTCTTGGTTTGGTTCCCATCCAAGATGAACTCTATGTGAACCCAAGCAGGTTATTCATAAATTAGTAGATAAAATTATACATTTTATCACTTGCTTATAATTAGGGTTGCAACTCAGGCAGGTTCAATTAGATTAAGGATAAAGTCAAACTAAAACTCTTGATCCTAACCCAAGCTAGACCAGTCTCGAGATGGGATTGCTCTAACCAATCTGGATCGGATTGAGATATTCATATCCTTTTTGGTTGTGCCACTCTAATTAGATTAGACTGAATCGAATAGGAACTTAAGATAGAGGGAAGATTTAGAACATTTCTTCTTGCATTAATGCATGTCGGGTCGAGATCTTAGCTATTCATTAATTTCTACGGCACACTAATATATAATTTAACAAAACTAAGATATAACAATTTTTATAATTTATAAAAGTATAAATATAAATCATTTATTTATGTACACATGTGTTGGGTCAATTTGGGTTAGTATTAGGTTGAATTGAAATCGAATAATGATTTCTCTAAGCCCAAATCTAATCTAGATTTAAAAATTCTCATCCAAATTTTAGCTAATGAGCGAGTTCAACTGCAGATATCGATAGAACCTAGCTCTAACTGTACATCCGTTATACCATAATAATGGAGGTGGCAATTTATGATACGATGGATCAATATGACCCATGAACTATCCATTTTAAGCTAGTTTAGATTTGACATAAAACGATTTAAGTTATAAAAGGGTAAACCCGTCCAGATCTATTTCTTAAATGAGTTGGATTCAGATTTATATTTATAATCCATTTAACTCATTTTGATCCATTTAATAATTAGATTAGGTCAAACCTAATTATCTAATATATTTTAAATCTGTTATTTTTTTTAAAAAAAACTTGCTTAACCTATTTCTTATATATTTAATTTGACTCGCTTGGCTTGTTTAACATGTTTAATTCTATTTAATCCATTAAAAATCTATTAGCCATTTAACCTGACTTGACCTGTTTAATGAATGATTATGTGGGTCGAATCAGATTATCTGTTCAATAAACAAATTAGATTTAAATCTAAAATTTTAACCTATTTAATAAATAAATTAAATTATGTTGATGAATTTTTGACCCGATTTGCAATCTAAAATTTGCAATCCAATTCATATATGACTCGATATAACCCGATTGCCACCTCTTAACACCGGCCTCAAAATTGCTGCAGCGTGGCGACCCTGATTCGTCAACTCGTAACTACCCGTGTGGACCGGTTCAGTCTAAGGAATCCGGTTCGCCCAAACCAATGGGTCATGCACCGGTTCGTCCGTTGTCGTACGATGGAGAGCGAAATATAGATCAGGAGATCCAAGAGACGGCGAGACGGAAGAAGTTTCTCCCTACGGTAAGAACACATCAGAAGCGAGAGCGAGGGAGAGAAAGGAGATGTCTGGGACGCATGTGATGAAGAGGATTCCTCGAATTAAATTCCCCCAGAGGCATCCTAATCCCCAAGGTCTGATCCCGTTTCTCCTCTCCATTTACCGATTGCATTGCCCTAATCTCTCCTTTTTCTTTGTTTTTTTTCTTGATGAATGTTTTCCGTTAAACTTCAAGATTTTTCTTTTTGATTGTTAGGGATTCTTATAGTTTCTTTGCACCCGTCTAATTTGTTTTTAATTTCTGACTGTCAATTATTTGTTTTGATTTCTTTTTTAGGATCATCTACCGCATCTGAGCAAATATTGTTCTCTCGATCGAGTAAGTTTATTTCGTAATCTAATCAAGAAAATTATTTGCTTATATGGGATTCGAAGAAAATTTGATTGCAAGGTTGTTTTGAATTGCTCCATTTATTATTATTATTATGTTAGTTGAAATTTCGATGTTCTTGCAAAAGAACTTTAATTCGTTTGTTTATGCTTGAGATGGCGTCATCTGGATATCTGTTCCATCACATGCGTTTCGAAACTTTATGGGGATTATTGATCTAGATTGTGCTTTAATTGTCCCTTCAGCAATCTAGTAAAGATATCCGAAAAACAAGTACTTGTTTTGTTTTTGCTCTGTTAAGAGTAGGAAGTTTTTATAAACAATTTGATATACGAGGGATTTAAGAGGTGGTCCTTGTTGTCTGTAGCATTTGTTGATTGAGGAGAGAATATCAGTTACGGAGTTTCTTTCGGTTAGCCTAGGGTTTAATTATTGGCCTAAACCCCAGTATATAGAAGAAATGACCAATTCCTGCTGGTCTTTTGTTGTTTTTTGCTAATTTTGGTCAAAATATTATGCATCCTGTTCTCTTGCGAAAGGGTTTACTGTCATACTATTGGAACTAGATTTTTTTTATTATTTTTTTTGAAGGCTTTACGTTGGTTATGTTTTGAAAGTATCATTACAAAATCGTGATGTTTTTAACATAAGAGAGGAAAAAAAAACTTGATATCATTTTTTTTTTTTCTTTTTCTTTTTT
>JAOXJJ010001100.1:14517598-14573111 GCA_025769935.1 Phoenix roebelenii
CCCAACTGATTATTTGACTATCTGGAGTGTGTGCGGTTTGAAAGGATGTGCCTGTGTGATCGAGATTCCCTGTTGAGCGGTGCTCCTGTATCTGTAGCTCCTGATGTGTCTTCCCTTGTTGAAGTTCTCTTTCCATGGATCTCTTTAGTTTTGTTGATAGCCTGCTTGTCAATCTGGTGTTCTTCTGTGCCTGATAACTTATATATGTGGTGCAGGAAATAACTTATGTGATCATTGGTTATGTACTAAAGTTTAAGGAAATGTTTTAGTTAGAAATATTCCTTACTTGAATTAATTAGACAGTTACAGTGGGAAGTGTATAATGTGCTTTCATCTTTATATCTTCAGGCATAACTTGAGGCAAGCAGAGCCTGCACGCCAAGAATTGCCGTCTGGAGAGAGAGATCACTATGGTGTAGCTACCATGGGAGATCTTGCAGGCGTTTCAAGAGGTCGTGATAGAACTTCTGATTCACAGTCTTTAGAGAAGACCAAAACAAAGGATCACGTTACTTCAGGTGAATATCTGATTGAAACAGCCGCATCTTCAAAATTTGGCAAGACCCAAAGATCAGATGGTCGATCCCCATCAGTTCAGTTAATGGAAAAATCTCAGTCCACAAACGATCGACAATTTTTATATAGAGGCGGCACAAGGCGTAGTCATGATATTGAAGATGTGGCCAAAAAAAGCAGCTCTTACAGGGATCAAAGAGATTATCCCATTGCAGATGTCAGAGAGCGAAAATTACTATTGAAGAACCCTAGTATGGATGATTATTCTAAGGCAGAGAACTGTGAACATGTTCGTCTTGGTCCATCTTCTTTCAACCGAAATGATCGTTTCCTTGGAAGTTTACCTGGTCATCTTCCACCTCCGCCGCCTGTCAGGCATGGAATTGACAGTCCAGTTTTGGGTTCATACGAAGATGATAACATATCTCAAATTGGGGATCGTAAATCCAGTAGCCGTTACAGAAAAAACAGTGATCTCAATACTGGAAGAGGACAGGGAAGTGATTGGAAGAGTGTCCCAACATGGCCCTCTCCAGTTGCTAACAGTTTCCCGCCTTTCCAGCATGGGCCGATGCCTCCTGGATTTCCTTCTTCTATGCAGCATTTTCCTGCTCCATCTCTATTTGGTATGAGCCCATATATGGATGTGACCCATGCTCATGTCCGCCCATTTGGGTGGCATAATATAATGGAGAGTCCTTATCCTCCTCAGTTGCGAGGGTGGGATGGAAGAAATGGTGTACTCGGTGATGATTCCCATGCCTATGGGAGACCAGAATGGGATCATCAGAATAGACATCTAATGGACAGCAGAGGATGGGAGACAAGTGCTGCTACATGGAAGGTACAAAATGGAAACTTGAATATAGAGATTTCTCAGCCTCAGGAGTCAGATTATTCAACTCATTCACTGCCAGATGAAGGTTGGGCTGGGCAGTCTGGCAACAAGTCAAGCAGTGAACAGGCCCATTCTGAAAGCTCTGAAATCAAGCGATCTAATGATGCACATTCTGCTAAGAATCCTGCTGAAGCACCTCCAGAAACTATAGATGAAAAGACCCCTGTTCCTTCTAAAACAGCAGGGGATGATCGGTCCCGTTTTTGCTGTAATTACCTTTCTAAGCTTGATATCTCTGTTGACCTTGCCTCCCCAGAGTTGTATAAACAATGCTTAACGCTATTGGGAACTAGGGACCCTGGTGTATGTAATATTTCAAAGCATGGATGCCATCAGGTACTTACAGCATTTATTGTATTAAACAAAAAAATTTTGTTGTGTACCTTCATGTATAATGTACATGTGGGTGTTGATTATCAAATTTCTTCTGTTACAGAACATTAACGATGTGAATAAAGTGGTAGGGAAGAGTCCAAATAACCTCTTAACTTCTCTGTTTCCTACAAATACAGAGGCTTTTTTTCAGGTATATTCGTGCTCTGTGGTGTTCTCTGCTAATTTAACTTTTCTTTATGTATTTTTAGGCTTTATTCTTGCAAACTTCTAGTTTGCATGCTGATAAACTGATATGCAAAAACCTTTCAGATTCATTCGATGGTGCTTAATTTAGATTCTTAAATTCTTGCTGCCAAACATGGAGGGTTCAGTTACCTGTGTGAAGGCACTTTGTGTAACACCCCGACCATGTGTACAGAGACATTTTTGTTTTGCAAAATGGCTGGTTGGGAGGTTGATTTAATCGTTTAGGCTTATTGCTTTTTGGTAGTTTAGGGCTCTCCTTGTTTCGTCGACCAGAATACCCACATTCCGCTATCATGTGCATAGAATATAGATGGCCATGTCCTGAATTTTTTTTTAATGTCTTTTTGCATATTGAGATATATTCCCTGTCAATCTGAGTCCCACAACTCAAGTTTTCCACGTTAAGGTGGCTGTTTGTTTGCCCAGTGCCTAATTCTATGAAACTATGTTTGAGGACCTTAAAATTAAGGTGATTTTATTAATAACCCTGTTGGGATGCATATCATATTTCCACTTTCGATAAATTGAACATAATAAAACTTAGTCCGACTTCTTTTTCTTTTTGAACCCAATGCTCGCCATCATTTGTATTCTTGTGATGACTCATAGTGTAGTACTGAGATGGGAAAAGAAGTTAATACATCTCTCCCGTGAAAGCATATTAATGACAGTTGCAAACAATTGCCAATTAATTTGTTAATGGCATGTGTGCTTACTCCATGGTTTGAACTGCGCAGAGAGCCATGTCTCTGTATAAGAAGCAGCGCGATGTAGCAAAAGCGATGTTCCCTGTTGTAACTGCAAAAGGAGAAAAAGCTTCTCCGGAAGTGTCTGATGCAGATAAAGTGAAGGTGATTGAAGAAATGTCATTGGCAAATGCTAATTCCTGTAGGGGCAAAGAAGAGGGAAGCAATGTCATCGCTGAAGCCAAAGATAACGTTCTTGCTGAATCCCAGGAACGGAAGGACACCAATGCCAATGCACCAGGCGATCTTTCTGGTGATGCTAAAGAACAGCATTCTGATGTCATTTCTGATGCAGTTGTTTTTGGTGAGGGTTCACAGGCATGTGAGGCTGTGAGGTCAGAATGTAGGGTAAATTTAAGCCGGATACCTATTTCTCCTGAGAGTACACATTGAAACAATTTCTATTCCATGCTTTTTCTGCAATGCCATCACCAATGAGGATCATGCTCCTCAACCCATTAATCATGGTTCAATAGATGGCGTCTGAAATTTTTATTTTTCATTCCCTTCGCATCCCCCCACCCCCCCCACAAAACCCATTTCAGTGCTTCCCAATTCTCTGTGGAAAGTATTCTGCTTCATATGGCTTAAAAAGCAGCTGTCAGCAATATAGATCATAGGAGAAATGGCATGAGAAATCTTTACCTGTATATTAATTTGTATTCCAAGTTGTGTTTGTAGTAATCATCTTGAAAGCCTATCATACATCTGCATGGAGGAGTCTGTTTTCAGTATGTTATTTTGCTAGCCATTTTTTTTTCAAAATTTGCATAAATATCATAAGTAGAAGGCCTGCTTTCTACTTTGCTATGTTTGCAGCTGTGAGTGTGATTTCTGGAGAGAAAATAGAAGTCGGTTATTGTGACGGTCATAGAAAGTTGCCACAAATTGTGTTTGTATCTTCGTTTTGGTACCAGCTATTTTAAATATTATATTCTTTGAGCACCAGGTGCTTAAAAGCATTAGTTATAATTATGAGACTAAACATTGTGCAACTATATACGTTCTACTCTCTTGTTTTTCTACTTCCAATATCCAGTAGGTATTGAGGTTATGAAAGTAATGTTAAAAATTAAATAATTTTTTCAGTTAGCCTTTCTTCAAAGAAATTTATACGCAACTGGTTATAATTTTTTTTTAAGGCACCTTCAGTGTTGTCAATAACGTGTAGCAAGTCAACGGCAATGGCTGATTTGATTTGAGTTGGTGGATGGAAACATGGATCCAAAACCAAAATGGAATCCATTGGATTGGGTCTTCATCAATTATATTCTATGAAGGGGCATTATGTGCATGGAGATCAGAAGCAGCTGAAGGATCACTACTGAAAATTAAAAAATAAAAACAAGTAATTATTTCATGTGTACAGGGTCCCAAAATAATTCTAAAATCACTTAAACAACTAGCTTAGTGTGTCTTATATTCATTCTTACGTTCTTACTGTGTTGATAAATCATTCACCAGCATTCAGATCAAAACTAGAGCATCTAGCTTGGGCTTCTTTAAGCTTTCCATGGTCGGTAGCGGCTGAGGAGGATAATTAAGGAGAATTTGGCTATACCTATTCTGAAGTTTTGGTCCTTTATAGTATGTATTCTCAACGTAAAAGGAACTACAATTTACGAAATCCAAATCTACCATATATATGACATGATTTACTATATAGGGCATGCTGTTCTAAGCCTTTTAACTCGATCTAACGTCTTCACCTCACCTCATATTTCCGTTGCCCCCCTCCCAAATAGAAGCGTAATCGAGTAGATTGGACTGTAACGACGAAACACGAGGGCTTCTTTCTTTTGCATGAAACAAAATTCACCTTCCTTCAAGCCAATCCACCGTTTGATCACCTCGTGCACAGATCGCAAAGCACACTGAATCCTTGTCATTCAATACAACCTCGACCAAAATAATTAGAGGGAAAACCTTTGGTCCCAAGATCTGCCGTTTGTTCTGCACTAGGCAAAAACAGACGCATAAAAAGCCATGTACCACCTACTCTTCTAGTGATGGTCAGTTCCATTGCATTTAGTTCAAGCATGCATGATAACATTAGCAGCTAGATGAGTAGCACTTTAGTTGCCACATAGGAGAACCGGAGGACTTAGTAAATTAACATCTCGCAGTATCCGGTGCCCCCCTGGTGGCCCATGAAAATCCAGAGATCTAAGGGCCATCTATATCCTGTTGTGCTCATAATAACCACATCAAGTCTCCAAGCTGAACAACCTCTAGTCTATGGAACAATATAGGCAAGGAAGGTCGGCAAATGGATCCGTAACTTCGGAAAAAAGATTGGCTCAACCCAAGCGTCCCTGCCCTAAATCTATTGGAGATGTAAAAATTGAATCCAACATATCTCAATAGCACAAAGAGCAAGAGTATGGTATTCGGCTTCTTTACTTGCGCGACAACAGGTGGATTGCTTCTTGGAGATCCAATAAATGAGATTAGGATCTACGGAGACACAATTGCCTGTCGTAAGGCACCGATCGCTGGTGCATCTTACCTAACCAACATTAGAAAAAAAAAACCATGATCAGAAGGGAAAACAGAGGATGCGCAGAAACATAAACCATGACCAAGAGTCCATTCAAGGTAGACTAGTTGATGCTGGCTTGTGCACAAATTGACAGCGTTAATTGACAGCACAAGAAATATCAGGTCAGTGATGGGTATGGAAGAGCACTGACCACACTATGATATAGGGTGGAATCCTTCCAGGGAATGCCATCATAAGGAGATAGATCGAGCGATAATTTGCTGCAGTGATGACTAGACTGGGGATTGGTTTTCATTCCAACATGTCAGCTTTGCAAAGAATACCTGAAATATACTTGGTTTGAGTGAGATCCAGCGAGCTGCCTTTCTGAAGAAATCCAAGATCTTTCATCTCAAACTTTCGTACAATGGAGAAAAATAAGATTATCAATGGAACGAAAATGTGATCCTGTTAGCACAATATCAGCCATATATAAAAGCAAAATCAATATATTAGCAGTAATTCTGGGAGCATACAGTAATCAGATGTGCCAGAAGTACAGCCAAGCAGCCTTAAAAATGTATTAATGGAGTGAAGACACCTGATTTTTGTTCAGCTTCTTGAAGAAATAATTAGAGTTGGAGACTTGGTTACTTGCAGTCAAGGTAGCAAAGTTGTAACAAGGTACTGCTATCCTCTGCAAGTCATACCAAAGTAACCAAACTGTCCCTTTGTTAGCTCTAATTGCCGACTGGCAACTCAAGCCTCGTCTAATGAGTCATTCATCTGTGTATATATTTTTCTCATCATGAATCAGTCATTCAAGTTAAGGGTGATAAACCTGGCGGACGTGCCCAGCTTTGCATGGCCGTCGAATGGAATCTTGGGAGTAATGTATTAAGCTTGAATTGTTTCTGTTATCCATCTGCAGCTGAGATGTTAGCCATTCGAGCCTGACCATGTCTGAAACAGAAGTAGCTTTATGTCTATGATTTAGGCCTAGGCCTGAAACATTGAGTTGCGCATATTTGGGGTCTCTAACTCTCTATTAAGATCAGGTTCAGGAGGCGTTTGGAATTTGCAGACAACACTTACGTTTCACATTAATTTTTTTATAGCCAATCAGGTCCTAATTGATCTAATGTTGCTGGTTATGATTCTAGTGAATGCATTACTGTCCCAGTTAACATTTGATTCCTTGTTTGAAATAGACGATGAATCTACGTCCCAAGTGTGGATTCTCAGGTCCAGAGATAAGTTTAGCCACCAAATTCCTTATATACGAGTCTGAAGGTGCTGGGCACAACTTTGATTCATAAATTTCGAGCCTGACTTGATCTATCTATGAAACAGGCTCAAGCTGAGACCTAAGTAACATCAAACTTGACATCCCAGTCTTGGATGTAAAAAAAATAAAAAAAACTGCTCAAGACCAAGTTAAACCCCAAAACTGACAAGAAAACTTTGCATTCTTTCCTGCGTGAATGGTTAGCAATCCTGCTAAAATGTAGGAATCGATCTAGACTGACACACAACCACACCAGCACTACGTCTAACCCAAGATTGGTTGATCTCAAACACGAACTGGATCTCATCACAAGAGTGCAACAAAATTTCGTGTCAACATTTAGAATTAAATCTCAGAGATCCATTTGAGCTCAGTTTAGATTCATTTGTTTAGGAACCAAAAAGTGCTAATTTGTGATTGCATGAACCATTACTGCTAAAGAATCCCGTTTGTCTGCAAAATTTTCAAATTGTGCTTCTACCATGCGATAATCCCTCTATATTTTTGAATAGAAAATGCCGCATCCCTTCTTTTTGTTATCAAGATTAGGTTGGGACAATCGAGCAATTTAACAAACCAAGAATTAAAATAATTTTCAGAACATGCAATCCAGCAGCCTCCCCATGTGGAGATTTCCAAAACGTGAGTAATTTGTAATTTTCAATTGATTATATTCTGCGAAAGTAGTAACAACGATATAAAGCTGGATGTATAGCATAAGCATCCATTATCAATTAAGATAAAGAAACAGGATCAAGAAGGCTCTATATATTGCGGTCTAATATTTATAAGGCGAGAAGAGAGATTTATTTGCTAGTCCTAGTCCTAGTCCTAGTCCTAGTTCAGGTCCAATAAAGATTACGAGACTAGAATAGGAAACCTTTCCTAAGAATTAAAAGAACAGAAGAGCTAGTCTTAGAGAAAATGTCTCATGAATGACATGCCACACTTTTTAACTATTCAGAAGTCTGAATTCATCGTTCCACAGCTGTTTATTTAGTGTTGAGAGCCGTGAACGGAACGCCTTTGTGCTCCCACGTAAGCGTAAATTTCATACTGAGGTAACTCAAGGTTCGCCGTATCGGTACCGAACTCCGTACCAGTGCCGCATTTGTATAGATGTACCGAGTATCCGTACGGTACGGTATGCGGTACGCCAGGCATACTGATATTGGTGTACCGATATCGGTACCCATCGGTACGGATACGGTACGCTTGGTATCGACCGGTACAGCGAACCTTGCTGAGGTTCTTAGCCATATCAACCGATTGTTGGCTGATTTGTCGGAGGCCTCTTCTTTGCAGGGTGGAAGAAAGAGAGGCTCGACTTGATCTCACTTCAACCTCTGTTTCTCCTGTGACTGCCTGTCTCTATATCGGATTCTGCATCCGCCTCACAGTTCTTGTTCTCGGATGATGCTTCGTTCAGTAGGGAATAATAATGGGAAGTATCTTCTAGACACTAATTAAATTGCACATGACGTAACGTGAGGTCTTCAAAATTTATAAAAAAGAAATTATTATAAAACCCAGTAATTTTATGAGTGAAGGGGAAAAAAGGCATAACAAACTCCCAATCTAGATTTTTCATACCATCTGACGAGTGATTTTTTTTTTTTTTTAACGGTGTAAAAGTATTGTTAAGGAAACGTCGGATACCAAAATTATCGATTCCCAAGAATTACTGGAAAAAAAAATGAAGTACTGAAAGCCTCGGCAATCATCGTTTAAACAAGCAAATGCTGGTAAATTACGAATCTTACTGACCACAGCAAACCCGGGTCAATTCCGTCTTATCGGCCTCAAAATTTGGAAACTTATCCACTAAATCCTCCATTACCCTTGTGAGTGCCTGGCAATTAAGTTTTATTTTAGAACGAAAGTTAGCAACCTAAAAGTGACGAATGATAACCAGCACTTGCTACATAGATTTGATAGCTACGAGGCCGTGGACAAGTCCTGCATTCAAATGAGATACAACCTCCCCTCGGCATCCAGCTTTAGCTATTGAAGTCCCATTTTTAGAGAGCCAGGAATTATTTTTTAGCCCTCCAAAAATATTTTTGGGATATCAGGTAAATTGAAAATATTCTGATTTCTCAAAAAGTTGAAAACATCTGCTCCAGAAAATCTCCATATTGAAGCTTCTCCCCAAAGCTAAGGCTCTACTTAGCTGCAGCTGTTTTTAGTTTAATAAAACTAACTAAAACACCCACGTTAACATATCATATTGTATTATACTGCATCCAACTTTAACCATTAAATGTCAGCTACGTGGCTGGCCTCCCTGTACGCATGAGTATTTAAATAGAGAGATGATCCATCTGAAACAAGAGAAGTAAACAGTTGGGCTTTTACCCTTTCATGCTGACCACCTGATGACTGCAAACGAGTCATCCTGCACCCATCACAATGTTCTGCATGTTGGATGATATGGATGACTCGATTGATGCCCTTCCACGCACCCTCCCTCCACATTATAGATGCAAATGCTCAGGGCTCGCCGATGGAGGTAACTACGATCTGATTTAATAAAGCTGATAAAATATTCAATTTACGTCTTCTCCACAGGGCCACCAATTCTGAAACCCATGACGTAGACACGCCTTGAGCACTTCAGACAACATTGTCACCACCAGCATCTAGTTTCCAAAGATAACCAAGGAGGATCCCCACTTCTCCAAGAAGAAAAAAGGAGGATACCAAGGTGGATCAAACAAAGACCGACAACGGGGAAAATCTAAGAAAATGCTTCATTGACAATAATCCTGTAGTTTGTACATTAGAGTAAGCAATTTACAATGGTGATGATACCCTTCTGAATGTCAGTAACCTCGAGATGTAGCTTGATATTTATTAAACAATCTGGAAATAAAATACAGATTCATCTAACTATAGCAGTGGAAAATCTCAATGACAAAAGAATGGCTTCCATGTCAAAGAATTAAATGGTAATATTGGCTTCCATGTCGAAGAATTAAATGGTAATATACAACTGCCTAATTCATATATTTCCGACAGTTTGGAGCTTTGCAGAGGCAGGGAACTTTGCATTCCTCAGCTTCATCAGGATCAAACAAGTAATCGTACCTACAGCAAGGAGGACGGCAACTGATTAGCCTAAAGATCATTTATGGGATATTAACCATATTGGCAGAATAGCATGAATGAGACAGCACAATGTCACCCGTCAAGCCAGTCATTCTATAACAGATCTTGGGAATAGTATGGAAAAAATTATGAAGTGTGAGCACTAGCACTCATTTAATGTGCCACAAGTATTCTTTCACTCAAGATCAACAGCATCAAAATTTCATCGACTAAAAAAAAAGACTCCCTACCTGTCACACAGTGCCAAATCATGATAATACAGATGCAAGGGCAAGACATTTTAGGACAAGATGCATAAAAATGTAACTGTTGACCAACAGAGTGACCTGCTGAATTGGTTAGCTGATGAAGAAAAGGCACTCGCCTGATTACATTTTTTTATTTCTTACTTTTAGTTACAATATCACTTTATCTAAACCCAAAGTTATGGATCTTAAAGAATGATTGAAGCTGTTTTCAAATTCCACAGCAGCAGGTTTGTTATTTCTCAAGTAAAAGAATTTAGAGCCAAATTTAAACTAAGATTAGAGATTATAGAGCTAAGTAAAGAAGCAATACGTTAACTCCTCGCCTGCAGAAACATTCCTCTTGGCGATAAGTACAATCCGGCTCTGATCGTCACCAACACTCATTATTCTTGCATAGCAGTTGGGCATGCACTGCACCAAAAACCCTTAAATGTCAGAGTAGAGATAATTCTAGTAATCTGTTCTATCAAAATCTTAATCAAGGAAAAGGAAATTGTTGTCATGACTTACAGAGTGGTTTATTAGGCGTGCTATGTTTCCTTTATCTGTAGCATCAACCACCACTTCTTCACTGATTTTAAAAAGCTGCAAAAGAAAATAGATGGTACAACTACTTATAAAGAATGCATAAGCTAAAGCCAATTTGTAGTAAACTATAAAAGATTTTCCAGAAAAGCTCTCCGGCGCTGCTTACATGCACTCCAAACATATGCACATGGTCGAGATCAATAAGGGATTGTACATTGTGAGTTTAACTAATCATCAGAGAGAGACATGAACAAACTTTTAACCAATAGAGGTTTGGGCCAGTAGCTTTACTGCAAGATTATCAATATGAACCTTGCTGGCTAATAAAAATAAAAAAGTGGAAAAACTAAAAATATTGAAATGATAGATTCAAAAATGAGTAAGTTTGGGAGAGCAAGACTGGCAATATACTCTAGAGTAGGCAAAGAAACTTCGAGTGATATGGTAATGTGATGATTTACTTCAATACTCCGTGATTAAATTGTTAGGAAGAATTTGTGCATAGAATTCAAGGACATAGACCATGATAGGCATAGTTACAAACTTACAATATCATCTGAATCAGTGAGAAGTTATTTTGTTTCATTAGCTTATAGACTCCCAAAGCTTCATTTGCTGAATGATTCTCCTAATTATGTCTGCAATAAAATGATCCACAATCTTTTTACTCGTTCATCCATACTCAATGTACAATAATCAATTAAATAAATGGTGCTGTTGTTTCTTGGAGGTGGTGTTATTCCTACTATTGTTGCTGTTGCCTCTTGGATGTTTGCACAAATCAATTCATGAATGTCTGCAAATGTCAAACAACTGTACAAAAGCAGTGGTTATGGATAAGAGATTTGAAGCAAAGGCGTTGGAGATGGCACAGCCTACATGATTGTCAATAGAGGATCTAGAGAACTACTGGGCCTGCCACCAAAGCTGCAAAACTAGAAAGAGAGATTGGATGCTACAGAGCTAAAGTACACACATAAAAGCTTGTCTGATGGAAAGAGAATCTAGTAACATCAGAGGAAAGAATTACATCAAACAACTCAGCTCTCAGCAACCTAAAAATTCATTATATGAGTCTTTTTCCAGGATATTAGAATCAGGAGTAACTTCTTGTGGAGAGGGTATTCCACAGGTAGGAAGAATATAATTTGATGAATTGGAAGGTTGGAAAAAGAAAAGAATTTAAAGGTCTTAAACTTGTTGATACTAGGGAAATGAGTCTCACCCTGCAGGAGATGTATGACAGAAGCTGGTAGATGAAAATGAGGCCTGGATTGCGATTATTTTAAAATGGTATTGGAAAAGATACTCAGAGGAAGCTTTTAAATTCAGAAGTAGAATGAGGGTATCAGAATTTTAAATAAGTAATTAAAAATGCTATTATTTTCGCTCTGGTACATAGGCAGTTTAGTATTCGCAAGACAACTCTTTCTGAAAGCATATATAGGCCAGTAAAGCTCCTTCAGTCCTTCAATTTCCCTCTCTCTTGAATTGCTTGGAGTGGAAGCATGAATGGTGGAAGCACAATGGGAGAGTTTGATTGATGAATGAATTTGACATGAAGTTGAGAAAGCCCATTGGCCAACGAAGCAAATATGCTTCTAGAATCCTGCAGCTTGGAATCTACAGCCAAATAGGTAGAAATGAGAATGTCAAGAACTAGTACATGAAGAATTCTATAGATTTTCAAAATTTCGGGTACTATCACATATACAAGATACACCAGAGACTCTCTGTTGAAGGTAAGTGCATTTTGTTGGCTGATAACTGATGATAGTTTAAACAAGGAAAATTCTTGCAGGAGAGCTGCTTATCTTGCAGTCAAATCAAGTGAAACAGTGAAAGATACTTCCCAACATGCCATTCAGCTGGCTCTTTGCTCTTTGGGACCTTTTATGCTTCTTCATTAAGTTTAATGTCACTGACAGAACAGAGACCAAGAATAAATTAAAAAAAAGTAGATGCATGCATGAGATGGCTGGGCCAGCTTTCTTCTGGAAGATCGGGGAAAGGAGGTATATTCAAGGATTTTCTGTAGGAAGAAGACTGTTGCATCAGTATCCCAGGTTATCTGAACTAACTAATTATTGGGGCAAGAGCATCCAAACTAACTTATTATGTTAGGCAAGAGTATGAGGAAAGAAACAAAGGAGTAAGTTCAAGGTGGAGTGCTGACGAGGCTTCTGATGAACATATACCATATCAGGAATGAGAAGCTTGGATTAACTAGTTCTTGCTTTTTGTTTCAAGATAAAGCTGAAAGCTTCTTTTGATTTTGTGGACTATATGAATTTGCATGAGACTCCATTTTGGGTTTCCCTGGAGTATATTGGCATCAGATCTAGTTTTTCTATCTGGTTCAGTCTGAACCTCGCTTTCAGTTTTTGCTTCTTCTTAGACCTTAGAAATAAAACAGGTGGAATCTGCATGTTTGCTCAACAAAGTGTGAAAGCATGCAAGCACAAATTTGTTTACGCACAAGCAAAGATGCAGAGATATGTAAAATAACAATTAACAAGTCAATAATTCAACATAGGTTCATTCTTCATTAGAACTTTATGCTGTATAAAGAACAGAGCCAAAAAGCTAGATGTGGGATGACTCACATAACAATCCTTTTTTTCCAGCCGATAACGTGCTTCCCTTAGATCCGCAACACTGCGTCTTACCTGCTCACCGCGATATTCAACCACCTGAATATAATCTCAGGTTTGTTAGGTCCAATTTAAGAAATCAAGGGTATTTCTTTTATTCATATGTGACTAAGCAAAATGGACTATTGAAGTGTATGTATCCATATATGTGCATGTCATCTCCATATGCATTCAATTCATTCATAGTGGGTAGGTGAGGATGTGGTGTGATGGTGGTGCTGGGATGTGTGATCAGGTGGCTATGGTTATGGGCAGGCATTGGGCAGGTGCGGTTGGCTTAAATCTAAAGCTTCCAGCATTGACAGTCATAAGCATCCCAATAATGATGTGTGCATCTGTGTCTGGATATTCAAATCTGAAACTTTTCACAAAAGATGAACATAAGCAATTCAGTGAATTAAGTTAATTTCCTATTCTTGAGCATATTAAAAAGATGTCAAGACTATGAACTCAAATCCCCCAAGATTAAGACAATTGAGTGAAGCACCATCTGAATTGACATAATGGGAAGGCAAAGAAGATATTTCTATCACCGCCAACCCCTATGACAACCAAAAATATAAGCTTCACTAACAATGTGAATGGAAAGTGTCAAGCCCATCAAACATTTTGTTATCCATGCATGTGTTTTGTTACCTCTGTGCCTCTTAGAGCATGACATCCACCTAATAATCTCAGATACATTCTCCTCCAAGCCTCACATTTACCTATTTCCCATAAGCCTGTTCACTAGCATTACAATGGAAACAATGAAAACAAATGTAGCATTATTACTTTTCATGTATGAACACTTGTAGATAACATCATCGACTTAATTGGACTTAGATTTCTAATGGTATTTTCCAAAATCAAGGGTGGTAATTTTTTCCTCATGCCACACAGAGATACGAGTACAGAATCCCCCTCGAATAGAGGAGGAGAAGGAAATTGAGTTGCAGTCTGGCTCCATCTTTTTAGATAATTCTAGGTGGCTTCTTGTAACTTGAGACTTGAGAGTAAAAGTGAAAACTTTGTTAAGGGGAGAAGAAGCATCAGGTGAGTATGAAATTGAAAGCTTAGACTCCAGAGTGGACGGAGTAATAGAAAGAAGATGCAAATAACTTGGAACAAGTTGTAGATCTTTGGTCTTGTAAGAGCAGATATAGTCTCCTAGAGAATTTTTGAATTACATCCTTAACCAGTTGGCCTATGCTGAACCCCCTGTTTCTCTTTCTCCAAAAAAAGAGAAGGAGAAAGGCAGTTCAGAATCTATTGTCTATAAAGAAGATGAAAGCACTGAGCTGTTCCCCTCTCTTCTACCGCATGAACAAGGCAAATATTCTCAACCCCCTGTTTGTCTTTTGTCCGAAAAAGAGGAGAAAGGCAGTTCAGACTCTATTTTGTATAAAGAAGATGAAAGTACTGAGATGTTCCCCTCTCTTCTACTACATGAACAAGGAAAATGATTCTCATTAGCGAAAAAAATGATCATTATTGATCCTTAAAACTGCACAGCTAAAAAAAAATGCTCGTCAGTGTACACTGCTGTATGAACTTTTACTTGACAATGTACATGTTTATATGATGATTTATCTTTTCTAGAACAACTTAGTTTGCAACTAAGATAATTTAACTACAGTCCAGTCGTAAATGAAAGTATTATGATCTCAAAAGATAGCAGCAGAATAACAACATCATATACAAATAAATCATCATATTGTTCAGCAATAGGCAGCAAGCTTCTACATCATCCTAGAAGGCTTGATCAACAGATTAAAGGTTTTGAACAAATTTCATGCTTAATTACATGATCTCTACCTAGTCCACAGCACCGAACAACTGCTATATCTTGAGGCAAAACATCAAAATAATATCTAATTTTTCTTAAAAAAAACTTCTGAGTACTTTGTAGTTGAAAGTAGTACCATATCTCCTTCCTGAATGTTCCGACGGGCAAAGAGGCCCCATCCATGTATTCCAGACTTACCAAAGCAGACCCTACTGTGTTCAGTTGACTGGAGACATGAGCAAACAAAAAACTAATGAGAATAAAAAAAAACTGTAACAGTGAAAGAAAATGTAGATGAAGAAGAAATTTACCTGCAAGTATTTAAGGCGTTCCCTGAATGTCAAAAATGATTTAGGATCCTTCTCTTCCTGTTCACAAGATCAAAGGAGTATCTTAAAATTTCCATGGATTATCACTCTCTAAATCAGAAGGATCTGAAGACTAATAACATGTGTAGTGAACAGGAGAATTACCCTAGGTGCATTCAAATTTTCAATAGCATCCAAAGGATGGTGGCGAGGCCCCATCACATGGCGAGCAATAGCCTCCTCTTGTTTTGTCTGAAAAGCAGATAAACAATTTGATATAGGAATTTAATATAGGTAGAGAAGCACACAATGATTTAAGAAGGAAAAAATAAAACTAGAACTGCAACATTAACCAACACAAACAAGTATACAGAAACTCCATCTTTATAGCATTAAATGTTAGCCAAATTATTCAAAGAATATTGAAATACATGGAGAGAAGTTGATATGATAAGTCCAAACATGCTTATGTTCTATAGATGCTATACTCTATGTAACAAATGAAGATTATGACGAGATTTGCATGGTCTAAGGAAAAATGTAGCAACCTGTCTGTCTGTTTTACTAAAGTAAAATGGTTACCGGTACAAGACTTTACAATCAAATGACATTAAGGTTGCAAAGTGACATACTCAACAAGGTCCAGAAACCACAATCTCTATCAAGGGGGGAAGGTAAAATGAAGAATTTGTAACCGTGTTAAAAATTGCCATAGGAGCATTATTATTAAGTGTTCAGCATTTAAAGGACAACTGAATGATTTAAACACTCAGACATCAGAATTTTTAGATCCAATTTCCCAAACAAAAAGTGCTTCTGGATCGACAAGAATAAGATCTCCAGTAACATACCTTAGTGTCTATCCTTTTGTAAATCAGGCACCTCGCAGCAGATGAAGATTCAGAAGGTGAGGTAGGTAGGGCTGCATCCTGGGTGATGTCCTTCCTAATCAGTCTCGAACCAGTCTGCTTCTCACTATTTTGGAGCAAATTTTTGGTAGAGAAAACACCTGCTGGTGTCTGCACAATCAAGACAGTATCTGGGTTTGGAGCCCTGCACAGAAAATGGTAAATTCATCTTAATTGAAATGTGATATACAGGAAATTCCAATAACTCCAATTTTAACTGCAGGCTTTATTCATTGCCCTGCAAATAATGGCAGCAGCAGCAGCATGCTGCTTTTTAATATTAATGCAAACAAGTGCTGCCAGCTGTACCGTACAAATTGAAATGCAATGGAGTATTCAACATCCAGAGGTCGGTTTTCATCATGCTGAGAAGAGTGCAGAAAAAGACCGCATGGGAGGTCCAAACAGCCATATGAAAGATTTTAATTACAAAATATCATGATCCAGAAAATCTTACCTGTGAAATGCGCAATATGAGACCATTTGTGTTATCTGTTTCCCATTTCTTTCTAAGCAGTGCAACTGCAATTGTCAAAGCAAATGTAAGTTCAATCATCCTTTTCCACTAGTTATCAAAATGATGATATAGCAAAAGGGGGGAAATGTAAAATGATGATCTAACATTTATAATGTAAAAAGTTGCATTTACAAGACCATGCATAATCACTGTGCTTATAAGTCATAGTTCAATGACTTGCACATTGAACATCCTACTCGGAATTCAGGGTCTAAATCACCACAACATAAAAATAAAAAGCCTTACTAGAGCGTTCAGGGAAAAATTGTAGGAGGAATCAAGTTATTATTATGGTTTTTTCTCACATGCTTGACAAACCCGAGAAAAGAATTGAATAATTTCCCTTTAGCTTACAGTTCCAATAATTTTGTTAGCATTTTCACAGTACGATATGTTCATCATTCATTATGATCAGTCAATACCTCCATGCGATACCCTGCTCTTGATGCACACATTGCATGATAATAAGTGGAACACTTGTAGCATTTTGTGCATGCACCATGGATCTTCTTACATATCACACATGTCTGCAGGCACAATGAAAACAAAATCAGTAATTTAATCATCTTATTTCAAAATTACAAGCTCTGAAATTGTATTGGAACGATGCCATGTTATATTTGTAGAAAACTACAGAGGACAATTATTTAAAAGATCATATCAACCACAAGAACATCTTAACCTTAGTAAATGATTGTGGAGAAATATTCAATATGCCAACAGCAGGCTCCATGGTTTCATCACTGGAGAAAGAAACTTCTGGCTGAAACCAGGCACATGTAACATGGACCCATAAAGAATCAACATCTGTTGGCTTTAAAGCACCCCCTATGAAATAAAACAGGCAAAGTTATTAAGATTTATATGTACTCATAATGGAAATAAAACATGCAGCAAATTCACCAACTAAATAGACGGTGAAGCAGCTGTGTCATTGACAAATTCAATAACTAAACATAGGGCATCCAACAGGATTTTCACATATGACTTGGAAATTAAGATAGGAATCAGATCAAACTTGTTCAGTTCGTAATGCAAAGGCATCTGTTTATAAAAAATAAAGACATCTGTTCATAACAGATGAATAATACAAACATAATAAGATGGAAATTCAGAAATATATCTAAAAATACCTTTTACAGGGCAAAGGCAGCACTCCCATTTATGCAGAGGCATTTCGCATGCTCTGCAAACCCAAGACGTGAAATCTTGTACATTTCGTGCTCCATAACATTCCTGGTGGACAGCTATTTGGCATCTGGAAATTATATGAATTTGATTGTAAATTATCTAAAAGAGTTCCGTCATCATCTTTTTAACTTTAGCCTGGACCCCAAGAAAAGAAATAGTGGCAGAGTAGGCTAAAAACCCAGATGATGAAAATGATTGCCTACCTGTTGCAGATAATGATTTTATTGTAATCCCAATCTTCAACCCATCTGCAGACTGCACAACGCTCTGTTGTCCATTTAGCATACACTGGATCATATGGTTCTGTCAAGAAAAAAAATCACAACCACAATTAGTTTGTCTAGTAAGGATTTCGGGGAGTGACAGGGGCATATGTGTAGCAATTGCTAACACAAGTTGCTAAATTAGAAGAACAGTAACATTTGAGAAGTGCTGTACCCTGCAGTGATGCTATAAGCTTCTGTTTCCTTACTTTTGGAGGTAAGCTTTTAGCATGGTTTGCAGAAGACCCACCATATTGCTCTATCTGCACAATACCATGATCAAAGTTAACATTCAAAGCAATATACCAGATTCTCAACTATAAAAACATTTCAATCAGCAAAACTCTACTTTTACACCAACTGGATAGCAACATATCTTGAAAATATTATTATTCTTCGAAGAATAATGGCAATGTAGAAACCAAATATATAAAGATATCAGTATTATAAATAACCAGCATTAAATGATTAAGAGCTTTGAGTAGAGATTCCGTCCAATTCTTATGATCATGGATTCT
This sequence comes from Phoenix roebelenii, assembly GCA_025769935.1. Lineage (NCBI taxonomy): Eukaryota > Viridiplantae > Streptophyta > Magnoliopsida > Arecales > Arecaceae > Phoenix > Phoenix roebelenii. Next base: position 14,536,125 of record JAOXJJ010001100.1, read on the forward strand.
GCCTGAAGGACTTAATTTACAAGTTATGAGATGTTCATCTACAGAAAAAGCTGAGCTAGAAACAAGTGTGCAATGCTTTCCCAGAAAAAAAGAAAAAGAAAAAGAAAAAAAGAATGATGGTCCATGGAAGCTGTAAACTTAATCAGAAAATAGACTGTATCTTCGTCAAATACAAACCCATTTTCCCAGTGGCAGCATTGTACTTTTGACTTTAACACTAATCTTCCAATTTTTACTTCTAGAACCTGTATGCCGCTCCCACTCACAAAGTGTTGACTTTTTTGTCTTGCAAGAGCCACACTGACATAGAACCCTACAAAATGGATTTAAAAGTTGATAGTTAATACACAGCTATGCAAGATACAAAAATTTGTAAAGAAAATAATAAGCAATTGAACAAACACATTTGACTAGATTCTGCCATAAAGACTAGCATACAAGGCCAAGCCATCCAATAATCTGATAAACCCTCCCCTGAATGAAAAATTAAAAATATGTGAAAATCATAATCATATTACATCCCACACAATTTTGATCAGCTATGCGAGTCCATCTTCAATGTTTATAGCCATGAAGAACTAAAAACTACATCAAAGAAAGTTAAATTTTGAATTCCATTCTCTCTCTCTCTCTCTCTACTTCCATCAAGATCCTCCTATTTGGACTATATTAACAAAACCTTGCATCATAGCGGCCCCTATAATGTATGCACCTTGTCAAAAAAATATTGCATGAAATCATGTCTGCTTCAATTTATCCATGATGCTGGGATTCCTTAAAATGAGATGTGCCTCAACTTAGTTCAACATTGAAAGTTAAGAAACAAGAATTGGAAGTGAGCTCCATAAAGAAACTTGAGAAGAAAGCACTGGAAATAATATACATGTGCATGAGAAAAACAAAGCACGTCCACACTAAAGCAGACAGTGGTGCCCCAGAGACACTGAAAGTGTTTGATCTTATGCATGCTCATGAAGAAATCCACAAGTATCTTGGTAGACAAGACAGAAGTGATAAAGTACGAGAAGGGGAAAAACAGAGCAAAGTATTGATCAATTTATACATGAACAACGTGGTCAGGTCATGAATCACCAAATTCATGGCTATCTTATACTAGTTTAATAAACAACTCTTATGCAAGAAAGCTTCTGCCATATATTACATGTTTGTTGATTCCAAACTTCATTCAAGGCCAAGATGTTAGTTGTCCTTTTTTTTCATAACCAGAGATTTGGTTTTATTCATCATTTGACAAATAAGACAAACTTTCCTATCCAAGATTACCAATTACCTTATTAAATAAGGATCTCATGCTATATTAATCCACTTATATTCCAACTGCTTGATACATGAAAAAGGTGGTGAGTGCTCCAACACACATTAACAGAGATTGCATACCGCCAGAACTAAACCAACCAGTGTTGATGAAAAATATATAATTAATCATTGCACCAGAAAATATAATTGACAGCCTAATTAGTCTGCCAATACATATTTCAAACCAGCATAATAGAAAAGAAACCATGTGATTTAAGTAACAATATGGCTTATTTAATTCATGCTTTGCCAAGAAAGAGTTATCTATATTTTGTCTTTAATACGAGTCAACAAACTTTGATGCTTACACATGCTGCTCTGGTAAATATATCCCTTCAATACCACAACAACAAACAATCATCTCCTCAGGAAGTCTGTGCTGCAAACTGCTGTTCTCACATCTGTTCAGAAGGCAAGCATCATTAGTTAAAATCAATAGGTACATCCAACATTACTGTCCCAATGGCTAACGGTCAGGAAGAACAATGTAGTACCTAATTGTTGAATGCTTTTTCTCTGTATCAGATAATTTAAAATACTTTGGCTTGCAATCAGGGCAAAAGTAATCAGTGTTTTCCAGATCCTATAAAAATAACATACGCTATCAGTCAAAACCACTCTCATACTCAAGACAGCACAAATTTGAAGAAAAAATAAAATGCTGTCAAATTATATTTCGAGCATTACTAAAGCAAGATTAAGGGAAAAAACATACCTTCAGGCTACCGCATGTTTTGTCACATTCTACATGAACCCAAACTTGACATCCATCACAACAAACCTAATTTGGAAGTCCAAATAAAAGCCTTGTCAAATTTCTTTCACTGGAGGATAAATAACAAATAGACTCACTCAACAGGTACATCTTATTACCCAATTTCCACCATCCGTGTGATGCCAAATTTTCTTGCATATACCGCAATACTGTTTGGACTTTAAAAGCTGCAAAAAGAGCAAAGTAAACAATTGTAAACATTGTACAACTTTTTAGACAAGCTATACAAGCAACGCTAGCTGTCCAACTGCTAAGCAGACTTCAAAGATAAATGCACTAAAAGAAGACATTGTTGAAGCATATTAATACAAACCTTAGCACAATGTTTACATAGCAATTGTTCTGAATCATGTTTCATTTTCTTTGCACTTTTAGAAGGAAGACTCAACCCGCAACTTTCACAATGAGGTCCTGATTTGTTTACAGCCTACAAAGAAAACTAAAACAATTAAATTTACATAATTCAGAAAGAAGTCCTTGTACACCAATTATTTATTGCCAGAACACAGCAATGAAACAGCAAAAACAAAAAGAAAATACTAGAACTTCATGAAATTCAATATTGAAACGGAATGTCTACCCAACATCCTAATGTTCTAAAAGTCACAATGTGTCCTCTGGGTTATCCATAAAAGAAAGATACCTGAATCTGTGGTTGACTTTCCTGATAATGGTTCGAATCAGTGGCCTCTTGGAGACCTCCACGGACAGATTGATTATAATCAGACTGCCCAGCTGTATTCATCTCATCCATCTGAATTCCAAAGAAACCAAGCTCAGCTAAGAAAGCCTCCTCGATAGCCATCCTAAAACTGCTAGACTTGTTCTTGTACAACTGAGTTTGGCCCTGAAACCTGCAATGAAATAAGTAGTTTCCAGAAAGATCCACTTCAGAAGAAACTCTCTAATGTTTAAAATCTTGCAGTACGGACCTGTCTAGATAGTCTATAAACGGAAAGATCATTCCTTGTTTTACCCATGCATAATCCTGTACACCGTTAATTGCAGAAACACGTGAAACAAGATCAAAAGCGAAATATGAATATCAGCAGTAAGTATAAAAAATATCAACAAGACGACCGTATACAAACACAAATCTGGTTACCCTTTCATTTCCATTTCCGGAGTACCCAAAAAACATCACGCAGAGAGCTCCTGGAATGCAGGAGTTCAGAACTACTTCAGGAGCTTGCTGCATTGGATCAATCACCATAGCAGGCCAAGCAGGGTACTTCTTCCCCGACTTCGCCCAAACTATATCACCCAAAACAAAATCTTCCGGCCAGTAGACATCCGCCTTCCGCTCGGCACTCTCCTTTCGAGACCTACATTCCACTGCCACTTGCTCCGAACGACCAACCATTGGCTTCTCCACATAAGGTATTGAAGGTCGATATTTCTCCTCCACTCCAACCAGACTTTCATTAAGGGATGTAAGCGTGCTGTGAGAACTGGAGTACTTCTTGGCACTTAAATTTCGGCAGGCCCGATAGCACTGTTCCTCCCCCAGCAATGCGAATGAATTGGGCTCTACAGTAACAAATGTGGTGGCTTTATAGTTCAAGCTCTGTTCTTGAGCCCCAAGAACGCCACCCGCATCATGGAAATGAGGGTCCGAGGCCTGCCCCTTGGGTTTCTCCTTCTTCCAGGGGTCAATGAGGACCGAGTCACTGAACCGGGAAGGAAGCACCTGGACCCTCCCCCTTGATGTCCGCACAACGGGCGGCCGCGCCGCCGGCTCCCCCCCATCGCGGGACCCCGATTCCGCTTCGCCGGAACAGGAGACCTCGGTGAACCAGGACGACGCGACGGCCGCACAGCTCAGCTCCTCCCCGCGCCGGAACCCTCCGGCAACGTACGGCATCCCGGCGTCAGCGGAGACGTCTCCGATAATCTTAACCGGAAACGAGCCATCATCCTCCCTCCGCCGCTTCCGGCGGCTCTCTTCAGTCCCGTCCCCGTCGTCGTCGCAAACGGAGGCGCCCTCCGCGTTGCAGGCCTTCAAGCTTGGCATTCGGGCTCTCGAACTCCGCTCAAAGATCATCCTTCCAGAAACGGCGGAGGAGACCCGAAATCCTGGAGGAGAAACCCTAAATTCCCGACGAGATCGAGAAGAAAAGGAAACCCTAAGAAACCTCGAATCCGAGAAAAGAACGAAAGATGAAGAGATTACGAGGAAAGAGGGAAGAAAGAAACCCTAATTCTCTATTCCAACTCTTTGGGGGAGAATTTGGATGGGCTGATGGGACGAGAGAATACAAGGCGCCTTCTCTTGGCCGTTCTTCTATTTATTTTTCTTCTTTTTTAATGTTTTTGTGGAGATTTCGTGGACGTCTGGCTCCAATTCTAAATCCCAATCGGAGTCGGAAATCGAAAGCGATGAGAGAGAAAGAGAGAGAGGGGCCGCGGGAGGTGCCGTAAGTATCGCGTGGGTTTGGGTACGGATCTCATCCGATGCTTATATATCCGTCGGTTGTGATGACCGACTCCAGGGGACGACCGGTGCTCGGATCCGACCGCCGTGGCCTTTTAGACACCCCTGATGGCGGGAAAGGGAAAACTGAGATGGAGGGAAGGACAATTAAAGAGGGAGGGAAGAAAATGGTGAAAGATATTTGCGCTGCTTGGCGACTGCACTCATAGTTCACATTTCCAAGTCTCGGTCTGGTTTGAGAGCCTCTCCCATTGTCAGCAGCTGGCTGAGCTCTGTGATAGCAGAGGAAATGGAAGATGAGGAAAGAGGCCTAGTGAAAGCATTCCCCTCTACTTAGTTATTTGTTGAGCTTGAGACATACCGGACCATTGTAGTGCCTATAGATTTAGTGATTTTCTGAGCAACGAATGCTGAAAATTCAAAACTTGGTATCCCTGATCTCAAGTTCTTGGTCTGTTGAGTTTGTCTTCTTTATAGCACCGATGAGTTTGGGATATTGGATCAACTACGCCTCAAGCTTTCCATTGTTTCATGTATTCACTTTGAAGAGATTCTCGATGCACTCATTTTTTCTTTTTTCCCTGCATATGTTTTATTCTCTGTTTTAATTTTAAGTACAACGTGGAAGTGAGCCTGCGTTGCCCCATCCATATGCAATGTCACGTAAATTTGTAACGTGGTGGACGATGGTAGAAGATATCTGACTACCTGTCGGGGCTAAGGTTCCCATCTTTTTACTTCAAAAACGCAAAGACACAAATAAGCCATCGGTAAAATAGAATGTTCGCATTTAATAGTCCAAAAATTGATAACTATGATGGCCGGCTTACCACCTCTCAAGTGGCATGTATTAGCAATAAACCATATATTTTTAGATTAAAATACATTTAAGATAGTTAAAGTTTATTAAAAGAATGGTTATGCTCCGTGCATTTATAAAAGTACATTGTGAGATGGTTATAGCTTATTTTACATATAGAACAATTATCGTACAATTCCCGCTATCAACCCCCGCAACATGTGTAACATGTAGAAAGTTACTAAGTAATTAAGGTGCATATCCGTCTTTCTTAGTACCCGACATCAATTTCGTCCTGTCGTAAGCTCATTCTTATGTTTGCACTCTCGCTTATGTTGCTATTTTTGTTTTCTCAAATCTCCATCGTTCTCTAATATTCTACCATATTTAGATGTCAAAGGATTCTTAGTTGAACAAAATTTAATGGTCTTCGATGTTGTTTCTATTTTGTTTTTCGGATCTGATTTTAAAATATCTCTTTATCCAAGCACAACCATAACCGACCCGCTGTTTTTTAACTCGTGTTAGATCTCTCCTGCTGGAAGCCAGTCCAAATTCTCTGGCTAGAATTTTGGACAGCAATAAATAGAAAAGGAAAATATAATTATTAAAATGCCACAAAATCACGCGCATTTGTTCGATTAGATAGCCCCGTCCTGGCCTGCTTCGATGCAAAATAGTGATGGGAGGTGGTGCCACGTAATATTCTCGGAACTCGGTTGCATGTACCAAGATCTAGTCACCTAGATTTTAGTGCATGAACCGTTAAAACTTGGAGTGGGCCGTTATCTTTGGCAGCAGGCACGACGGCGCTGCATCCAGGTGTGAATCTCCACCCCTGGAAACGCGAATAAAGCGTCATACTCTCTGGACTTGCAGCGAGACAAACACGATCCAACCAACCAATCAGAAACAACAGGCCACGGCCGGAATATTTTTATCATCCAACTCGGCGACATCACATTCTGATGCACGAATCCACGGTTCGCACGTGTCTGCCCCTCATCCAATCGAGACCAGTGACGTAGCGCGACCCTATGAGAAATCATCATCAGAGATCAGGAGTCCTGGAAAGGTCGGACTTCGGAGTAAATAATGTTTATCCACTATTGCGATTTGCGGGGATTTATTGAACTCACCGAAGGCCAAGAGCCGAGGTTTCCAACCAAAAAAGGGATGCCACCAATTCTGCCGGCCTTTCTCACACACGCCACTGGCGTGCATGGGCTCCTAGGATTTGGCACGTGCAATACAAGTGGTGAATTTCACCTGTTAGGATTATTTAGATTAGATTTTATGAATACCCTCTTGCTCTATTTTTCACATACTAATCTCCTTTGCTCCTACAACGAGGTACACTTCCTATGAATTGACGTGCATATAAACTGTAAACTTAGGATGTCGCCTAAAAATTATAAGTATTCAAGATCTATGTAGCTAATGTGGGACTAAACATTTATCTATATATCTCTTTATATAAATTATAAAGATAGAAAAAGGTATTCGATGAATCTAATCTAAGGGAGATGGAAACTAGTTGTGCTGATAAAAACTAAAAAAAAAGGAACTAGAGATGGATGAGCCTTACCTCTAGCAATTTGTATTGTGCATAGGACATATAGATTCTAAAATACCAGCCCAATGTTGACACAAGACATTGGCGTCCGCTAATTTTAAGCACCCTCCCCACTTGAAAGTCATTTGGAATGAATTGGCTAGCAAGATGGCTCAGATACTCCCAAGAGCTCGTTGGAAATGTGATTTAAACTTAGATTTTTTGTAAAATAATTAATAGATTTTACTAGATTGGCAACTTCTGCTCATACGGAAGAAGCCTTTTTTGGTTGCAGGTGGAGGGGGGGAGGGGGCTGCGGTCGGCGGTACTCCTAGTAAGTTGTAACCTTGGTGGCCAGCCGGAGACGGCCTCGCCCGCTCGCCGACGCCCTTGTTGGTCCCAACAAAGGCGAAGACGGTGAAGCAAAACTGCATAAAAGGATAACGATGAGGAGCAGAAGAAGATGTAGAAGAGCTGAATAGGTTTATAGCCAGAGAATAACTGAGGTAGAGGTATAGAGCCAGAGCCCAGAGGAGCCAGGCTGCCAGAGGCGTAGCGTAGGTTTATAACTTTTTGCCGTAGGTGATGGGATTAGGACGGGCGGATAGCGACTCCGAACACCCCCATCTTCCCACGTCTTGTTGAGGTAGCCATTGCTCTGGCTCTACGACCATGATTCATTGTAGATACAGAGTCTGGGTGGAGGCCTTCCTTTGGGCTGGAGCTTTAGGCAACAACCTAGGTCATCTAAGGCTTGAGCCGGCTCTGCTGGCAAGCTAGCATCTTGAAACTGAAAACATTTAATGCTTAGGTTCCACATGTAATTATTCATTTGTCTAGACATTTAAACAGGAGTTCATCCTATTTCGGGCGGAACAAATCCACTAATTTTTTTATTCCAGTTAGTAAGAGAGATCTTGAACTAAAAAATAGATCTAGAAGCTAAAAGAGGGTATTTGGAGCAATTGCAAGAATTAGGTTCATTCCTAATGCAAAACAGCGAGCTGGCCAAGGGACCCGGCATATGGCAAAGTCCTCTATGTGTATATTGCAAGAACTAAGGACAAAACAATAGGGCCAAGGATTGGGACCAACTAGCTCCTAGCTTCGCACCAAAACCTTGGAGAACGGATAGGACCATGATAACATCATTGAGAAGGAGAAAAGTGAAAAGCTCTGCAACGATGGTTTGTTGCATGGCAAGGAGATTCGGCATTGGTGTTTTATGCTGCAACTAGGCTATGAATTGCATCGGCTCGATGGATCACCCAAATATGCTAGTTTATTGTGCGAAATACCGAGCTAGCCAAGAGACCTAGCCCGTGGCAAAGCCCTCATTCATCTCTCTGGGTCATTTCTGTACATCAGGCAAGAACTAAGCACCGCATATTAATGCCAAGGATTGGATCCAATCAGCTCATAGCTTCCCACTAAACACTTGGAGAATGGACTTTCTATACAAGGACTATAATGACATTTCATACCAAGACTGAGATGACATATTAAAAAAATAACTTGAAGGATAAAAAGCTCCACACTGGTGGTTTGTTATGTTCCTGGTAATATCATGACTAGATAATAAAAACATAATCTTTAGGCTCTTTTTTTTTTTCTTCACAAAATGACCCAATAATTTATAATTATAACAAGCACCAAGCCATGAATACCCCTTAACATATAATTACATAAAAATATACAAAATATATAAAAATATATGATCATGTATATAAATATATTTTATTTTATTTCTGGATAAACACACGGGTTGGTCATTTTCAGTAGGCTGGTCACAGCCTCACGTCAACGGTGTCTTATCTTCGGGACCAACAAACAACAATGGGACCCAACAACTGTACTGGATCCAGTTTGACTCAAAGGGGCCCGAGTCCATCTAAACTAGGGCGCTTACGCTTGCTTCTCGCGTCTACTGTATTGGCGGCGTCTCTCATATCCGATATGACGTGCACGGCGTGGCGGTGCCCTGCATCAATCGCAACCGTTTATTTTGATAATAATGCATCGAGATGCGTATTTGATACATACGGTCGTGATTGATGTCTTGTACGGCTTCGTGGTGTGACCAGACCCGACACGCTCGTTTTGCACGCCAATCCAGTCCAATCCAATCGCGAGTAAACGAGATTTAGCCGCACCAACCGAAAGATATAACATTACAATGAACAGATCACACAGTGCCACGTGCCCCAGACCCATAGCTGGACAATAAAACTAGGCCTTTAGATACACAGGCACCTGTCGGTCGCTTCGCCAAATCGCTCTTGCCATCCGTCGGCCGGCCGGCGCGGCCCTTATATAAGCGCTTCCTCGGTGTCCCACCGCGTTCCCCTTCCGTGCTCGGATTTCCCCCCTTCACTCTTCGATTTGCCGTTTCTCGCGTGTCACGAGCTCTCTCCCAGAGATGGCGTTGGGGAAGATCAAGGTCGCGAACCCGATCGTCGAGATGGACGGTGAGCACCAACTCTCCTCCTTCCTCCCCTTCCGCGATCTATGCGCTTCTACTTATCTCGATGCATCAACTACATGTTCATAGTTATCTGATGCTGTGCAGTTTCCAAAATCACAATTTTTTCTTTTCTTGTTCAAGTGTTTGATAAGCTGTCTCAGATGATTAAAAACCGCTGTTGTGTAAATTCTTACTTCGGACACTTCTCAGTTACTTTGCCGAGTTTTCTGATTTACTTCTCTCAAACGTGGGAAAATATTGTGGATTTTTTATCAAACAAAACCATTTTGTTATTAGATGATGATATAATTTGCTAGGACTGGCGTTTAAACGTGCAAAACCTTCCCCACCCCTGCGAAATTGAAGGTTGTTGGTTAACTGCGATGCTATTTTATTATGGAGAGAATATTTTCTGCAATTTAACATATTTTAAGAGTATATATTGTCTTGAGAATTTTATTGCCCGCTTGCAAGATCTAAAGATCATGTATCTATCAATCATTAGACGTGCATACGCAAATAAAATGCATATATTACATAACTGCGGCGCCAATTTTTTGGTGTTCAATATGCTTTTCATTACTTATGTTTCGATGAACTTAAATGTTTTTCCTATTATAAAATTACAGAATCACGGAATATTTTGTTTTAGTATCCTGAGAAGCTTTTTGATACCTGGGACAAAATAATAGTTTTGATTCGAAGGATGTACTATGTTTATATGGCTTTTGCAAGTCACATATTTGGTAATTACTGGCTTCATCTGTTTGGTTCTTTGGTGCAGGGGATGAAATGACTCGGGTCATTTGGAAATCAATCAAGGATAAGGTGGGCGATGAATTTAATATCGTACTTGGCTTTTCTATTTCATCTTTCTTGCTTGCCATTTTCTCCACCCTTTCTTTTTGCTTGGATGAGTATTTGTTATGGCTGCCAGATTTAAGATCACGTTTTCTGGATCTGATGTTTTGATGAATCATGCAGCTTATTTTCCCATTTCTGGACTTGAATATCAAGTACTTTGACCTAGGACTTCCCAATCGCGATGCTACAAATGACAAAGTTACAGTTGAAAGTGCTGAAGCCACTCTTAAGTAAGCATCTTGCTCTTTTTATGACCTATTAATCATGTAATTTTTCCAGTCTTTGATGCATCTTCCTCAAACATTCTTGTGTCTTATCTCTTTAGACTCAGTAGTGCAAAATTCGTTAATCGTTTGGCTTGTACTTAGTAGTATTCTCATAATAATATGCCTTTGCTAGTTAAGTGTGTGAATGAATACCTGTAGCATTAGCTAAAGCTTTCTTCCAATCAAGATTTTTAAATCCTGTGGGATGGGGGCAGCCCGGTTTCGCCATCCAGGTCGAGCTTATTGGTAGATACCCTTTGTCTCTCTTCTTTCTTTCGTTGTTTCTTTTTCCTTTTTCTTCCTGTTTTTCATTCCTTTCTTTCCTTTCTTTCCTTTCTTTTCTTCTCCGTTTCTTCATTCCTTTCTTTCCTTCTTTCTGTCCCTTCTTTCCCTTGTTTTGCCTTTTCTTCTTCCTTTCCCTTCTTTCTTCTTTCCTTCGTTTTTTTTCTTCCCCTTCTCCCTTCATTATTTTCTTTCCTTTTTCCCCATTTCTTCTTCTTTTTTTCTTTTCTTTTCTTTCTTTTTTCTTCTTCTTTACCTGTATGGATGGGTTTCAGAGTCATGCATTGTCCTAGTTTCTCTTTTCTCACAAGAACCGGATAGGATGACCGGGATGCCTCCCCATCCTGCCGGGATTTAAAGCCATGCTTCCAATCATGTTTTGTGATTTATAAAGAAACGAATGGACTACTAGACATATTCTCCATTTGGGTTGAGGGTCTATCACTTCTTTAAACAGATCTTTTAATGGAAAGATTGACAGTAAAATTCCATGTCTCTGTTCATAGAGATTTCGACGCTGGTATCTTAATTGCTCATTTTCATAGTTTCAGTAGCTTATATTCTCTAGCCTGCTGCCCCGATTTTGTACTGGTAAATTTAAATCAAGCTTACACTGCTATTTTTCTATTGTAGGTATAATGTTGCAATCAAATGTGCAACAATAACACCAGGTAATGCCGAACGAATTGAATGGATGTTTTGATATATATATATATATCTATATATATATAAACTTTTGGAGGCACAAATGCTTCTCATGACTTTGGATTTGTTTTTTACCTTGTGGTTTCCATTCCAACAGATGAAACTCGTATGAAGGAGTTCAACCTAAAATCTATGTGGAAGAGTCCAAATGGGACAATCAGAAACATTTTGAACGGTATGTGATGACTTACCTGGATATAGTTTTGATTTTCACTCATTGAAGTTATATTAACCTTGTTATTTATTGTAATCTATTTTGTTTCTTTTATTTCTTTAGGCACCGTGTTCAGAGAGCCAATCATCTGCAAAAATGTTCCAAGGCTTATTCCAGGTATTGAGAAAATGTCATATTATACTTTTTTTGTGCTATGCACGCATTCCTTTGCTCTCTCTTATCCGCAACATTTCCAGGATGGACCAAACCCATATGCATTGGAAGACATGCTTTTGGCGATCAGTACCGTGCAACTGATACAGTTATTAAAGGACCTGGAAAGCTAAAATTAGTATTTGGTAAGTGCATTTGCCATTAATTTAAATGTTTTCCAAGTTATTCAAAAAATTGTCTATACATATGTGGTTTTGAGGCTGCATATTCAGTGTTGGAAGTCTGGACTTGATAAGCCTGCAAGATAGTGGGGACCATTGGTTTTCAGTAGTTCTGAGTGTATTGTTTTTTTATATTACTTAATAGTGTTTTTCTGTATTTCTATGTGAGGGGTTTTATCAAATTGTGAGCAGTGACTTGGGAACCAAGGTCGTGACCTAGATATCCATGTCCCAACCAACATACAGTGCCACCTAGGAAGCCTGCAAAGAAGTGCTGGACCAAGAAGAAAGTGATTTTGTAAAAATTTTGTAATGCAGAAAAGCGAATAATTAAAATATCGTATACGGACCATATTAGGTTTGGCATTTTCTTTTATTCCTTTTAGGTGGCATTTTCTTTTCCTTCAATACCCAAGCTATGACACAGTGAATATTAAACTTTGACAGTACATTGTCCATGCCTCTTTTTTGTTTATCTTTTAGTACTTTAAAGTCTGTTTTGTTAGACTTACCAACAAAAACTCTGTTTTGTTGCTAGAACATCAACTTTCATTTATTTTGGTTGCTATTTTTGAATTTAGTTAAATTCTATTTTATCATGTGCCTCAATGTCCAGAGGGGAAAGAAGAGCAAGCTGAGCTAGAGGTGTTCAACTTCACTGGTGCTGGTGGAGTGGCCTTGTCTATGTACAACACCGATGAGGTATGCATGCAGCAAGTCATATATATTGCAATCGTTATATATTTACTTTGTGGACCCTGAATTAGCTTCTTTTTGTTTCTGAGATCTTTTTTTCCTGTCACCTAATTGTTTATAGTCCATTCGCTCTTTTGCTGAGGCTTCAATGAATATGGCTTACCAGAAAAGGTGGCCACTTTACCTTAGCACCAAAAATACAATTCTGAAGAAGTATGATGGAAGGTTTATCCCATCCCCTATCACTCTGCACTTGTATTAGTAGTTATCTTCATCAAATAGTCATCACACTGTAATTTTACCATGATACTTCAGTTCTGACTAAATTTGGTATCTTTTTCACTGTCATCTGTCCTGTGCTTACTCTTTTCTTTTTTGCCCTTTGTTTTCATATTTTTGTACTGCAGGTTTAAAGACATTTTTCAAGAGGTATATGAACCTGAATGGAAATCAAAGTATGAGGCTGCAGGAATATGGTGAGCTATATTCACTGACTCGGCTACTCATAACTAGTGGTGTTTGCAAAAGTTTAGTTGTTTGTCTCTCATGTGTTATTAACTTTTGGTAGGTATGAACATCGTCTTATTGATGATATGGTTGCGTATGCACTTAAGAGTGAAGGTGGTTATGTATGGGCTTGCAAGAACTATGATGGAGATGTACAGAGTGATTTCTTAGCTCAAGGTTTGAACTCTATTCCGCCTCATTTTCAGTAGAATTCTTTATTTTTCTTGGGCACTGTATGTTTTTATAGAAAGTTATGTTGATAAACCATGTCTAGCCTTAGAAAAATTAAATCACGGAAGCCATATGTTCTAATTCCAGAGCAAATTTCTTTCTGTTTCTGCAGGTTTTGGATCTCTTGGATTGATGACATCAGTGCTGGTATGTATACCCTGAACATGTGAGATCTGCATGCTGGTGTGTATATTTCTCTCATCATTTCATTAAATTGTAAAAATAAATGCTAAAGTACTTAGAATAATTAGAATGCTTGAGATTTTAGGGACACAGATTGCAGGCTGTGTACCCCTGATCCAGTAAAAAGGTTGATGGTCTCTAAACAATGAAATGTGCTTCTTGTTGAAATGGAACCTCAAGATAGGAATTTGCATCTTGTTTAGGTGTGCCCTGATGGGAAAACACTTGAAGCTGAGGCTGCACATGGCACAGTCACACGTCATTACCGGGTTCACCAAAAAGGAGGTGAAACTAGTACAAATAGCATTGCTTCAATCTTTGCCTGGTCACGTGGGCTTGCGCACAGGTATGAAAGTCTCTACTTTCCTTCTATTGGATTAAATGATGGTCATTTCTACCATAGCAGAATCTGAATAGTATTATTCCTTAATTTTCTTGTGATTGCAAGTGATGGCTTTAATGTCACTTTTTTCGTCTCTTATTCCCATCATCATCATCTTCATTGTTGTCATTGTCTTATTCATCATCATCACTATTCTGTCATTTGTTGAGGTGCTATCTTTATGCTTCTTTCTCATTAATCTATTGCCTGCAGTCGAATTAACCAAAAGGTGGCTATCTTCTGTCTGTTTAATAAGCAGCTGGCTTGTGTGATATTTGTTTAATGACACTACTCGACCCACTATGTGGTGAATATTTGGACAGGGCGAAGCTAGATAACAATGGCCAGCTACTTGATTTCACTGAAAAACTTGAAGCTGCTTGTATAGGAACCGTGGAGTCTGGAAGGATGACCAAAGACCTCGCTCTCCTCATTTATGGATCCAAGTACTTCCTTACCTGTCGTTACTTGTGTGGTTGCCGGGATTTACTTTTTTCTTATTTGGTTCAATCAAGTGAAAATTGATGAATCAAAATTTACCCCTCTTTCCTTTTTCATAATAATCCTGCAGGGTTACAAGAGATCAGTATCTGAACACTGAAGAGTTTGTTGATGCGGTGGCAGAAGAACTGAGGGCAAGACTGCCTGGCAAATCAAAGTTGTAAACCCCTCACACAATATAGGATTTAAGCAGAAATAGTCTTTTGAAAGATGTCCTTTGATTCAGCATCATTGTGGTATCAGCTCTAGTAATTCTTTTTGGGGTGTGTCTAGGTCATTCGATTTTGTATCAACTAATTTGATGTTGCTTTATGCTGGTTGCAGGTCTGATTAGGTTGGAGCTGTGGGGAAAAGGATTTTGATTATCATGTTATGCGGAGGCTATATATCTTCAGACAATAATTAATAAATCTTGTTATTAGCCATCAATTATACTATGGTTCCAATTTCACAATTAATTATGTGCGTTGTGCTTGAACTTTTAGTACATGACGAATACTTTTATCTTATTTCTGAGCTTAAATCCACTGGTTGTTTTCAACTTGCACAAATAATGGATGCACCCTCAAAATTGAGGAGATTGCACTCATCCTGTTAGCTTTAGCATTGATTGAGCTTTTTTATGAGGTTCTCTCTGTATTACCATTCCTGGTAGCTATTAGAGGAGTAGCTTCATGAGTCTGAAAGCCATAAGATTCTTCTGAAACAAGATTATTCCACGGAGCGATGGAAAGCAACACGGAAAACTATAGTCAAGTGACCATTTAGTCTAAGTGACCATTGCAGTGGAGTTTGGTTTGAATTTTATGGATCAAATACATATTTGGTGAATGAGGTCTGGAGGGGTGAAAACTGGTATATCTGACAGGGAAAAGAATTGAGTTGTTTAAATTGGATTTTTCGTGCATTACACTAGCATGATGTCAACTTGAAAATATATCAGCATTTATTTGGGCGGTTTCTTACATAAAATAACTTTTTTTTTATGGTTGTTCTTACAATTAACCATCATATTTTCCGATTTTTTTTTTTAGAAAATTAATTTTAGGGACAAACCATTTGCATGTGACTTCCTATATGAGTAACAAATGGCCGGATGTAAGTCTTCCGAACAAGATTCGCCGTCTCAGTATTGAACACCGTACCGATGCCACGCTAGCACAGTGTTGGCATAGTACAGTATGGAGTTAAATTTTTTTAACGTATCAAGTGTCGGACGCCACTTATGTCATATATCTGTATCGAACCGGTATGGTATGATACGCTCCATATTATTCGATCTGAGCTGGTATGGCGTATCTTACTTTTAAGCATTACAGTATGAATAATTAACCAAATTTTGGTTGGTTTGATATTTTTGATCATTTACCATAGTTGATTTTCGATGATTTTTGGGTGTGTAAACGCGTATGTCCAAATTCATTTTAGGTGGCATTTCTGCAATCCATCAAACTTCTGTTCTTTATTTGGTTTTTTTTTGTTTAAGATGTTAAATATAATAGCATCGATATGGATTTGATTTTTTTTTTTTCTTTCAAAAACTGGTAGCGTGCAGATGGTTTTTTATAAAGAATAATATATGTGGGGTACTGATGATACCTTTTTGGTGTTAAAACTTTTTTTTTTCTCGGTTATTGTATAACTTCTCTCCTCGGACTGGAGTCTGGAGACAAGAATTCAACATATTGGGACCTCAAACTCTCAAAGTACGGTGAAAATTGGACAATGCTATCATGTTATGCGTATATGGAGGTCTCTGCACAGCAGCAGCAGTCATTGTTTTGCTTTCCTCATGTTATTTTGAGGAAGAATAAGGTAGATCGGTACCTATGGACTTATTTAGTTCGTGATTTTTTTTCATTGAAATATTTTTTGAAAAAATAAATTTTGAAAATATGATACTTAAAAAAATAATTTTTGCATGCTTTATTGATAGTAAGAAAGTAGCACATTTCAGAGTAGCTTATGTTTGATCGAGCGTCTAATTTTTTAGAAAAGTTGTATGAAATACTTATTATACCTTTAATAAAAGAAAAAACCGTACCTATAGATTTTGATGACTTAAAAGTGCTTTTAAAACAAAGGATCTCAATTTCTAACCGGCGGAATAGTATTTTTTTATATTTTTTATGATTTTTTTCATTAAACGTAGAATTTTATTTTCATGAAAATATTTTTTTTTTTGTACAAATTTCAAGAGGTATTTTTTTATTTTTTCGTTGGTCATAATTTTTTTCTCTTTTCTTTTTAACGAGCCAAACGAGTAATATACGGGTGCATATCTTGAGGCTACTTAGAAAGCAACGATTGCTATTGTAGTGATCATGAATTTTAGTTTAAGTGCTACTATCTCTTGCTATTTTAGATAAGAGACGGGTTCCATCATAAATGATTTGGTTCTCTCTTTGGCATCCTCACCACCGAATGCCTCTGTTTCATCATTCTTAAGTTTGATCTGTCTGGGCCTTGGGTTTTGGTGCACATCGGAGGTCTACAATTTTTACGCTTGGTTTGCTCGGAGGTCGGCCGCCGGGGCGCGATACGGATGGTATATGCGGTAAAGTTAAAATCCGAACCCAAAGTTTTAAAAACATTTTTTTTACCATTACGGTATCAACTCATGAAAAGGACCTCACTTTACCTGTTTATCCATCTCACTTTACCCGTGATAACTCATGCCTTTTTGAATTTCATCCTGATCGTTTTGTTGTGAAGGACCTCACCAAATCCTTCTCGAGGGAATGCTTAAGAATTATATCGACTGCTTCTTGCTTGATGATGCCACTAAGTTGGCTCCTGCTATATTTGCTGCTTCAACTCATGTCTCTCATCTAGCATCAATGGCAAGATCATGCTGCCATGCCTATTGTCTCTCAGAGTTCTTAGTTCTTTGAATTTGTCTTTTAATAAAGAAAATGATATTTTTGTTTGTTCTTCATGTCGATTAAGCAAAAGTCATGACTTACTTTTCAGTCCTCACATCCACTAGAATTTATTTGCATCGATATTTGGGGATCTGCTCTCACTGCCTCATATTTTGGCTATCGATATTACATTCACTTTCTTGATGTTTTTAATTGTTTTTCTTGGTTTTATCCATTGAAAAATAGATTAGATATTTATCATGTCTTTTGAACTTTTTGCGTGCATGTTGAGAATATTTTGCAATGTAAAATAAAATTTTTACAAACTAATTGTGCACGTGAATTTTAGTCTAATCTTTCTTAGAAATAATTAAATGTCAATGGTATTGGCCATCATTTCTCTTGTGCCTATATTTCTCAATAAAATGGAGCAGCGGAATGAAAAGATTGCCACATTGTAGATGTAGAACTTTCCCTTCTTGCTCAATAAATTTTGAGATTACATATTTGAAAAAGTTAATTTCATCATTAATTAGTTATCCATATGTATCCTTTTTTCAATCTCTTGGGAAAAAGTATTTAATAAGAAACCTGACTATAATTTTCTTTGTGTTGTTGGTTGCTTATGCTTTCCATATCTAATGCTAAATATAAATTAGATTTTTGTTCTCTTTCGTGTGTCTTTCTTGGTTATCCTTCCATGAGTACTGATGATTTTTTATATCTCATGATGTTGTCTTCAATGAGCACCCTTGTCCTTAACTCCTTATGCACAACACCCTCCTTGAGACATTATCGTGGAGAACTATAAAATTCCGAGCATCTCTTCCTCACCTTGGACTTCACTCAATCACAACAATTCTCAGAACCTAGTGCAAGCCAACCTCCTGACATCCCACCCCAGCCCGAATCACATATTACCTCTAAACCCATCTCACCTAATCAAGCCATTCAACGTCCGGCCAATGAGCCCCATGTGTCTCCAGACCTATAGCCTTCTATTGAATCCATCTCAACTGCGCCCGACACCACCACATCCGAGTTTGCACCTAGTGATCCAACTTAGCGAACCTTTGGTCTCTCCAAGAGAACATCATTTTTCCTCTTCTCAAGATGGTGGTTATCATATGGTTACACAGTCAAAGGATGGAATACTAAAGCCACACCACTTCAGTACCAAACATCCTATGGCTTTTGTGGCTCACTACTCTCCTACCGAACCAGCATGCTTTATGCATGCTCAACAGGATCCTCAATGGCATGAAGCAACGGCCGATGAGTACAATGCCTTGATCTCCAATGGCACTTTAGATTTTTTCACCACCTTGTCCTTCACAGCATATTATTCGTAGAAAATAGACGTTCAGAATCAAAAGAAAAGCTGATTGTTCTATGGAACACTACAAAGTACATCTTGTGGCTATTCGAATGCCGATTGAGCAAGTAATCTTGATCAAGATCGTTGTTTTGCTAGTGGCTTCAGTAGCTTTCTAGGATCTAATCTCATTTCTTGGAGTGCTAAAAAGCAGAGGATAATTGCATGTTGCAGTACTGAGTTTGAATATAAGGGACTTTCTAAGAACTTATTTGGATTCTATTTTTACTTCAAAAATTGGAAATTCTTCTTTTTAACCCACCAATATTGTGGTGTGATAATATATCATCCATCTATCTCATTGCTAATCCAGTTTTTCAAGCTCGGACTAAGTACATAGAAATTGATTTCCATTTTATGTTCAAGAATGCGTGGCTTGTGAACAACTTCATATTTAATTAACCTCTTCTTCCAATCTTTACAAAGAGGCTTTTCTATCAATGCTTTCAACTACCATGCTCTAAGCTCTCGATGTTACCTACTCAGCTTGCGTAGGTGTATTAACTGTATAAATCTTCAAAAAATCTCTAATATCATGTAGCCAAATCTTCAAGAGATCATCAAAACATATTCAATAGATTACTTAAGCATATTTTTGAAATTTATTATCACATATTTTTCATTAATAGAATACCAAGATATATTTTTGGAATATTCCTAAAATCTCGAAGCATATTCTTGGAATATTCATGCAATTTCCAAAATTATGTAAAATTCATAAAGTATATTTTTGGGTTGTACATTTCTATTCTTATATTTATGATCATATTTTAAGATTTACTATTATATAGTTCTATTCCGGTATCTATTTCCATTTCTAAGCAATTGTACAGTAACTTTATAAAGAAAAAAGTTTACATATTCACCGAAACAGTTTGACTTATTCCTTTGGTTTCGGTGTCAGAAGAAAAGGTGGGCGTCCGTCAGAGCTTGTGGCGGTGGCCACAAGCAAGCATGTCCTATCTCTCTTCTTTGGCTGCTTTCCCTCGCTCCGTACAGCAGCGGCCCTTCATCTTCTCGATTCCGCAAAGGAGACCGAAATCTCCAACTAGTTGTCTGAGAATTGGGGCAGAGGAGATCGCAGAGCTAGCCCACAACAAGGTCAAGCTCACCAGTCCCACCTCTCCCGGATCTTCTTTTTGGAAGATAAGCGTTGGAAAATTTTCGTTTTTCTTGGTTGATACTGGGTTTCTGTTTCAGGTGTTAGTAGCAGCTACTCTTGCCTCTGCGATCGGGCAGATCTCCAAGCCGTTGACTTCGGCTATTAATGGGAAGGGAATCGATCCGAAGGCGGCGGTTCGGTCAGGCGGAATGCCGTCGACTCATTCAGCTGTAAGACGAGAGTTTATTACTTCTGTCGCGGGGTTTCTTTAATTCGGTGTTTTAGTCGAGCGAATTCCAATTTCTTGATGATTTCGAATTGCTTGCTTGACTCACAGAGCGTTGTAGCTGCTGCAACTTCTCTTGGTCTACAAAGGTAGGCAAAGAGACTGTTTGTTATAATCTTTGAAAGATAAGTTTCTGTGGCCATGGGACTGCATCAGTTCTCGTGCTAGGAGTTATTATTAATTTTGTTTTGGAAATTATATAGTTAAGAGCCTGGAAATTCATGCTGGATTGAGGTGTTGTTAGCTTTATGACTAGGCTTATGCTTGTAACGCAGGGGATTTTCAGATTCGATCTTTGGCATGTCCGTGGTCTTTGCTGCACTTGTAATGTACGATGCCCAGGTACACTCTGTTGTGTTTGTAAATTTTCCCTGACACCATGAATCTATGATGCACTCTACAAAAGTTGAAGATGTCCTTCCATTAATTTAAGCAAAACATTTAGGTTGTTTGTCTTGATACTACTTCCGCTCATATTTATCCAAAAAGATTATGTGAGTTGGCTGAGGCTCTTGCCATTAGAAATAATCAGGCTTAGAACAAAGAACAATATGACCACCAAGCTTCGCTCCAATTTTATGTACATGGTTTCAGGAACCCAAGCCATTCCATTTTCTATTTTGATATGTCGCACCTCAGGCCCCCTTTTTTACTGTGACTACCTAATATCTTTTTTATAAATGCCCATACGATCTCAGTCGAGAAAATTAAGCTGGCTTTGGCTTGCTTAATATTAATTTTTTCTTAAAAAACTTTGAATCCGACTCCTATTTTAGTTCAAGTTGTTCCTATGTTCCAGAAATTAATTGGTTGTGTGCAGATAGTTTGCTAGGAGGGTCATACAGATGACAGATTCTATAATTACAAAATCACACTAACATGATTATCTATACAATCATGTCTACATATGGTGAAAATAGTGCGCCTCTGACTACATAATATAGAATTGGCAATTAGATGCCTGTATCCTGCTCGATGCAATTTCTTTTGCTTTTGTTTAACATCGTGTTCGTATATAGATAAACAGTAATGATTTGCTCAGGTGGTTCCATGAGATGTTAAACACGGTAATTCATATTGCTGCATTAGATTTCTCAAAAAATTTTCATATTAGCTTCATATGGTCAAAGCCTGAAATCAACACATTGGAGAGGGGCTGTCTGAAGAAAAGCGATTAATTTGAAACCCAGGCCCTTGTTATTTTGCTTGGAAATGTCAAGCCTCTTTTTTGTGCCCTTCCAATTTGTTTTTTCTGCTTTGCATTTTCGTATGTGCCTCTTTTCTCAATTACACTCTCGACAAAAACTTAGTTTAACCACATATAATGCAAAACAGTCTTGAGAAAGATGAGAGAAACCACATGATTGGATTTATTGCTTATTCTGGTTGAGACACTGAACTGCTTCCAAAAGTGAAACATTGGGTCAACTAGTAGACATTTGAAGAATGGAGAATAAGCAAAGCGTCCTCCTGAGACAAAGCCTGCCAGCTTCAGCAGATAATCAGTTTCCAATCAAAATTTGGTGTTGCGTAATGTTAGGAGTTTGAATCTTTTGAGAAGATGGCAAGGTTCTTAGCTGAACTGTGTCTTCTGTGCATTCAATTCATGGTGGAATTCTGTCTCTTGTTTACTTCTGACCATCTAAGGACCTAAAACTATTTATGGATTAATATAACACTCAACATTATTTGTTTAAGCTGCAATATGTGCTCATTCATAGTTGCTCTAAAATATGTTTTAACCATGCTATTCTTTGAATACTTAGTATGAGAGAATGAATATTTTGAATGCCACCTTTAGTGAATGTGGTGTTTGTTTTCTCATTTATATGTTTAATCAACTTTAGGGAGTTAGAAGAGAGGTGGGTTACCATGCAAAGATTTTGAACAAGCTACTGAAAATCCAAGACAAGTCAACTCTTGATCCAGAGGAAGATGATCTAAATGATTCTAAACATGGAACATCCTCTATAAATTCCAAGGAAATTGTCCCCCTTGTCTCCATCTCTGAGAAGGCAAATTCTTATACATCAAGATTGGAATCCCATCAAGTTCGCTGTTCTGGAATTACACCAAGGAAATTGGGTGCAATGCCAAGTTTGAACGTTGATGTTAAAGATTCATCTGAGAAAACCTACAGCAAATGCAGTCCATTGAATGAATTGGTTGGTCACACAGAAATTCAGGTTCTAGTTGGTGCTCTGTTGGGTTTCATTGTAAGTTTAGCCATTGATACTATATTATAACTGTAGCAATTACATTCTTCTCATTCAATACTAAATTCAAAATCAATGTAAGTTGCCTACATATAAATAATGGTCTCTTTTTCCTAGCTTTTGTAGTTATGCGTCTCTTTCCAAATTCATAGTTTGATCCTATCATGAAGTACAGAGACAAAAGAAGAAAATGGAACTGTGTTCTCTAAGAGGAAAAGAAAGGAAAATTGAGTGAATGGCTTCATGATAATGTGTACACTGTATATAAGATATTTAAGTTGTTCCATTGTTCTATTTCTGGTGTCCCCAACACTAGCTTGGTTTTTTCTGGGTAAAGTAACACTAGCTTGGTTTCCATGAAACCTTTTGTGCTGCGTATGTTTGTAGGGTCCTTTTTGCTTCTCTGGACTAGCAAAGTGTGTATTAGTGCATATCATAACCTCAAAACAGAGAAAATTGTTCTAGTTAGATTGGTAGAAAGTTTTCGTGACATATAAATATTG
Organism: Phoenix roebelenii; assembly: GCA_025769935.1. NCBI lineage: Eukaryota > Viridiplantae > Streptophyta > Magnoliopsida > Arecales > Arecaceae > Phoenix > Phoenix roebelenii. The sequence goes on from JAOXJJ010001100.1 coordinate 14,558,981, forward strand.
TACCTTTCCTTCAATCGTATGTAAATATCCATATTAATTCTTGTAATTTAAATGAAACAAGTAATTTACTAAACAGCGACTTGGAGTAGTGGGTGAAGGGACAGCAAACATGTTTACATACAGCATTTATGAGTTTGCACATGTGGTGTTGTTGAAAATAATTAAATTTTTCATGTTATGTGATATGCGATTAGCATTTGTACTTCTAATGAATTTAAAATTCCTGTATTATTGTGAAAGTGCAAACTTCCTTTTTCCAGGTTTGATCAGAAGAGATGGACATTAAAAATTTAATATTTGAATGTTGTGCTTATCATGAGTGTATTATATAGTGATATATAATTATATATTTCTAACACACAGAAAGATCAAACATGAAAGCACTTCTAGAGTGTTTGAATGGTAAAAAATTGTCAGGCTGTGAAAAAGTTTGTAGAATATAAACCAATGATGTGGAAATAAAAATACATTGTTAGAGCTTGTGAATGAAGAGGATTAAGGAGAGAGAAATTAAATAAGATAGAAGAAACAGTGGCCAGATAGAACCATGTTATTTTTGAAATCAAAAGATGTGATCGGATGTGGAAGGGAATGTGGTTCATATTTTGTTTGCCTTCTTGTTTTGCAACATCTTGGTATAATGCTCATTTCTGAAATTCTTTTCAAATAGAGTTATCTGATATTATATTTAGACTTTATGAAGACATATAAATTATAAGTATACTGGATATTGGTAGAACCCAGTCCATATAGGACTGTTCTTTGAAATTCCCATCTTGCTATCAGTGCTTGTTGATGCAAAGGAGACTTTTCTCACGGGAGCATTGCGTTGTAGTATCACAACTACTTGGCGAGATATATGTTTTCCATCTGGGAGCAAATCATTCGATTTATGCATGGTTAGCAATGTCTCAGTTAATCACAAAGACATAATCTATATCGGTTTTCTATCGTCCACCATCCCTTATAAATTAAGTCCTATGTAACTAGTAAATATCTCATATCACATATATATTTGTTTCTTCCATAACGTAAACCACCGGTATTTTATTTTGAAACAGATTCTAGAATCATTCCTTGAAACAGACCCAGGGACTGGACTAACAGAGATTACATAACCCATTATTATTTTTTAAAATTCTGCAATATTATTTATCTTTTTTTCCTACCACTCTAGGTTGTATATTCATACATATTTATCTCTATTATGTTTTCCAACCAAGTGGATTATCTTGAATAATGCATGAATTGAGATGAGCTTAAAAAAAGATTGTTTTAGAAGCTAGTCAATGATGACCGTCCATGGATTCACCTACATAAGCTGCGGCTAATGTTGCAAACTTAAGAGCCTGGATAGCACTTGTAAATAACCTAAGAAGCATAACAGGTTTATGAATTATTGAAGGAACTAAAGAAACGAGAACGTTTAACAGTGGGGACTTTGATCCAGCTGGCTTCTACTTCAGGATGCTAGCTTTTTGATGGTGTCCAAGCTTTGAAGGTGAGTTTTTCAAAATGCTTCCTGTGGATAGCAGCAGAAGTTATTTTCTGCTCATTATGTGACACAGTCAAGTCTGAACGGTATGGAGATTTAGATAGTGTCGTTTTCCATGACATCTTGGAAATATTTTCTGGATAATTTTGCTTGTATCTAAAGAAATGCGATTTGCTAGGACATTAGCAAAGAAGGAAGCAAGTGATTTTATTCATAGCTCATGTATTGTCGCATGGCCTTTCACATTCTGCTCTGTTGCAGTTGACTTCTGACTCACAATGAGCTAATTATTTGGCAGTTTTTAATCCAAATTTTATCTCCTGGTACTTCAAACAACACAATCACTCTAGATATGCTATCCTCAATAATTCTATGGTCAGTTCATGGTGGTGCCCCTCCAAGCCCACCATGAACAATGTTACTTACAAGTGGGTCAAGGTGGAGAACACGGGGGACCAAATGCTCTTTTATGGATTGATGCATTCCTCTTCAACAACCCATGAGACAACTTAGAATTAGGGGAGCAGTTAATTTAATGGAATCGGCCACAGGGGAACAATTAATCTCATTTTGTTCTTGAACGTTATACTCGCTGGTGATGCACAAATAAATGATTCAAATAGACCAATTTGGAATATTATGACATGAAACACAAAGCAAACAAATCTTCAATATCCAAAATGCTGCGTGAAATTGAACCTAAGAAGACTTGTTTGGTACGATAGATCGATCCTCACCTCTCAGGTATACAAATCCGAATCGTAACGAGAAGAAACCCCAAAGCCAGCAAAATTCTCCTCCCCTGCCACCCCACCGACCTCAAAGCCCAAGCCTTGCAGCAGAGACCTCAGGAGCGGCGCCACCGGCGGGCGCCCGTTGTCCGGCCACGTCGCGAGCAGCGTCCCCTTGACCTTCCTCATCTGGCACTCCCCGAGGATCGCCGCTCCAAGGCCGTCCATCACGCTCCCCGACGGCAGGCGCTCGACCCCCTGGACCACGGCCGGATCACCTCCACGCCTCTGCTCCGAGGTCTCCAGCTTGAAGGCCAGCGCCTCGTCCACCGCCAGCCTCTCCCGGTAGTTCTGGCTCCGGACCGAATCCAAGATCAGAACGGTCTCCGCAAGGATCTCGCCGAGCAGAGACTTCGCGACGGCGCGGGACCTCTCGGCGGCGACGGGGTACTGGACGGAGACGAGGACAGCCGGCGGCGACGGCGCCGGTCGGTCGACGGCGTAGATGTTACAGGAGCGGTCGCGGGGGGAGGGCGCGAGGGAGTTTCCGGAGAGAGGGATCTCCGGGAGGATTAGGGTTCCGATGAGGGTTTTGTGGGGGATGCGGTGGAGGAGGGAGATGGATGGGGCTGAGATGGCGATGACGAGGAGGGAGGGGCGGAGGAGATTAGGGTTAGGGGTATGGTTCAGGAGGAGGAAAGGGGAGGGGACCGGGGGAGACGGGGCGGCGAAGTTGTCGAGGTCTTCTTGGAAGAATCTCGAGGGCGGAGGGGTCTCGGTGAGGACGTCTTCCATCTCTCCAACTCTCGCTGCGCTTCGCTTTCCCTGCAGGGATCCAAAACAACTCCCAAAAAAAGTACTTAAAAGAAGAAGAAAAAAAAAAAAGCAAGAAAACACGCAAAGACCTTCTTCCATTATACGGAAGCGGGTTGAGTCCGACGTTCGTTCAAACCGCTTGATGGGCTCACGCAGTCCCGACGCTCGATAGATGCCCAAAAATGGTTAGGATTTACACGAAATAGCATGTGTCATGAAATCACATTTAAGTATTTAACCTATACCGGCTGTGAGGATCTTAGTTCCACATCAGTTATTCATCATTTTTTTTAAATATTTATATAAAATCAAAAAATTTAAATATATGATATATTGCTTGTTGGAGCGTCCAAACAACCCTTAGGAGGCAGGAAGCTTTGTAGAAACATTACATAGAAAAAATATGTTAGTTTACTTTATGGAAGTATGGCATTGCAGCTATGAGCTAGATATTAGGTTTAAGGTAAGTTGTAAATTTTATCTGCATAGAGAGAATGCCATTGAAAAGTTACAATGATGTTAAAGGAGACAGCTAGGATTTAGAATCAATTCCATATAGTTGAGAGATCACTATTTTAAAAAGGTGCTTTATAAGGCACAAATGCAGCTGCAAATTGTTTCTCTGCTTTTATTTATGATGTGTTTTAAAATTTAAACTTTCTTATGAGCTTATAATAATACTTTGTTACAATTATTATTTACTTTTTGTTACAAATTTGAGCATGGTTTATATTTCACTGGGGATATTGTTAGTTTGTAAAGTAACCATATCATGTTATATTAGAACTTAAAAATAAATACTCAAAAGTCTCAAATAAGTCGGAATATGCATAGTGCATACTTAATTCTTATCCTATTTTTTAAATTTTATGATTTATTTATGATTTTAAATAATTCATATATATATACTTATGTATTTTATTTTAAAGTCTATGGACCACATATACAGTCCACTTAAATGAGCATGAATTGGGTATGTAATTTTTTTTTAAAAAAATTACTGATTCATCTTTTTCTTTAACTATTTATATATAGCTATATATATTATTTATTTAAATTTTTTGTGTCCGAACCTCCTGCATATGGTGGCTGCCTTCTAAACATTGAAAGATAGTTTATTGGGTGTATTAGTACACGCCAAAGCAAAAAAAAAAAAAAAAAAAAAAAAAAAAAAAAAAAAAAAAAAAAAAAAAAAAAAAAAAAAAAAAACATTGAGAGACAGTACGAGAAGGATGAAGAACTTAAATGCAGCAAACTGTAAATTTAACAAAATCACTACAGTGTTTCTTGTGTTAAAATGAAACAAGGTAAAAGTGGGAAATGCCTAGGTTTCTTCTTAAACAACAGCATTACTACTTGATTCATTCTGAAGGGATAACAGATTGACACAGACAGATTCAGAGCAAGTAAATCATATACCTAGAACCATGATATTTGGTGTAGCACATGTAAAGCCAGATCATCTGATGACTTGCACAGGAAACAGAATGCCATGAACAAAGAAGAAATATTTAGACTCTTGTGATGTAAAAAGGCCCCCTTTACAGCCAAAAAAAAGAACTCAGACAGTCTCACATTTATTTGGAATATGAAACAAAGAAAACAATAATACCCCCAGCTCTAATTGCACAGATATAATTAGTTATAGTCGAAACCGCCTCCTTCCCATTCTACCAGAACCAACTCCATTACAGAAAGGCAAACCACCACAACTTCTGGTGCCAATTGCTGCTTTTCCCTGTTAGTTCTACCAGTAATCCTGGCAAGAACATTCACCATCTTTGAAATGATGATACCTATTAACATCTCTTATTATGATCTCCCTCTCCACAATCTTCGAAATAAACTTAATGGCGGCATGACAGTCCTCACAGACCCGTAGGTTTTTTGTCACCAGCAGCTGTGTCCCAGGAGGCGTGCTGATGAGCCCAAACGCAATGGCCAACCTCTCACTGTGGCTGCGGACCATGTTCTGCTTCTCATCATCCTCCACATCATGAAAGACCGACATTGTATCAGGAACATAGCCAGCTTCCTTCATAAGCCCTTCCAATATTTCAAGCTCTGCATATATTTCCTCTGATCTTGGATGAGATAAATCCCCCACAAGAAAAGCATGGACCGTGCCTTTGACCTCGATCCAGCTACAAGCTATGCTCTTCTTCAAGCCTCTATCAGTCATCAGCTTCCTTACCCTAGCAGCTTCCTCCCACTTCCCAGCTTGAGCATAAATATTGGATAAAAGCACGTAATTCCCTGCATCGTTGGGCTCTAATTCAATTAGCTTCTGCAATGCCAGCTCTCCCAATTCCACATTCCTATGGATCTTACAACCATTCAGCAAGGCACCCCAAACCCCAGAATCAGGTCTCATCGATATATCTTGAATAAGTTGGTATGCTTCATCCAAGTTACCTGAGTGGCCAAGGAGATCAATCATGCATGTGTAATGCTGCACTGTTGGCTCTATGGAGTACTCTTTCACCATCAGATTGAAGAACTGCCTCCCTTCTTCCATCAGACCTCCATGATTACAAGCCGATAGGACTCCGACGAAAGTTATGTGATCCGCCAGAACCTGCGCCTCCTCCCTCATCTTATCAAAGAGAGCAAGAGCTTCATCTGCATGACCATGCATCCCATACCCGCAGATCATAGCATTCCAAGAAACAGCCCTTTTCTCCACAAGCTGCTCGAAGAGAACCCGAGCAACTCCAACCCAACCACTCTTGGCGTACATATCAACAAGGGCAGTCTTCACCTTGTCCTGGGATTCGAATCCCCACCTCCAACAAAACCCATGGATTTCCCTCCCTCTAGGCAGAGCAGCCGCATCAGCTGAAGCTGAGATCACGGTCACAAGAGTAGCGACGGTGGGCTGAAACCCTTTGGCGACCATATCACGACACAAAGAGAGCGCTTCCGACGGGTGTCCATTCTGGGAGTAGGCAGCGATCATGGAATTCCACAGCACAACATCTCTATCCGGAATCCTGTCGAACACCTCTCGCGCCTCATCAACACATCCACACTTCGCATACATGTCGATCAGGCCGGCACCCACAAAGACATCAGAATTCCATCGGGTGCGTATCACGAGGTCATGGATGTCTCTCCCCACCTCGAGAGCGGAGAGAGCTGAGCATGCCTTCAGAACGAACGGGAAGGTGAAGTTATCGGGCTCAAGCCCATGGTCGAGCATCTGGTAGTACAGCTTAAGAGCAACCTCATAAGGCCCATTCCATGCATACCCTCGGATGAGGACGTTCCAAAGGAATAGATTTCCTTTATGTATTCTATCAAACAGGTTATGTGCGTCGGGTAGGGAGTTGCAAACCGAGTACAAATTGACCAGTTTGGTGGCCAAGACAGTATCAAAGCGGAGACCGGATAGGATGAGGCGGGCGTGAAGCTGCTTTCCGGGCTCGAGCGCTTTCCGGGTGACGAAGGATTGGAGGAGGGATGAATAGTTCCGGTAGTCCCGGGGGCTGGTATTATTGGGAATGGGATGGTTCTGAGGTAACCGGGTCTGAGAGAGAGCAGCAGCAGAGTGAGAACTCAGGAGCTTTCGGCCGCAAGGTTGTATGGAGCTTGAGATGGGGGGAATAAAGTGGGGGATTGGAAGCAAGTGAAAGATGGGTTGGATAGCAGGAAGAGAAGCTGATCTTCGTATTATTATGGAAGAGGGAAGCATGACATCGGATTTGAAAGATAGGCGGGAGGAGTGCTCATGGAAGGATTATCGCTAGGATAAGCGAGGAGAACGCCTCGACTGCATGAGTTTAAACTTGGAGGCAGCGTTCTGTAACCCTGAAGAATAAAAAAAAAGCGCTTGGTTGGAACATTAGGAATAATGGAAATTTGGAATAAGAATAACTAGAGGCTCAACCATTCCAGCTTTCCCGACCGACGCTGTGATGCTAGGCTTTGAATTCATGCATTTATCGAAATATTTTATTTGAAAAGTTGATGCCTGATTACATAATATCTTAAAAAATAATTTTTACAAATTTAATATAAAAAATATAATTTTCAGAATGCCTCATGTTGGGTTGAGTTTTTATTTGTTTAGAAAAAGTATATAATATATTTATTATGTTTTTAATAAAATTGTATAAATACCTATAAAATATAGCGGACATAATTTTTAATAACTCTTTTTATTATGGTAAGGAGTACATATCAAAATCCCTTTTGTACTTGTTACCATGGTGATGGTGGCTGGGCCATGCGGCTTGACGTAGATCATCAAACTCATCACATCACCCCAAAACCACACATGCATTGAAGAAAACTTTATTTCTGAATGTCAATAAAGCATGCCATTTTTCATGCTTCATATATCAGTGCTCATGTATTGTTAAGTAGGTTCAGGGTTATATCCCAATCGATGACCATATCCATATATGTTCAATGATTCGTGGTTGCTATAGGTAATTTTGATTCATTCGTTCTATATTTGTCAGTAATACAAGCTCATGGCTATTTTATGTTGCATATCAAAAGGTTTGGGCTTGATGCCATTCATGGGATCAAAATCTAAAGTGATTTGGGTTCATACACTTTCCATATAAGATTAAGCGCTTTGGCGTTGCAATATTGCAGCCATACGATGAGGATCTCTCACACTCCTACCAAGCACAAGCATTTCCAACCATAGAGAGACTTTCAGGTGGTGGGTGCTGTTTATAATTTCCTCCCTGGAATCCACCATTTTCATTGAAAGGAAGTTGCTATCAAACTGCAATGATTGGCCAACCAAGAGAAGCTTCCTCGCTTGTAGGAGAAGCCCCTTACTAAAGAACAATTTGAGCATAACATGATAGCAGAGATGAAAGTAGACACAATAATTTCTATTTGGATCTATTTTTGCATCCGAATATGGATAGAAATTTGAGCATCCAACTAAAATCTGTATCCGTATCTATATCTATCAACAAAAAATGAATATAAATATGGATAAACCACTACCAGATATGTATCGAAATATCCGATTTTATTTATAACCCTATTTAATTTTATATAGCACTCATTAATTTTTAACTTCATTGACCACGTTAATATACTATTAACTTGATTGGCTATCTACTTAGAAATATTTTTGATTCTATGATCATAATATTTAATTATTTGATTTATATTCATGTTTATATCCATATTTCTAATATCCAATTTGCATCCATATATGTTTAAAACAAATATAGATATGAGTTTTTATATCTAACTAATATCCATATCTATATCGATATTCATCAAATAAAATAAATATGGATATAGATATACTGGTATTCCATCCAATTTTCGCCCTATATGATGGAAGTAAAGCTACCAGATGTTGCATTTTCTTGTCCCACCTGGCAAGGTGAAAATCAAAAGAAAGAATTTGTTGCTTCAACCTCTTTTCTCGTGGTAGGTGTAGGTAAGAGAGAGAGTAGAAGGGGGAGATTCACTGCAGCAGCTGCCTTGGCTGCATCCATGTGGAAGCTTTCTCCACATAATGGAGACAGAAAAGCGTGATCAAGAACCAAGATGAGTTTCGTCGCAACCAAGCTCTTTCTTTTCCTCAGAAAATTGGCCAAGAAATTTTACATTCTATAACCGTGACTTGTAAGTTAATTTGCAATCATGTTATGTACTCATAGAACATGCTTTTCATGTGTTAATATTTGATGAATACTTTGAAGATATAAATAAACAACAAAAATCTGTGACTTTGAGGTTTCCCTGTCTCCTACTTAGCTCAAAGATTGAAAATGCTCGCAATGCTCCTACACTCCTTCTGGAGGATCAAAGGCTGGCTCTGGAGTTGCAACAAGAAGCAGCCGCATTATAGTCACCAGAGTAGCCTGACACACGGATAAACAGGAGGGAAAGCCAACTTCATGAGCGCATAAAATAAAATACCATTCACTTGGCATATCCATTTGTGGTGCTTGTTGAAATCTTGATCAAGAAACCCAGTCCCAATTCAGATTCACAGTCATTTGTGATTGCTCTGTCTTTGTAACAACAACTCTTAGCCAGATTTAGCTCCGGAAGCCGAGTCGAAAACTTTCTTTAAAATCCAATCTGAATAGCTTGGATGTAGCAAATTGAGAACAATGGTAGATGCTGAAATTTTGTTCCTAATTTTGCCAAACATTTCCGTATGGGAACATAAAATCTATTAAAAAAAATTCTGCAAGAGCTATTTTTCGAGATAGACTTTATATTAAAAAAGTTATATAATTATATTTCTACACTTTATATAAAAGACTATATAATTATTTTTTTAGGTATAAACATCATACCAAATATTTGTTTACTATTCTGCACATTTATGTAAATTGGCAGCACCAATGAGATCTCAGTAGTGTGACCATTTGATCGCCTTTTTTCTGAATTAAATTCAACAATCTCAGCACTCAAATTAGTATTTAAATACACGAGTAAACTGGTTCATTTTCAGTCAGACGCACACTAGCAGAAGGTAAAACAACAGCAGACCGCTTGCAAATCAATTTCTCCTGCTTCTTTTTTCATATATGTCCTCCAAGAAATGCAATGAAACTGGTATTCAAAAGCATAGCTGCAGGATTTCCAAGATGTCAAAGAAACTAAAGCAGACCTAGAGAACACTATATTTGAAGTCTTCTTAGGTTCAATTTCACGCAGCATTTTGGATATTGAAGATTTGTTTGCTTTGTGTTTCATGTCATAATATTCCAAATTGGTTGCATACGAGCCGGCTTTTGGTGAATTGGTCTATTAGAATCATTTATTTGTGCATCATCAGCGAGTATAACGTTCAAGAACAAAGTGAGATTAATTGTTCCCCGGTGTCCGATTCCATTAAATTAACTGCTCCCAGAATTCTAAGTTGTCTCATGGGTTGTTGAAGAGGAATGCATCAATCCATAAAAGAGCATTTGGTCCCCCGTGTTCTCCACCTTGACCCACTTGTAACTAACATTGTTTAATGGCGCAAACTTCGACCGACTTCTTCTATACAATTCAGCAGCATTCTTGCTGCTGGGCTCAACTTTGCCTCCAATCTCCTCAAGCTTGAATACTTCAAACCCAATTGTTTGGTAAGTACGAGCATCCCATTCATCTTCATTCCAATCCATCCTTCTCACAACCTGCAATAGTTTCACCTGATGCTTTCACTGTATGTAATTCATCAAATACTATTCCAGCAATGGCAGTCAGTTTTGGATTAACATCAGCAATCGAAGTTGGAGAACGTTGGAGAAAGTTGGGTTCTTGTGAAAGGATTTAATAGATGAATCTGACAACAATGGATGTCTGCAGTCAGCAGGAGCCATTAGAAGGACCGCTTATCCACTTATTCTGGCATTCTGGCGACTGGGAATCCAGCATATACCTTCTTGTCTGAAAGACAAGAAATTTCGTGCCGTGTGTGCCTTCCTTGCAAGGCACCATTAGCATTGGGAGCAGAAGTTTGTGGGAATGGGGGGCGGATTAGTGGGAGTTGGTGAGGAAGATTTTACAATGCAGCATATCTCCATGACATGCAGATAGAGCCAAAATATAGAATATCAGTCTGTTTAGTCTTTCCATAATGGATTCAAGCATGTCTTCTGAAAGTGTGGACCAAGAACCCATTAAAATTTCTGGAGAAGAAAATGGATTAACAAAAAAGATTAGCGGATAACAATTTCATGAAGTTTGAATAGTACTGATAAGCATAGGAAAGGAATGAGTTGGATAGAAACTAAGAGCTTGTTTGGTTTGAGGGAGTTGAGCTCTGCAATGGAAATAGGGATGAATGTCTCTCATTCCAGCTGTTTGGTTGGAGGAAGTTTCATTTTCATTTCTGACTTTGAAGGAAATAGGAATACTCCAATCCTCCAAAATTCAATTTGGACTCTCTTCTAGCATTCACTGATTTTGATTCTGGCAATGAACTAAATATGTCGAAGAATATGGTCATTCTGATTTTCATTCCAACCTATTCAAATTCCAACTTCGGCTGCGAAGCAAATGCATCCTAAAAGAAGTTGGAATTGAATATCATGTACTCACAGACAAACAAGAAAGAAAATACTCACAGCAAATACATTACTTCTGATGAAACTAGGTGTTATTTCATATCTAGTTGCATGTAACATGGTGAGCCCTATGTTTCATATCTAGTTGTATGAAGGGTTCAGTTTTTTATTTTTTATTTCCAGAAAACATCCTGAACGCCAATAATAAATAAGCAAAGCTTCGAGTATACGAAGCAGATAGGATAAGTTGCAAGCAAAGTTGCTCATCCTGTAGACTGAGGTAAAATAGAATCCTTATGCACTCCTTTCATCAAAACAAAGGCTTCGTATTTTCTCCATGTCCTAAAATATATTATGTGCCACGCTCTCACTAGAATAACAAAAAAAACTATTAATCTACATGTTCATGCACTAATATATGATGACCTACAAGCCATCAGCATCCTCCACATGACAGCATGTTGGTGCTTCAGCGTGATGTATATAAGGAATACATGTAAGACATATAGGTTGGCTGAATATCATCACAGAAACATGTATCTTAATACAGTAAACCATAAATAGTCTAGGACCACATCTTTTTGGTTAGAAAATAAAAATATCCAGTACATACCATATCACGCTTTAAAATAACCAAAGAGACTAGAGAAAATCATAAGAAGTTAGGTTCAACATTTATATGGAATCCTAATAATATTGAAGGGTGGAAGTGGAGGATAGAGGATAGTTAGATGGCAGACTATAGGGGCCTGAAATGGGGGTTTGACATAAAATGTTGTACCAACAAACAAAACTAGAAACAAGATTTCTAGTTTCTACCACATATGTTGATCTTAATCAAAAGACATGTTGCATGCATACCTATTTCTAGTATAGTGGATGGAACATTATGAATCCAATGTATTAAAGAATGCAAGGTTTTACATTTCAGATCACTTTCACTAGGCAACTTGAAACTTCTCCTTTGATCTATATAAAACTTAGGATTCGTGTGGTCAACGAGAAAATAAAGAAATACTTCTTGTTTGGTTGGAATTTTCAAAGGAGATGAAAAAGTATTTTTTCTATGGGAATAAAATTTTCATGTTTTACGAGAAAGAAAAACTCATATGACACATGAAAAAGCTGCTTCCTCACCTGTCGGAATTGGGATCTTTTTTTTTTTTTTCCAAAAGTACCCTTAAGCTATCAAAATTCATGTATAATAGATATTTTACATAATTTTTCTAAAAAAAAAAAAAGTAGATGTTACATTAAATATAAGTCACTCTAGGACATGCTATTTTTTCATAATTAACCAAACATGCTAAAACCATTTTTCGAAGTATCATATTTTCAGAAATTATCTTCCTAGGAAAAAACATACGAGCCCTTGATGTCATAAAATCTAAGCTGCAATGAGATCCTCAAGCCAACTCATTTGCATTGCCTTGGTTGTCCTAAGTTTGGGCCAGACTTAGGACAGAGCAACGCGAGCCGAGAAAAATTAGGCTAAGCTAAGGCAAAGGCACCAAGAATCTTAATCGAGTCTTAGACAACCACTTGATCAACCCGCCACAACCCAATCTGCAATCCATATTCCTTCACAGGCACAGGCACCGCACGGTGAACTGAAATCAAGAATTGACTCATACGTTTGCGAACTGACGGACCGTCTGATCTCCAGCGGACGATGCTCATCCACGTTGTGATCGCCGCGTCCTGAGATATCGTAGCGTGGGCCCCAGGCGTTACTCGCCGTCCGTATAAACTGATCCAGCTCGCCCCGCTGTGAAGTGGAGCGAACGAAAGAAGGGGGAGAGGGCAAAGAAAGAACAAGGAAAAGAAGGAATCGAGAATAAAAGAGGGAAAGGGTGAGGGAAGAGGGGGAGAAGATGCATTGCCTTTGTTGGTTCTACCGCTCCCATCTCGCCTCTCCTCCGTTCCTTTCTTTTCCTCTCCCTCTTCTTCCCTTGGCGTCTCCAAGGTCTCGTCTCCTCTTGCGATGCGCCGCTGGAGGAGAGCGGCTCCTCCCACCGCCGTCAGTCGCCGGCCGCCGCCGAGGAGTCCATGTTCTCCGTCGCAGGAGAAGATAAGTTGAAAGATACCTCTTTTTCGTTCTTCGGTTCTCGTTCTTGTCGAGTCTGAAATCATGATTCTTGAGTCGAGATTTCTTCGTTTCTTGGTTCGATTAGAAAGATAAGAGTTTTATTCAATGCTTTGCTATTCTTTAATCTTCTCAGACTTCATAACCTTTTTTCACACATGCGTAACTGTTTTGCTCAAACCCCTCGTTCTGTCTTCGTTTCTTGGTTTTCTTTATTGGACTGATCGTGTGGGCAGACTCGTTGGATTGACATTTGATTTTTTTTTTTTAGATTTAGTTCTTGTTTTCTCGTTCTTTCTATAATGTTTGAATCGGGATGGAGGGGAGTTGTTAATGTTTGCAAAATCTTTGATTAATGGATGATGAAAGCTCGGCCTTTATCCAGTGTGTAAGCACCGTGGTCGCCTCTGAGATGAGTTGCTCGTTTGGTATGCACATGACTCATTTTTCTTGAACACCTCCTTCTTTCTTAATTTCGTGTTCTCTTGATTGAGTTGATAATTTGTGCAGACTTTTCTGGTCTGATCTTTTCATCATGTTCGAACTGGGATGGAGATAATTGTTAAGATTGTGGAGATTATAGGTCTGCACTTATATCAGCCGGCTGGACTTCTTGTGCTATTATCTAGAAATCATCTGTTGATTTTCCCTTTTATCAATTGTCTGATGCATTTTACTGGAATATGGCTATCAATGCTCCTTTTAGCAGCTTTTTTCAGACAATCTTATTGTGACCTTCCGTGTAGCTAATTGCCATGCATGCTTTTTCCATAGGATGAGAACAGGGTGCTAATCTTTTCCTAAGCGTCCTGCTTATTTTTCAGGATCTAGTCACTTTGAAAAGAAAGAATCAGATTTTCATTATGGGGTTGTGCAGGTTCGAGAAGATGCCGAATCAATTGCCTTTTATGGTGGTGAGGTAACTGAATTACAACTGTTGCTGGAGCATTTAAGAAGGGCTTTTGAATATTTAAGTGTCTGTTCTTCTTTGCATCAAATTAATTTCATA
>JAOXJJ010001100.1:14580503-14599987 GCA_025769935.1 Phoenix roebelenii
ATCCACTCTTCTGTTATTTCTGAATTACCAATTGACATTAGAAAATAATGTCCTTTCATTAGCAAGTTTTTCATTTTACATTCACTAAATTGGGGTGGGGGGGGTGGGTGGTAGAAGACTTGAAAATTGGAATCTAAAGAAAATATGGGAAAACAATTCTGAAAATTTTGGCATTTTTGTATGGTCTGTACAACCAATATTGTTTCCATGTTAAATCCACTTATCTGTTATGCAACATGCATTTGCAAACTTGCATGCTTCTAAAGTAGGGTGCATTCTTGTATACCTAATCCTAATTCTCGTTATATAGCAAGTATTTACAGCCAATACGGTCATACATTTATGTTATCTTCACTGAAGATCTACACACTTATATGGCCTTTCCAGTAAACATTAATTCTGGGAAAATTTGACAACGTATGGAGGATTAGTTTAGTTTCATAAGGTAATTTTTGCAAAATAGTGATATCTAGTGTCAACTCTTGAATTATTCTTATATGTTTAACACAATATTCTAGAGAAGATTTTTATAGGTAATGTTATGTATGATTCCTGCTCTCTGCCTTTTTCTCAAGCGTTGAGGTCAGAAGATGAATCTGATAAGCCTAAGAAGTCCACAGTCGATGGTCTGATCCCCATGCTCAAGGTTGTTTGGGTTGGAGACGTCTTGTGTTGTTTCAATGGTCTGGATTCCATATATGAATGGTCTGTTGTACTTTCTCTTGGCGAGCAATGGCGCTTGCATTTGCTCTTCTGTTACTCTCAAAGCCAAAACTGGTTTTATTGGATGAGTGCACAAGATGATACCAATGTGGTGTGTTGTGGTAGTCAGCCTTCTTTTTCTCTTGAATAGTTGGGTTCTTGTAGGTTTCTTTATTAGTCATGTAAGTTAAAACTACCAATGACACATTTTAAATTTTTCAGGTGAGAGACATCAATGTGCCATGCATTGAATTTTAAAAAAACAACAAAAAGAAAAATGAAAAGCAGAAAATTTAGGGCCTATTTGGTATTGTTGTCATTTTCTATTTTTGTTTTAAAAAACTCAAGAAGAAAATTGAACTAAACTGTGCAAATATGTATGATGAAACCTTTCTGTTTTTTAAAATTGTTTGTGAAACCTTTAGAACTTTTGGTATCAAAGTTTTAGTTTTTTTTTTTTGGTAAATCGCCGGTTCACACGTTGCGAGTGTGAAAACAACCAACAAAATCAAAAAGTAAAATACTGCGCAAAGGTATGGGCATAGCCCCGTGGTCTAGCCAGAAAAAACTTTCCGAGTGATAAGCCGCAAAGGAAGCAACCCAGTCTGCAGTACCGTTCGTCTTTCGATATACGTGCGCGGCTTGATGAGAATCAGTCTCCCCCAGTGCTCTGTGAATATCATGGACCAGCGGCCGATCCTTGATTGAGCACCTCTATCTCTGGCTTCACTCAATTATCATGGCCGAATTTTCCTCGAGGAGGATGCGACCCGCACCTGGTACCCGCCTCGCATAGGAGATACCTTTCCAGGCCGTCCGAAGCTCATCGGTCACTACTAATGAGTCAAAAATCCTTCGCCTACCTGCCGCCACAAGTCTGCCATCGTGATCCCTGATGATAAATTTCATACATTTGCAACTTTCGTCATTTTTAATGCTCCCATCGAAGTTTACCTTGAGATAGCTAGAGAGTGGGGGCACCCAGGATACCAATATCATCCTGGACGCTGCAAGAGCAGAATGGGGGTCCCAGATGTTTCTGACCAACCTAGTAGGTGAAGCCTCAAAGGTGCCGGTGATCTCCACCGCATGCCGTAGAGCTTGGTCTGCCACCACCCTCAGGTGGGGGCTATCACCGTTGATTGTGTATTCCTATCCAACCAGCAATGATAGGCCAGATAAGCATTACGAGTCCTCTCCTTACGTCCGGACCTCCGAACTGAGGTCTCCAAATGCCGTAGGAACTCCTCAATGGACGCACACATCTGCTCCTAGTCAGGCTGAGCTGAGGCACATCTCCATATCTGACTGGCTCTCGGGCACCCAAAAAGAACATGGTGAATAGATTCCTCCGTCGCCTGACAAGCTCTACATCCGACAGGAATCCTCACTCCCCGCCTCACCAACACTCCAATGGTAGGTAAACACCTTCAAGCCACCTTCCATAGGAACAAAGCCACTCGGGGGTGAATGTGCATTCTCCATATCTAGCTGCAAACTATCTGTCACACTGAGGGAGGGCCCTCTGCCTACCCACGAGAGGTCTCGGGCACCCACAATCGTCCTTCCAATCCGACTCCACACCCTCTTATCTGCTATCTCCCCCTTGGGATCGGCAGAGCTAGAACATGCTCGCAAGGTGCTTCCCGAATACCTGCCGGATGAGGCCCTCGTCCCACCTCTGTTCCTCCTGGGCAAACAGGGCATACGCTTTGCGCCCCTCCAACCAGCCACGGTCAATCACGGTGGGCCAGCTCTGCAATGCTATCTCAGATAGCATGGTAGAAGTTTTGTGCAAATGCTATCTTCAACATCAATGTCCCATGGTATTTTATAAATTTGTAGAGAAATAAAAACAGAAAACCACAAAATACCAAGCATGCTCATAGCTTGTTTATTGGCCATGTAGAAATTCTGATCTTTTAGTAGGAAACCCTCGGCGATTTTACGGGTAGCATTTGAAAAGCGTTCCGCATAGAAAAATGTCGCCAGGAAGCCTCAACTTACCGTTGATCTTCTACTGCCATTTTCTGTGTCAGGACTGATATCGACAACTTCCCATTTCTACTTTTTTATTTTTCAGGACCATGCCATGGATTAGCAGAGAAGCCTCAACTTACCAGTCATTCATGGCACGATGATATGAGATGGTCTATATGGTGCTATAAATGTCTTGGATTGATGTATATCTAGCGCCGAACAGCATTCCCATACAGTGTTGCTAAACCCAAGGTAGGATGGAATAGGAGCACACACGATGCCTTTTTTTGCAAGTGTCAAGTGCGTCCACCTTCTTGTTGGATTGTTCGCAACTTTCTTCTATGTGCATACGCATGGTGGTGCTAATACCGAGTTACTTCAATCCAAGGCAGTTGGATGATGCATGTAAAAGTTGGAGAACGGACATAAGAAGTTTCTCATTTTCTCAAAAAAGAAAAGGTAAAAGCAAAATGTTTGTTCCCTTTTTTTTTTTTCCTCTCCCTCTCTGGATTATCTCTTCAAATGGTTTTCTTGGTGGCTGTCAAGGAACCATAAAGTCATACAAATAGTGCAATTCAGATTTAGCATTTGGTTGTGGTTCTGTACTATTGGAGGATATACTTATTTGCTGAATAAGGGTGTCGGCATTCGATTGGAGGAACAAGTGTAGGGAGTCGGTGTGGAGAATAAGATATATTTAATATGCATTAGATTTCGAGATGCTTCTAGTTTTACTGTAAGGATCAATTTTTTTTTTCTTACCTTTTTATGTGCTCAAAGAGTGGATAAGGGCAAAATGGTATGAGTTAGAGGCAATCTATTCTACCGAAATGGTAAAATATATATAGTTTAGTTATACTTCATTGATTCGCTCGTATCCCTGCATGGCAAGGATATCCCTCATTTTTAAGAGATATCCACCTACCTATTTTGTAACCAAACAGGCTCTAAGGAGCATTCAACCGATGTAATAGCAGATGTGAAGCATACTTGCTTCAAGTACTTCGTTCCAAGTCCTCCAACTCGTTTGAATGGTGGTGATACTTCAGCAATCTCGTGCAAGCGTCTTGTTTGTCAAAAGTATTCATGGCTTCTCCATCAAGTAATGTGGGCTCGTCTAAACAACAGAAATCTGAGCCTTTCTCGTTTGGCAAGCGAGGGTCTCATGGGTGGTGGTGATCTATCAAATTTGATTAAATCCTTTTTATTATTTATGTAACCTGATAAACAATCTGAATTTTTCGATGAATTAAAATAACTGAATGGGATATATTTTATTCGAGAAGTAGGCGCATGGCAGCGGCGGTTGTAGGGGTGGGTGGCAGTGGGATTTAATGGTAGAAACAGATGACCATGCCATCACAATCATTTATTCATCATCCTCTTATCTCTAATATAAATCTCTCCATTAGGAATTGAGGCAAACTCCTATGAAATCTCAGCAAGAAACCACAACCAGACCTTAAGCCCGGTCTCGTATATGAACAGAAAGTTGGATGGGGATTCTAGAACCAATTTAGACCTGGTTTTCTAATTTCATTCATTTAGAGGTGGTGCTTGTTTTTTTTTTTTTTTTTTTGTGGTACACCGGCTCCTCACATTGTATCTACATGAGTACAGCCAAGGAAGGGCGGTGCTTGTTTTTGGGAGCAATTTCACCTGCATCTTCTGAAAAAAATCTTCATCAAGCCTCATTCTGTTATTGTTGCCTAGATTATTATATCGTTATCGAAGCTTGCGTGTTTGCTTGTATGAATTCATCACACTCTTTCAGGTTGACCTGACAAAGAATCCAGTGACGAGCATGGTCAGCATAATCTGATATACCTGACTAACCAATGTAAGATACGAACACTCACCTTAAATTTTCAAGGGTGTCCGTGATGAAACTAAGCTAATATGCTGTGGGATTCATTGCATAGGTTGCAGAATGTTACCACATATCTTTGAAGAAACTTCGCTCCGATCATGCTAGCATAAATGCTTAAAACTCCAGAATTTCTTTGCCGATTGATGGAGATTTCGTATTTGGCTTCTTTTAGAATTATTTATCTAGATCTGAATGGAATCTCATATAGAATAGGCATCACGAGGATGCGTCGATGCTGTTCCTTGACAAGAATTGGACAGCTGACATGAAGCCCATATGGTGAGACCATTATGTATATACTTACTCCCCACCTGCTTGGGATACGAAGGATCAGGAGGGAGAAGCAATGGAAGTAACCAGGAATGCGATTGGCAAAGGCTACTTCTATTTAGTCTTCTAGTGCGGGTTGAGTTGGGAGCTCGGAGCTATCCATTGACCTGGCAGTGATCTGCCCTTAATAGTGCACTTTCACGAGAAAACTAAATACTTCACCTCATGCACCTATTATTCCTTATTATTATATAATATATATTACACTTTATTTAAGGCTTTTGGCCATATAAAGCATTGCCGGCATCATTCCTATTCCTTTCCACCCAATTGATGCATGTAATACGTTTGGGAGGTGACACAGTAACTGAAAGCATGAATCGTGCAGCAAAAATTCCTCGAATTATGAACAGGTAGTGGTCTCTTCTGATGTTGTGAAATGCAAGGATAAACACATGGGAACCATTGGGAACTATTTTTCCAGGATTTTTTTTTTTTTTTTAGTTCTTGAAAGAGTAGCTGCATTTCCTATGTCTGCTCATATTTCGTGCATGCTTATTACAACAACTCTCTTACAACCTAAATTTGGCATGACTGAGGTGAACAAGTTTCGAAAACATGTCTTCATGAAATGCTAGTGGAATTGGGTGAAGTGTTTTCAGCTAACTATCTCTCCACTTCTTTTAGTTGATAGATTGTTCTTCAAGTCCTCTAAGTCAGTGATCCCAATTTAATTCATCCTTTGTTAATCTCTCATCATCATATTTGATTAATAACTTTTCTCTTTGTGGATATGAAATGGGTAATTTTGCTCTATATCAAGTTGGTGCTGCCAAAATGGGCTAGATATGATGAACAGTAAATAAAATAAACATACTGGAATGGACTTGTTTAAGGGTGACATATCAATCAAACAGAATGAGAATATGAGATATGTCGCTTCTAACAAAGTTATTTCATTAATCAGATAATATTTATATATTTCAGAAAACTGAAACTAATTCACGAAAATTGAAATTGGGAGAATTCGTAGAGTTTCAAATGAAGGAAAGAACCATCGATATATTTTAGCGTGATGCAAAACATATTCTAAGCTTTTAATTACCTAAAGTTCGTCTCTGTGGCCCTTTAAGTTAGCTAGTAATTAACTGTTTAGATTTCATTGTCCTGAACCAAGTCCGACCTTATACTGTTTGCTATGTAAGACGTGGAGGTAGTCCATAGCAAATATGGGGTACTTGTCAGGACACAGAAATTAAGTGCTCAAGACCACCGTATACAATTTTGTTGAAGGTTTTGATCCGTTTGGAGTATGTCTTTATTATGTTGGTCACTCTCCCTCTTCCTTGCCACGAGCATTATTCACAGCAATACCTCATAAACACATCAAATTTTTGTTGACAAGCTCTCTGCCTTGTGCTGAGGTGTGCTGAAAGGATTGGGGGTTGAATGTGTGAATTTGCTCCTCTGTTTTTGTCATCCAAATAATAAATAAGACATCTGCGCTTGGTAGAACCGACTTATGTTAATCGATCAAATATGAGAAACCATTCTTGTTATTAGAAAAATGAAGCTTCTACAAGATTTCGATATGAAATTGCATTTAGTCTGCACTCAGATTTATTGCTCATAAGCATTCTTTGGGTTGAGGACAGGCTAAACGTGAACAGCAATAAAGTTGTTGTTAGAATAGGTTAGTTTAGGTGATCCTCTGCATGGATTTGGATCTAAATGTGTAAAAAAATTATATTTGTTCAGTTACATTCTTGTATAATTCCGACATATATGATTGATATTCATATTTGAGCAAATATGGAAATAGTTTGAATATATCTAATTTTTTATTTAAATCCTGCTGTTGCTGCCTAGAATCATTGGAATCAGGTCTTGGCTTTGAGAAATGATATCCCATTTATCCTTGATTTTCCTGAATAGCAGGAAATATTATTAAGTAGACGTACTGTTGGAGGGTTGCTGGTTATCGACAGTAATTACGTTACCCAAAATGCATTGTGTAAAGAAAACATAGCCTGCTAAAATGATCTAAGATGCATATCTGTGGCGTAGTCCACTCTTCTGTTATTTCTGAATTACCAATTGACATTAGAAAATAATGTCCTTTCATAGCAAGGTTTTCATTTTACATTCACTAAATAGGGAGGGACCCTTAAACTTTGATAATATATAGAAGACTTGCAAACTGGAATCAAAAGAAAATATGGGGAAACAATTCTGAAATTTTTGGCATTTTTGTATGGTCTGTAAAACCAACATTGTTTCCATGTTAAATCCACTTATCTGTTTTGCAAAATGCATTTGCAAACTTGCATGCTTCTGAAGTAGGGTGCATTCCTGTACCTAATCCTAATTCTCGTTATATAACAAGTATTTACAGCCAATATGGTCATACATTTATATTATCTTCACTGAAGATCCACACACACTTAAATGGCCTTTCCAGTAAACATTCATTCTGGGAAAATTTGACAACGTATAGAGGACTATTTTAGTGTCATAAGGTAATTATTTGCAAAATAGTGATTTCTAGAGGAGCTTTTCATAGGTAATGTTTTGTATGATTCCTGCTCTTTGCTTTCTGTTCTCAAGTGTCGAGGTAAGAAGATGAATCTGATAAGCCTAAGAAGTCCGCAGTCGATTATCTGATCCCCGCGCTCAAGGTTGTTGGGGTTGGAGACGTCGTGTTGTTTCAGAATCGTCTATCTCTAATATGAATATCTTCATGAGGACTTGAGGCAAACTCCCATTAAATCTCAGAAAGAAACCAAAACCAAACCAAAACCAAAACCATAAAAACAAAAAGTTGGATGGAAACACTACATTATTATGATAGTTTAAAAGAGAGATTAGGAAGGTAACATTTCAGGCTAGCTGATTCATCCAGAACCAATTTAGACCTGGTTTTCCAAACTCATTTATTTAGAAGCAATATTTGTTTTTGGGAGCAATTTCACTTACACCTCCTGAAAAAAATCTTTATCAAGCCTCATTCTGTTATTGTTGCCTAGATTATATCGTTATCAAAGCTTAATTCTCAGCTGGAAGTATCTGTGTTGAGAGAAGTTGCTTGATTCTCATATCAAACTTTAGAAAAACCTCACAATATTGGCACCGCATGTTGAGAGATGCTGATCTATCCTATAAAAAAAACTGATTCTGTCACACCCCAAACCCATCACTCGGGTCGACCACGTGACACGGCCACATAATCCCTAAAGTAAAATCCTAGAGATCATGTAAGGCCTAAAAAGATACAATATTCACATAAATGCCAAAATTAATGATTAATGTAATTAAATCAAATCCAACTAAAATGTATTGATTGATTACATAATTTCAAATGTCCATAAGCAAAAGATAAATTAACTTCTATCTATCTAGCAGTCAGACTTCATATCGATCTCATTTCTCATCTCACCCAATGGTCTCTACAAATCCAGTTTCAGATTCTTCTCCGATGATTCACCGGCCAAAACCCCACCAACGCGATCCAAAAATCTAGCAAATGCAGCGCAAAGGGGCGAGCCATGCTTACCTCGGTCCGATGGGTGTTCCGACGACCTTTTCAACGAGAAATCGGAGGAGAAAATCCATGAGCAACCCAGATCAATGCGCACGGCTCCAAGACCTCTTCACTCGATTTGTGAGGGGTCTTCGTTGAAGGAAGGAGGCTTTATGATATCCTCCTTGATCGGCCGACTCGCGAAATCTGCCGCCTTCCCCCATGATCACCCGCTTCTCCGGCAGTTACTCCCCCCTTTCATCGCATTTTCCTCTTCCATGATCGTGCCTAGGGCATGATCGTAAATGGTA
The DNA here is from genome assembly GCA_025769935.1 of Phoenix roebelenii. Classification (NCBI taxonomy): domain Eukaryota; kingdom Viridiplantae; phylum Streptophyta; class Magnoliopsida; order Arecales; family Arecaceae; genus Phoenix; species Phoenix roebelenii. Next base: position 14,589,157 of record JAOXJJ010001100.1, read on the forward strand.
GATGGGCCCGACTTCTTTGGGCCGGCCCATCCATCCTCTTTTTTTTGGGTTCTCACATTTTTCCCTTCTAAAAAAATTTCGTTCACGAAATTAACGTACCTGAAATACCAAAAAGTTGAGGATGTTTGGCTTTTATTTCTTCCTCGAGCTCCCATGTGGCGTCTTTTTCTGAGTGATTGCTCCATTGCACCTTTAAATAAGGAATGGTCCGACGTCGCAATACTTGATCCTTTCTATCCACAATCCGTATCGGGTACTCTTCATAAATCAGGTCCCCATGCAGACTTATAGGCTCAAAATTTACCACATGGTTCGGGTCCGGAATATATTTTCTCAGCATTGAAACATGGAATACATTATGTACACCTGATAAAGCTGGTGGTAGAGCCAAACGATATGCCACTTCTCCAACTCTGTCCAGGATCTCGAATGAACCAACATACCTAGGGCTTAATTTGCCACGAACCCTGAACCTTATCACACCTTTAGTAGGAGATACTTTCAAGAAAACATGATCACCAACCTAAAACTCCAGTTGTCTTCTCTTATTGTCAGCATAACTCTTTTGTCTACTTTGAGCTATAAGGAGCCGTTCTCTGATCACCTGTATCTTATCCACAGTTTGCTGTACTATCTCTGGACCCAATACTTTTCTTTCTCCCACATCATCCCAACAAATTGGAGATCGGCTTTTCCTACCATACAATGCCTTAAAAGAAGCTATCTGAATGCTGGCCTGATAACTATTGTTGTAGACAAACTCAACCAGCGACAAATGACTATCCCATGCACCATCCAAATCCATGACACAAGCCTTTATCATATCCTCCAAGATCTGAATAGTGCGCTCCGACTGTCCATCAGTTTATGGATGAAATGCTGTACTGAAGTCCAGTCTTGTACCAAGGGCTTTATGACGGCTCTTCCAAAATTGTGATACAAATCTAGTATCTCCGTCAGACACAATTGAAACTGAAATCCGGTGCAGCCTCACAATTTGCTCTATGTACAAACTTGCCAATTTCTCCAGAGGAGCTAACTCTAAAAGGAAAGAAATGTGCTGACTTGGTTAGTCGGTCAACAATTACCCACACCGCATCATTACCCCGAGGGAACTTAGGCAAGACAGTCACAAAATTCATGGTGATATGCTCCCACTTCCACTGAGAAATGAGAAGAGACTGTAATGGTCCAGCAGGCCTCTGATGCTCAGCTTTCACTTACTGACACACTAAGCACTGTGCAACATACTGAGCTATATCTCACTTCATGCCACTCCACCAAAAATTTTTCTTCAAGTTCCGGTACATTTTAGTACCTCCTGGATGCACTGTATAAGCTGAGTTATGTACCTCTTCAAGAATCTCCTTCTTTATTTCTGGTACTTTTGGCATACAAATCCTGTTCCCGAATCTTAAAGAGCCATCTACATGCACTCGGAATTCTGACTGCACATCCGACTCTACTATTTCTCTGATCTTCTGTAACTTTGGATCATCTCTTTGAGACATCTTGATCTTTTCAATCAGAGTAGGTTGCACAGTGAGGGTAGCCAATTATACCTTAGGATCATGTACCCTTATCTCGATCCCTGATCTCTCCAAATCTAATAAAATATGCTTCTATGTTGCGATCAATGCTGCCAGCCCATTTGAGAATTTTCTGCTCAAAGCATCAGCCACTACATTTGCTTTCCCCGGATGGTAACTGATAGTCAAGTCATAATCCTTCAGTAGTTCTAGCCATTTTCTTTGCCTCAAATTCAGCTCATTCTGTGTGAAGATATATTTCAAACTCTTATGGTTTATGAAAACCTCACAGTGTTCTCCATACAAGTAATGCCTCCATATTTTTAGAGCAAAAACTACCGCTGCCAACTCCAAATCATGTGTAGGGTAATTCTGTTCATATGACTTTAACTGTCTAGAGGCATAAGCTATCACCTTTCCATTCTGCATCAGAACACACCCAAGTTCTTTACGAGATGTATCACTGTAGATTGTGAAACCTTCTATTCCAGATGGAATAGCTAGCACTGGTGCTGTCACCAGATGCTTTTTCAGCTCTTGGAAACTCTGTTCACAGTCATCTATCCATTCAAACTTTACTTGCTTCTGAGTCAAGCGACTTAAAGGCATGACAATATGGAAGAATTCCTCAACAAATCTTCTGTAATATCCAGCCAATCCCAAGAAGCTGCGCACTTCAGTTACATTGGTAGGTCTACTCCATCCAACTATTGTCTCCACTTTCATTGGGTCAACAGAGACACCTTCCTTGGAGATTACGTGTCCGAAAAAGAAAATACTATCCAACCAGAACTCACACTTTGATAGCTTAGCATAAAGCTTTTTTTCTTTGAAAGTTTGCAATACTACTCTTAGATGTTTTTCATGTTCCCGTGAGCTCTTTGAATACACCAAAATGTCATCAATAAATACTACTACAAACCGATCCAGATAAGGTTTACATATCCGATTCATAAGATCCATGAAGGCAGCCGGTGCATTTGTCAAACCAAAAGGCATGACCAAAATTTCATAATGCCCGTATCTGATCCTGAAAACTGTCTTGGGTACATCCTCTGTCTTTATTTTCAATTGGTGATAGCCTGAACGAAGATCAATCTTTGAGAAAACCTGAGCATCTTGCAGCTGATCAAACAAGTCATCAATTCTTGATAGTGGGTATTTATTCCGTACTGTCACCTTATTTAATTTTCGGTAGTCTATACAGAGTCGGAGGCTACCGTCTTTCTTTTTCACAAATAATACAGGAGCGCCCCAAGGAGAAACACTAGGCCTAATAAAACCTTTATCCAGTAACTCTTGCAGTTGTTCCTTCAGCTCTTTCAATTCAGCTGGAGCCATTCGATATGGAGCTTTCAAAATTGGACCAGTGCTAGGAATCAAGTCGCTGGAGAACTCAATCTTTCTATCAGGGGGTATTTCTGGCAATTCATTTGGAAATACATCTGGAAATTCTGTCACCAAGGGGATATCTTCTAACTTGGGCTCCTCTTTCTGGGTGTCTAACACAGCAGCTAAGAATCCTTCACAACCTTTTGCAAGAAGTTTCTTAGCATGTTGAGCTGAGATTAACTTCATTTGATGAGGTGACTTGCTGCCCACCAAATCAAACACTGGCTGACCAGGGATCTGAAACTTGATCGTTTTCTCAAAACAATCAACAGCAGCATGGTATGCTGCCAACCAGTCCATTCCAAGAATCAAATCAAAATCATTCATCTCTAGAACCGGCAAGTCTGTATTCATTTTCCTGTCCTCAATGCTCAAAATATAGTTCTTGTAAACTGAATTAACTAATATAACATCTCTACTGGGCGTTGAGACACAGAGATCAAATTCTAATGGCACAGATGATATTTCAGTTTTCTTTCTAACAAAATTGGCCGATATGAAGGAGTGGGTAGCACCAAAGTCAAATAAAACATTCACAACAGATGACAATAACCTAATCATTCCTGTAAACATAGTCACAAGGCATCTAATCACAATCTCTAACCATACATGCATAAACATATATAACTTAACAAAATTTATGACATGCTAAACAAGAGAGAGTATTAGGAATGGATTTATTACCTGTCACCACTGAATTAGAAGCCTTGGCATCTTGCTTCGTGAGTGCATAGATCCGTCCTTGGGTCCTAGGCCTTTGCTGCCCTCCCTCTTGCTGTTGTCCTTCCTGAGGTGCTCGATTTTCAGGGGCTCTCTGAGAAGACTAAGGTGTCTGTCGCCTCTGCGATTCTTTTTCATTAGGACAAACAATAGCCTTATGCCCTTCTTAACCACAAGAAAAATATGTCCCTCCAACCCAAGTGCAATCTCGTTTGAGATGAGGTCCTCCACAGCTGTAGCATCTAATAGCACATCGAGCCTGAGCTCTGTCTCTGGGGACAACTTGATTCAGTCTCTGATTCTTTGGCTTGAAAGGTCTATTGTTTTGACTCGGAGAATCATTAGGTCGAAACCTTTTCTTCAAATTCTTTTCTCTGGTAGCTTGGGCATTGTCAAGCCCTTTTTCTATCACTAAGGCTTTGTTAACCACATCTTTATAACTAGACAGTTCAAAAGCAGTTACTTGTTGCTGAATCAATCCCCTGAGTCCATTTTCAAATTTTCTTGCTCGGTCATTATCCTTTGATATCAAGATTGGAGCATATTGGGACATTTCTTGAAACTTTGTTGCATACTGGGCAACTGTCATATCATCCTGCTCCAGTCGGTCAAACTCCATGTATTTCTGGAATCGAATACCCTGAGGAAAATACTTCTAATAGAAAATCTTTTTAAATTCTTCCCAAATGAAGGGGGAATCATTCGGACCAAGCTTCCCTTTCTCCATCTCCCACCAATCAGTTGCCTCATCCTATAACATGAAGGTGGCAAAAAGGACTTTCTCCTCATCAGGGCACCTCAAGGTCTGGAAGACCTTCTCTATCTGTTTCAGCCAGCTCTCAGCCTCCATCGGGTCAGCCGTACCTTTGAAAACTGGGGGTGCATATCTCTGAAAATCCAACAGACTGACTTGGTGCTCCGGCTGGCTTGTAGTGCTTTGATACTGTTGCTACTGCTGCTGTTGTTGTTGATACATTGCTTGCTGCTGCTGTAAGAACTGTTGCTGTACCTCTACCATCCTCATCATGTCTACTCTGGCAGCAGCTTGCTGTTGCACCATCATTTGTATTAACTGTGAAGCACTTATCGTCTCCCCAAGCTGAATACTTGGTCTTTCGGATGTCCCAATCTTCGGACCTCCCATCTCTGGAGTACTGCCAGTAGGGTTGATAGTGTGCTCTTGCTGTTGCACACCTTGAGTCGGCGCGGATGAGGTACCTTCCTGTTGCGCAGAGGATGCCCAAGCCGTGGAGCCGTCCGCAAATCGGGTCGGCCTTCTGGCACGCCCCCGACCACGCCCTCGCGCCATATCAACCTACACAATTTTTCCAGCAATCAAGATTATCAAAGTGAGACAAATTTTGCATCCTTAATATGCTAAACACACCATTTCAATATCTTACACGTTTAGTGATTTTCCCCACTCATGCTTACTCGAGCCTAAACCCTAGGATTCCTAAATCTTAAGCTGTGATACCAAATCTGTCACGCCCCAAACCCATCACTCGGGTTGACCATGTGACACATCTACATAATCCCTAAAGTAAAATCCTAGAGATCATGTAAGGCCTAAAAAGGTACAATATTCACATAAATGCCAAAATTAATGATTAATGTAATTAAATCAAATTCAACTAAAATGTACTGATTGATTACATAATTTCAAATGTCCATAAGCAAAAGATAAATTAACTTCTATCTATCTAGCAGCCAGACTCCATATCGATCTCATTTCTCGTTCCATCCAATGGTCTCTACAAATTCAGTGCCTCTGAAAAAGAAAATAAGTGCAGTATGAGCTTTTCCAGCCCAGTAAGAATTCCAACAGCCACACACAATAATAATAATAAAATAATCAAAGCAATAAATAAATATCATTTCATCATTCAAAAAGCTCAACAAATAACAAGTATATATAACCAATACATATACATAAATCCTTTTTACACATTATGTGATCCACTTTCGTATTACTCTGATTCCCAAGTTTTAAGATTTTTCACTTCTGATTTTAGACTAACCAAGATCATGCCCTAGTCCAAGACTGCACAAATCCCACGCATAAGCTCGTGGCAGCTATCCCATGCGTAAGCCCATGGAGGCTATCCTACGCATAAGCTCGTAGAGGCTATCCCACGCGTAAGCCCGTGGAGGCTATCCCACGCATCAGCTCGTGCCAGCTATCCTACGCATAAGCTCGTAGAGGCTATTTCATGATAAGGTTAGTCCAACTCATTTTACATGTCTAGTTTTACATGTTTAATCAAATTTCAATCACATCACATATTTTCATAAATTTTCAAAAATATGTTATTTCTTCCCAATTTAATTATTCCAATATTTTCATAATAAACCAAATGCACACCTCATATGTGTTATATCAGCTCATAAAATAAATAACAACATAACTATAAAATAAACCCAATGATAAATCAAATATATGCATAGAGGTATTTAGATGTAGGGATTCTTACAAGAATTTGTAGACTGACTCAAACACGGATCTGAATCACAACCTACGAGCTGGGGTGCTGAGTCCCCTGGTCAAAATCTCCTGGCACCGCTGACTCTTCCCCTACAATATCAATTATAAATCATAAACTAAATTATTTAATATTTAAATATTCTAAATCATAACTTACCTCTACTTGGGGCCTATTACAAGGTCTCCAATCATCTCAACCCTTCCATATCTAGGGCAGTCGGGGTGGCCTGACTCCCATCCTTATACCACCGGCCTATATCGTCGCCAGCCGTGGCCGCTGCCACGCCGGCGACGATGGTCGGTCTCGATGAAAGGACCAAAAGAAGGAAAGATCCTTCTCTCTTCATGGTTGGGAGTACACCTCCCCTCCTTCATTTTCTTTGGTCCAAGGGCAGTAGCCATATGCCCTCTCCTTCCACCCGACAGCATCTCGGCCACCACTGGCCGAACTGTCGCCGGCCGCCACTATTGCAATCGCCGATGATGGTGGCCGGCCAAAAGAGGGAGGGAAGAAGAAGAGGTCTCTTCCTCTTCTTCTCCCAAGAACCAGAAGGACTCCCCTCCCCTCCACCATCATCATAGAGGACCACCATGATGGTGGCTCAGCCCCCACCTGACGGCAGCCGTAGTGGCCCACGACCCACAATTGTCGCCGCTGGCGGCCAACCGACGAGAGGAAGAGGGGAAAGAGATGGGATCACGAGGAAGAAGACCTCGGATCCACTACTTCCCATCACCAATCACACCCAGAAATCCCTCTCCGACCCTCACACAGACCTGACCATCCCCACCCCCCATGAATCCTGGTCAACCCGATGGCCGGCGGCGGCGAGATCTGGAAGAAAGAGGCCGAAACAAGGGTGCCCTGTTTCGGACTCTTCTCCGACGATTCACCAGCCAAAACCACACCAACACGATCCAAAAATCTAGCAAATGCAGCGCAAAGGGGCGAGCCATGCTTAACTCGGTCCGATGGGTGTTCCGGCGACTTTTCCGACGAGAAATCGGAGGAGAAAATCCGTGAGCCACCCGGATCAACGCGCACGGCTCCAAGACCTCTTCACTCGATTTGTGAGGGGTCTTCGTTGAAGGAAGGAGGTTTTATGGTATCCTCCTTGATCGGCCGGCTCGCAAAATCCGCCAAAGCCTCCTTGATCGGCCGGCTTACGAAATCCGCTACCTTCCCCCACGATCTCCCTCTTCTCCGGCGGTTACTCCCCCCCTCTTTCATCGCGTTTTCCTCTTCCACGATCGTGCCTAGGGCACGATCGTAAATGGTAGATGGGCTCGGCTTCTTCGGGCCGACCCATCCATCCTCTTTTTTTTTTCTTCTTCTGGGTTCTCACATATTCGCATCAGGATACAGAGCTTATATAGTTGCATACTGAAGATACAAAGATTCTTTAAATCACTGATAAGATTGTTCAGCTTGTTGAATAGTTTAACAGGTCTACTTACAGACCACTATCTTTTGTAAAAGATTTTTGTTACTCTTTTATGTTTTTCTTTCTTGCAATTCCTTTATAAATAGTTTCCGTAAACTCACCCTTTCTAATAAAGGTTGGGTGGCTTTGCCTCGTCTTCATCAAAAAAGAAAAAAAAAATTCCAAGCTTGTGTGTATGAATTGGTCACACTCTTTTAGGTTGGCCTGACAAAGAATCCAATGATGCAGTGTCGAAATTAAAAAGCGATGAACATGGTCAACATTATCTGATATACCTTACTAATCAATGTAGGATATGAACACTCACCTTAAACTTTCAAAGGTTTCCGTGATGAAACTTGGCTAACATGCTGTGAGATTCATTGCATACATTGTAGAATGTTTGGAATGAAAGGATGTTACTGACGCAATTAAAAAATGATCATGCAATCCTAGAGATTAGAGACTAGCATATTCTTTGTGAGATGTGCATTTAATATACACTTGAATTGAATGATAAATGTAAATAAAATTTAAGATATAATTGTGAAAACTTATAATTATCTTGCATGTCATGTTAAATGTAAATAAAATGCTCTCCTGTTAAGTGAATTTCAATATTAGGTAAATCGTAATTGGTTTTACTTCTGATCCTGAGCTTCTGTGTTCAATGATTTTCAGGTTTAAATCAACAAAATCAATGATCATAAAACAATTAATCCTATCTGGGTGCTATTATCATAAGGATCTTCTTATTGGTGATGAAGAGGAAATAATAAGTGACGGCCGATTTTTTGATCTCTGCAGGATGTACTGCGAGAATGTACTGGCTGTATCTCTCTGTACATCAAAAGAAAAAGAAAGAAGAAGACTAAAATGAATATATATTCATGAAGGTATTATTCAAATTCATTTAGGTTCTTCTGAACCTAACTTCTCTTCAAAAAAATGCTGCATTAAATATTTGACATTTCCTATCTTCTTATGCAACAAATTTGAAAAGCGGGCATGTTTTTCCTTTTCTACAACAAATAATGAATGTTTCTTTTTTGTCAAGGAGTTAACGTTGAAAAGTGCTAACTAGATACTTCAAAATATGAGACCCAAGCAATGGCATGACTTTTATATAGAAAGGAAAAAATCAAAATGGTTGAAAGTACATATGAGATTACATCACGAACCTTGGATGAACTCTTTCATGAGTTTTTTGGATATAGTTAGAACAATAAGAAATGTATTGAAATTGGGATTGAATCTTGGTGCAATTGATTTCCAACTATTTGAACTTAGCAATCTTAATAGGTTGTTGCCCACCATTACTCAGAGGAAAAGCATTAAAGAAGAAAGAAAGATACCTACTTTAGTTAATAACTGTTGAGGAAATTGAAGGACTCGTCTAAGTTTTCAAAGATGCGGTTCTAGCAGTATAGAATCTATGGATGTAGCTATCCTTGTAGTCATTGCTTGACATAATGAAATTATGTATGGTGCATCTGTGAATATTTAGGCAGTATATTGGTGCATTGAGATGTAAAAACAAATCATACAAGGGTGAATTTAATGTCACTCGTAGTTGAGTGCAGTCTGCGAACAAGATGTCCATTAAGCACAAGTTTTTCCTTTTCTTCAAATTCTTGTGTTTAAACCTTCCCCCTCCCTCCTCCTCAATCGTATTCCCGGTCACATTGCCCTACATTTACCCGTAAAAAGAAAAGGACAAGATTGTCATTTTCTTCTTCACAAGGAAATAACAGAGAGATTCTCTCACAAGCATGAGTTGGTCCTTTGTGTTCCAGCATAAAAGTGAAACTTTGGAATGGACATTTATGCAGGCATGCATCCTTTTAAGTTTTATTCCAAATTGCCCACAGGTTAATAGAAATTTTACAGAGACCATGCTTTATCTCCCAAGATGATATTGTTGGTATGCTGGTAGAAGCCACATGGTCTAATTGTGCCAAATGGATATTTTACTTCTGAAGAGTAAAGGGTAACCTGTTCGCCTTCTTATAAAGGATGTGGTGCACATCTCTAATGTTTGGCTCCTACTATCCTATAGAGTTTCCTCATCATCTTGATCAAGCTTGATACATATACAAAAAGCCATCGATGTTTTCAGGCCAACTTATGAGAATAGGCAAACAAACCAGTCAGAACTCAGCCGAACTGGGTTGCTTTACCATTCAGTCTGTGGAGCTCATCTCTCTCTCTCTCTCTCTCTTTGCTTTGCCATTCAGTCTGTGGAGCTCGTCTCTCTCTCTCTCTCTGTGCGTGAAAAAATGTATGGAGGAAGCGGTTACTTCCCCCGCAATTTTATTGACGTGGAGGTCATTTTCAGATGTAGTACTGCTGGTGGTATTTGTAGCATGAATTGCGCGGAAGTTGATTAAAGGTAGTTGCAGGCCTTCATCTACTGGTTTAAGGTTCCTTACGAAGGGATAAAAGCCAGATCAAACAGAATGTCATGCACTGTTCTTGCTCATAGGTTCATGTTTCCATCACTTTGGGATCCGTGCATGAAGTTTATTATATATCATCCAAGTACCAGCAACTCATCTCCAGATATTGACTACCCAAAAAGTTAACTAATTCTGAAAAACACGACTTTCTTTTCTATTTTACTCTATAATATATTGCATCATACTCTTCTATTCTTTGCATTCTCTCAGGCCATGCATCTCAATCATGAAAAAAGGAATAATGTATCCAATCTTTGAGTTTTTTCATGAAATCCAAAGCTTCTGCTGCTAACTGCTAGTATCTCAGTCCCCATCGTCCAGCTATGTCCACTTCTCTACTAGCTTCACTTCCAGTGCCATTATTTTCTTTATACACTGTGAAGTCCCCAACAATGATGCTACGTAAATCCCTGTTGCAAGAAAATAGGAGAGGCGGCACTGTGCAAGCTAGCTCCCAATTTCACCATATAAGCCATAGCTTAAGGTTGCATCCTTCTCCCGCCGGAGCCGGACTCTCTCTGGCAGTTAAAATAGACTGCTGCGACCGGTGATCCGAGGTTGTAGAGCTCTGCAAAGTCCCGGGTGTTGAAATTTTGGCGCCACCCAGGAGCATACACTGTCTGCCGCCCAAGCTGCTGGAACAGCACAAAGACGAACCGGTGGATGCCAAGCGCCGGACGTGGGCTCTCATAGCACAAAATCTCCTGACCTGAACCCAGGTATAAAATCACGAGACAGAGAGATTAGGCCTGCTTGTCATTCGTCTGCAACAACATTTTTGTGTGGGTGTGTGGGGGGGGGGGGGGGGGGGGGGGGGGGGGA
>JAOXJJ010001100.1:14600087-14614301 GCA_025769935.1 Phoenix roebelenii
GGGGGGGGTGCGGAGGCTGTAAATATTGAAACGTAGGTGATTAAATTGAGAAGTGGATGAGACATTTTGATCCCACCATCGGAAACACAGACAGCTAGTAGCTAAAAGATAACCTGATCCACCTGGGCGGACTTATCTTTTTTGGTTCTTGTGATCTTACCGTAGGCAGCTCCAGTCGTTGCCGGGATATCTGTGACCAACCTATAGCAGCAGCGTAGATCACGTTAGTACATAAACATAAATTTTATGAGAAAAGCTCAAGGGTAGATCGGATTAACTTTGGAGCAACGCAAGTTTTTTGAGAGACTGAAAGTGCAGTTTCATAATTAGGGATTCAGTGACATTTGTGCAATGTTTTTGGTGCATGTGCCTTTGTATTGTGGCGACAATCCAAACTTTTATATGACAATTGCAGGATGGATCAATGGTTTGAAGCATATAAAGTGGCCTAGTTAAGATGTAAAATATATGATTAAAGATTTATTTTGCTAAGCGACATGCTCCTCTTCTCCTAGATCGGATATAAAAACTGGGATTAGGATCAGAATTAGCTTTTAGGCAATTGGTTTGTCAAGGATTGCATATATATTGAAGCAACTCAAGTTTCTATTACAACAACACTATAGAAACTGAAGGCATATATCTGATATAATTCGCATGGTTCGGTACTGGTTGTTTGTCTAATTTTTGGAATTTTGCAGTCGAATGGTCCTAGAATATTTTTTTTTTCATTTTTCGGCCAGGTTTTCTGTTTCTAGTTGGATTTGCAAGGCTACGTCTAGGGTTTAGTTTGCACTATATTATTTTGGTTGATTAACAAAACATTTGAGGAGTTTTGTTCCACACTTCCTCTTCTCATTCCTTGTTCTTGTGTCAATGGAACAAATCCTCAAAGCAATGCAAAAAGAAATATGCTCATGGCTTCTCCGATGAGTACAACTCCTCCTTAAATCGAAGGCCACGTTCTACTGTACATTGTCGGCGGGTGCTTACCAGTGCAAATACTCCCTGAGATGCGGGTCACTTGGACTTGGAGCATCTGGGTCTATCATAATCTGCAAGACATCGTTAGAACGACTTTAAGAACTAGCAGATATCACCATGATAGAACAAAATATATATATAAGGACACTGGACTTCGCTAAATTCAAAATCAGAAGTAACCCTTCTGCAAGGAGATCGAGAAGTAAGCCTACAAGAAGTTATGCATCTTGGGGGGTGGGGGGGGGAGAGAGAGAGAGAGAGAGAGGTGGGCTTACAAGGGTGTAGAAGGTCCTGAGGTCAGTGCCTCCAACCTCAATCCTAGGTCTGTCAGCGACAGCTGAGGGTTTAAGCTCACATCCATTGGCCACCTCCCTCGAATGGTAGATCACCCTGAGGGGTACACTTCTTATGAATGGATCCAGCACATCTCCAATCACCCTTCCCACAACCAAAGGATCCCTTTCTCTTGGCATGAGTCCTACCTCCGAAGAGTGAAGGGGGGGAATTAGGAGCTTATGGTAAGACAGGCTACTTGCAGGGAAGTATGAGGAGAAGAGGGGTAAAATGAAGGGGATCAAGTGTGGCTTTGATGCTTTCGTTTAGAACGTCTATGAGAGCTACTTTGGCGCACAGAATTTAGGTCTATGATCCTTTAGATTTGTATAGATTTGTCACTGGGTGCTGCTTTTATATTGGAATATATTTTTCTCTGTACATGGCTTCTTAAAATTCATGTGACTGTCTGTTCTTGCCGGTCATAAAGTTGTGTAAGCATCTTTTCTTGTCCCCGGTCCCCGGTCCCCGGTCCCCGGTCCCGGGTCCCGGGTGGGAAAGCTTGAGAGCTCGAGAGAGGTCGTTGGTCATGACATTGGTTTCTGATTTACCATGGGCCTGTCATCATGTCTATTTGACTTCTTATGATTTTGTCCTTGAGCTATTTCCATGGAATTCGCATCCCTCCTTTTCCAGTGACATGATCGGTTGACGCGAGTAAAACGAAGACCCTTCCCTCGCTTTTACTGTGCTGTTTTCGAATGGTTGCTTCCATCATTGTCACGTCCTTCAGAAGTTGTCGAGTTCTCATTGGCTGAGAGAAGATTCAAACTTTTGGAGGAAGGCCCACCCAAAAAATAAATAAATAAATAAAAAAGCCCGCGCAACTACTTCCACTGGGGAGTACTGCACGCAAATGCCCGAGAATATAGCTGCCCACGAAGACGGATATGCGATAAAAATTCTAGGGCATCTAATGCCTAATGGCTGGACTAAGTCCTAGTTTGCAGAATAACGCACATTTTGATTGGCATCCAACTTTCACTTATTTTAATGTACATGACTAAAGTATTCAGGCCTGTTATTGTGCTGAGAGAATAGTGACAAAGTATCAGGCCTAAAAATAAAGTATTTCAACACAGCAATGACCAGCTATCTGCTTTTCAGAGCAAAGTATTTCACATTCTTTTGAGTTTTTCATGAAATCCAAAGCTTGTACTGCAAACTGCTAATATCTCAGCCCCTAAGGTCCGGCTATCTTCACATCTCTACCAGCTTCACTTCCAGTGCCATTATTTTCTTTAGACACCATGAAGGTCCCTATAATAATGCTATGCGGATCCCTCTGTCTGTTCTCTGTAGCAAGAAAATAGGAGAGGTGGTGCTGTGCAATCTAGCTCCTAATTTGACCACATTAGGCATAGTTTAAGTCACACTTGAACCCAGCATCCGGGTCCAGAACGTGACACGACCGCATACTTCCTAGAGCAGAGCCCTAGAGACTATGCTAGACTTGAAATATGAGCATAATTCACACAATACCAACAATGAAACTAATTCAGTTATATTAATTCTTCAATAGTTCAATTACAGATTTTCTGATATCCATCGGTTTCAGCAAAATAAATAATTAACTAACTAATGCATAGCTTCACGAACTCCACGTCCCTCCCATTCGAGTCTATGCCTCCCGTGATTCTCAAAAAAAAAGTAGAAAGAATATGAGCTCTTTCCAGCCTAGCAAAAATTTCAAACTACTACACTAAAAGTAACAAGAAAATAATCAATTAATAATGCTAGACGAATATTGTATCAATAGTTAGAAAAACTCATAAATAACATGCACATAAGTTCTCATTATCATTTTTTTCAGAAGCATGCGTGCACACACACATATATATCTCATATATCATTAATTGTTCAACAATAATTTTTTATGTCATGTTATTCACAACAATTTTTTATGTCATGTTATTCATTCTCATTTGCTTGATTTTTAGGTTTCTTATCAACTTTTCTCTTTTTATTTTTTTCTCAGCTTTGGACTAACCATGATCATGACTCAGCTCGAGGTTGATATAATATCACGTTTTAGCTCATGATGGCTATTCAACCCACGTTATAGCCTATGGTGGCTTTATAACCTAGCTCGAGGCTGATACCATGCATAAGTCCATAGTGGCTTCATGACCCAGCTCGAGGCTAATATAACGCACAAGCCCATGGTGGTTTTATGTCTTGGCTCCAGGCTGATACCATGCATAAGCCCATGGAGGCTTCATGACCTAGCTTGAGCCTAATACCACGCGTAAGCCCATGGTGGCTATCCAAACCACGTTATAGCCCATGGTGGCTTTTAATATGTCAGTAAGGCTAGTCCAAACTATATCTTATCCATCTGATTTATCTGTTATTTTTGTCAAAATAATTATTATATATACAATTAACTTTTCTCAAATTTAGGATATCTTTGATCATATAATAATTTTCTCAATATCTTATACATATAATAACTACATAAATATATTTGTACTAGAAATTATATAAAAGCATATTGTCACATATCAAACCGACACAAATCTCATGATGCAAATCTAACAATACAAACCCATAAATATGTATACATATGGTGATTCAAGTACATAAATTCTTACTTTTATTGCAATCTAATACGGCTACAATGCTACCAATCTATACCTAATATATTCAGTCAATTTAATATCAATATAACACAAATTTATCCTTTATCAATCACTCACCATATTAATGAATCAATTATTCAATAGTTACCTAATTTTAGAGTTTTAATATTACCCATATTCTCTATTCTTCTTTAATTAAAAATTAAAATTAAAGGTTAGGGCCTTGCCTCAATTGGAAATTAAAGTATAAAATTTTATTGGATTTCTTTCTGCCCGGATGATTGCATCTCCATACTAAATTAGGGTTGACTATAAAAAATAAATTTGTATAGAAAGATATACAAGGCCAGCTAAATGATAACACCCAATTATTTGAATTGGTTAGTACAATGCAACTCAATTTATCTAATTAATAAATATATATCCAATTAGAAAAAAGATAATAAATTAGAGATTATTAATTATGGGTCCAATAGTAGCTGACAACAGTTGGGTGCATGATAGACAGGGTTGACTAGGTTGTAGGGTCCAACGATCCGGATCAGTATCCTTTCGCCAATCAAGCTAGTTAACTCATAAAATAAAAATCATACTATGGTATGGTAACACAATAGAGATTTATGATGATAGAGTTTAATGATGCTTGGCAATGGTCGGGGTAAGGTTAGTGCGATGGATGGTCGCAGTGACACTAATCTAAGACTGTGATCAACTCAAATCCACAAATCAAATAATGCAGAAGATTCATATGTCGAAGCTATCCAAGATACGAATATTTTTTATGGAGATTTAATCAGTCATGAAGTTAAAAAGCTGACTAATTTTGAAATAGTTTTCAAGATCAAGTAGGAAGAAGATATGCTTAGTGGAGATGATTAATTTTATGCCTTGGTACTCAAGAAAATTTTTAGTATACTAATTGATTTTGAAGCTACTCCAAAGTTCAAGCTATTATAAAATTTTTAGTATACTAATTGATTTGAAGATTTGATTTCATATGTAAATGCCAATTATAGGCAGATACTTAAAACTATTCAAACGGAGGCATGTGAATATAGCCAAAGTTTTACTGCTAATTTTACAACTGTGCAAATAATGGTCAATGCTCTAGAAAGCATTGGTTGCAACTGGCAACTTGATGATTGTTGGCGTAAGCTAGACATTCTATAGAATCTCGACATAATAACTATGGAGTCAATGTTGAGGAGCAGTGTTAGAGGGCATCGACTTTAACATACATATCCAACAATACTGACTGATGAAGGAATTATTCTACGAGCCGATGAAGGAATTATTCTTTGAGCCAATAAAAGAGTTTTGCTATTTAATTATTGATTTGACAAATTATTATATATTGTTGTTATTGCAGCAATATTGGCAATGGCTGCTGTGACGTTTCACGACATCGATAAGTCCAATGTTGTTACTATGGACTTCGCAAGATTCATTGCCAAGTTCTAATCCTATTAGGATTCCAATTCAGTTGGTCATTAATTTCAATGACTTTAAGATTCCATTTTTAGTTTTATTCTATTTAATTATTCCTTTAAGAATAGTTATTTTTATCCTTTGGTGGTATCAAGTCTTATCTTTTAGTGGGCATTGGTTTTTGACTTTGGGTAAGAATTAAATATCCCACCCATATGATGCTCTATTTAAAAGGACCATTGGTGTTTACTTTAGAGTGGTGTGAGAAAAAAGAGAAAAGAAGAGAGTGAGAGTTGCTCTTCTTTGTAAGGAGTGAGAGAGAGCCTTTTTGTGTGGCTCAATTATTTAATAAAAATATTTTTTCTCTCTCATGATTATTTTCTTTCTAGCATCTCTTTTCTATTTTTTGTTTGGTATTTGTTCTAAATCTTGGGCTGGCATGGTCAATCTGCTCTGCTTTTAGCATGCCATTCTACACATGATATGAATAAATGTTGTGTTTAGATAAGGTTTAATGCATTATCCCGTCACAAAGAATCCTGTTGAAACTATTATTCAACATTATAACAGTTATAATGATCCTTATTTGTATCCAAAAACAACTACTGAAATTTATAATATTAAAATAATCTAATAAATAACAGATATTACAATGGCGATATGATGTAACAGGTAATTAATAACAAAAAAATAGAAGTATCATTTTTCATTTGTTACTAGATAAAATAGTCTTATTTTTGACTGTAAAATTTTGATGTAACAATTTAAATTTTCAAAAATATATTTTATTGAAAAGAATATGCAAGCATAAATAATAGTCATTATTTAAATTTTCAATGATTTTATTCAAAAATTAAGAGGTGTATCCCAATA
Organism: Phoenix roebelenii; assembly: GCA_025769935.1. NCBI lineage: Eukaryota > Viridiplantae > Streptophyta > Magnoliopsida > Arecales > Arecaceae > Phoenix > Phoenix roebelenii. The sequence continues at coordinate 14,606,288 of JAOXJJ010001100.1, forward strand.
ACATAATAAGGGTTGCTGAAACTATTATAATAGTCATTATAATAATTACAACCTTGTTAGTAAGAATCATGGATGAGGCCCCTTTTTCCCAGCTGGGCATATATCCATCTTCTTAATGTTTCAGTCTGAAAAGTCTACATAGGGTTTTGATGCCAAGAACACAGAAGCATAAAATCCAGATATATTGTTCTCTGGAAAGGAAAAAAAGCAAATCCAAATGAATTCATGTAGGCCAATTATATGATTGCACATAGTAATATATCTGAGGTGGTAAAAGCTCACTGTCAACATTCACATACAGGGGACAGCTGCGGATAATTTATTCCGTCTGTTTCCATGATGTGATACAGATTATAATATAGCTTATAATGACTTGGAATATATAAGGAAATAACTTAAACAACACGTCGTACCAGAATTGGAAAAGAGAATTTCTCATGCACCATCTCAAGAACATAATTGTGATGCTGGATGACCTTTCATTTTGTCACACAACTAGGCAGCCAAGACCTATTATCCATTGGAAGATACTTGCATTGATAGGCCCAATTATGCGTACACTGAAAGATTCTCAGCCATTCAATCATTAACTTGGCAAATATATGGAGAAATTATATCCCGCACTACTGCACCACATGGCCATGCACCACACAAATCAGGTCGTTTCACCTATCATTTTGTTGTGGCCGATACGAACGAGACGACCTAATTGGTATGGTGCCTATGGTGCAAGATATAATTTGCCGACTCCATGATAGGTAACATCAAATCTACGACTTATGCCAATCCCCTTTTGCTGTATGGCAGACAAATTTGTTCATGGGCATAGCATTTCCCTTCTCTATCCTTCAAATATGCTCATATTTTCTTCCCTCATTAATCTTGAGAAAAATAGCAAGTGGGTCATTTTTTTTTCTACTAAAAATTGCTTGCTGGAATTCCAGAGGCACGTCTCCCTGAGATGTTGCGCTTGTTTCTATTGCTACAGCCTGGTGGAGAGGTCTACATGTCAAGCTAGGGCCCGAGCTGTTTTGCCTAGCCAGTAGGAAAGAGACACATCTTTGGATGCGATTTCGCCAGTAGCAATAATTATTGTAATATTCGAGCTCTTTAAGAGCATCCCTTGGTAGGCCCCCATGCTGGCATTACTGTGTGCGCCAGGGATTCACATGACTTGTACCATGATTGCTAAAAGCGATCCCAGTTCTGCATGATGATTGATGATCGATACATGATGCATGGCATATGAATTTACCAGTGATATAATGAATCTAGCCCAAGGTTTGCAGAAAATATTTTCATTTTTTGATGAATTTTTGAAGTCTTTTCTAAATTTCAAATCTTCACCTTTAGCCAAATTAGTCAAAGAAGCTGAATATGTTGATGGATGGTGCCTTAACACTTTTGCTTATAGAGAGCCAGCTATTCAGATATATGCTGGGTTTACGGTTAAAAATGGATTAGGTACGAATTGAATATTGATATATCATATTTGTATCAATATTTTTTAACAAAACTGGATACAGATATGGATATTAAACATATATTAAAATTAATATTTATATTTATTCTAAATGGATATGGATACGAATCAATACTAAAAATAAATAATTTCATCAAGAATATACCGCTTAAGGTTGCTCACATCAAAGTAGATAGAATCTATGGTGCTTTCAAGGCATCTGATTATAGCTGTCGCCGATTGCAATCGCCGGATGAAAATTAGAAAGTGGATGGCATCTTCAAAATCCTAGTTACTGCAAGACGATGAAGAAGAAAGAGGGATGAAACGGACGAACAAGAGGTTTGAGTTTTTCAAGTATACGGGGCTATTTGAAGAATTTTATTTGAATCGGGCATTCTGTATTTGGGTTACTGTCTTAGGTGATGGTTATCCGATATCTAGGTTCCTTTTAGTTTAGATTTGGTTAATCACTTAATTAGTTTTCTGATTTAACCTAAACTTTTTCTTTTCAGTTATCCTTGTTATACAGATATCTGAATTCAGATCTAAATTTGAGAAAAATAAATTGTATCCGCATCTATATCCGTATCCGAAAGATTTTTGAACCGCTATCCGGATCCGTATCTAGATCCATTCAAACCAAAAAAAATAATATCAGAGCCTGACTCGAATCAGATACAGAAATGGATACAGTCGGATATAATCCGACCCACTTTCAGTCCTAACTAGGTTCGTGCCTTCCAATGCGGGCCCAATCTATCCCAATACCAGCTAATTCTATTCATGTTCCAATATCATCAACAAAATGAGGCGCCTTTGATGTGAAACTCACATATACATACAATTCACTTTGTGTATGCAGACTTCAGGTAGATAAAGCTAAATCCATTATCAACATCAAGAGTGTATTTGTAAGATGTCTTTGCATAACATGATTCTTGTGATATCATTTGGTTTGATTGCTAGCTTATTGAGCCCAACAATCATCCGGCAAACCCTAGCTCATTTATTAAAATGGCCATAGATTTCAACTATAGTAACTAATCCATATGGTCAATCTTTTCAAAAATTTTATAATATTTTTTTAGATTTTTTAAATTAAATAGCATTAGCGGATGAGCCTTGGTGCAATGGTAAGTCAATAGGTTTGAATAAGGAAAATAGCTTATCTGTATATGCGAATAAATTTTCCACCAACCTTTTAATTGTCTCACTTGAGAAGAACAACTGCAGCAGTTATACTATATATATACATATTTGTGATTCAAGTTTTCTGTCTATAATATCTGAAAATATTAAATTATTTCAAGTTGCACCTGAAAAAACAGTCCTTTTGTCACATGATTTCAGCCTAGGCCAGCCTGGGAGACCCAAGCCAGTTTGGCGTGCATGAGCCCTGCACCTTTTTGATTTCATGAGCACATGCGCGTTAATTAAAGAGTCTTAAAGACATTGAGATTTCTACATGCGAAACTCGTACTGCCAGTAAACCTAAATACAAATATCAAAGCGTTCATGCATGGCACGTATATTCTGCTTGCAGGCTGCAGCCATGCTCTTAAGACTTCTAAGTTCCTGCTCCAAACGGAATGAGCATGGCAGTGATGAAATTACATTTCAGCCATTTACTTTTTCAGAACTCTATGCATGCGTTATGTTTCCAGAGACATCCCATGTGAAGAAAGACCAGTACGAACCTGAGAACCGAAAGGCTCCCTCCCTCTAATGGTGAAATAGATCTGTAAACCAGACCTTTTTACCTGGACGGCATATTTCCAGTCCCCTTTGCATCATAAAAGCAATACAGCGATGGCTATACCCCTACCCTCCCCTCTTCATGTTTTGACAACCTATGCTTCTTTTTTTTTTTTTTTTGCTGGAAACTACCTATGCTTTATTTGACATCAAAATTTACATCGGAATTAGTCGCTGCCTTCATCCGAGAACGCCGAACACTTGGAACGGATAGGACCGTTCATAACCTAGAACTCCTACGCTTTGCCTGCAGGGCTTTTGGATGTGTAAGCTAAGTCATCCGCCTTCCACCATGGCCGGATTCTCGCTGGCAGGTAAAATAGACGGCAGCGACAGGGGAGCCGAGGTTGTAGAACTCGGCAAAGTCTCTAGTAGTGAAATTCTGGCGCCAGCCAGGTGCATCCATTGTTTGGTACCTGGGCTGCTGGAACAACGCATACACAATTCGGTGTATCCCGGAGGCTGGCCGTGGGCTCTCGTAGCTAACCACCTCTTGACCTGAAACCCAGGTATCATCAGAATTTCTCTATTCTTTTCCTTGCTTTGAGCATTAAAAGCAAAAAGAAAAAAAAAGGACGCACTAAAATTAATTACATGGGCTTGTATATTTCGAATTACATGCATTTTCCTCACCATCTATTTGCATCTGGTCCAGGTGATTAGCTCCCATGAGTAAATTTCTCATTCCCGTGGAGGGATTAGGTCAAAAAAGTAACGACCATGCTGTGAGATTAACAACTCTTTGGAACGGGTTTGTATCTTTGGTGGGAAACAAGGATTCATTTTCCTTCGCAAGAATCCACCATTGGGTCATCTACTTGTTACTTTGAAATCTATGTAGGTGGATGAATGATAGAGTTTGGAGTAAATTCGTGCAAAGGAAGATGAATCCTTCTTGTTTCGTTCGAAAGATATACAACCCCCCCCCCCCCCCCCCCAAAAAAAAAAAAAAAAAAAAAAAAAATTACCAAGTACAACTAGGACCGGCATATCTAGAGTGAACTCACCAAAATTTGCTCCCGTTGATCCTGGGATATTTATGACCAACCTGTAACGAAAATATAGAACTTATCAGCAACTGGTTTTTATATTCTTTTGGTTATCTTTCCTCAAAAAAAGAAAAGAAAAGAAAAGAAAAATCAATTGTTTTAGTTATAAAACCATATTTATTGTAAAATAAAAGATGGTGAAGAAGCGAATGAAAAGCTTTTCATTTAACAACGCCAGAACCAGATCGCTACAAGAATAGGGAAGCAAATGAATCTAGTTCTTCATGAATTGCTTGAGCACAGCTAGTTATAGAAATTTATTCAGGCTTCTGTCAAAAACGAAACTTTTTTAGTTACATCCAACAACTATGATCCAAGCTCAAGCTCAAATGTCAATCATGAATTACCAAAACAAGCTTAAACAACATCAAGTCTGCCTGGTTAGGTTCATGAAAACTTAAGCTAGAAACATAAATTCTTGAGAAAGTCAGCACAATAAAGTATTTAAATGTAAATCTTAACAAATACATTAAACTATTAGAAAATAGTCTGTTTTAATTTACTGAAACCTTGTAATCACTGATCTCATCAATTAGGATGTAAGGAATGCTAGAGGTTACCATAAGCTATTTAAACAAGTCTGGTTAAGCTGGCGTGCAAGCCAGCCTAAGATGAGAAACACATAGAAACAAAGTTTGGAGCTGTTAGTTAAGGTCTAAATTGTATCAACCTTAGTTGAGCTCAATCCACACTCAGAAAAACCAGACAAGGACAAATAAATGGTCTCGTGGTCTTCACTGTTACACAAGAATTTGTGAGGATCTGGGGGGCAGGCTATTAAATAAAAGAGCCAGGCCATGAGTTGAGCAAAGCTAAAATCTCCATAGCCCTGCTCAAAGGAATAAAGACAATATAAATCATTTTGATGAGACAACATTAACAAAAACACCAGGCATGTAACAGTGCTTAGGTAAAGGGTGAGGTCTCGGTGCAATTGTGTTACCGACATGATATATGCTGCTATCCTTCATGAATTGCACTGTTCTTCGTGTTGGATATGATCATTGACTCATTACTCGGAAACTCAAGGAACTGGATATTAAAATCTCCTAAATAAATTATATATAAGGGGTATGTCGGTGATACACGCATACACTAAGAACAAATAACTAAAAGAATCATTCTGCTATGCCAATTGCATCTAATCTTCTCCATTGTCTAAAAGAGTTAATGGCATCATGTCAATGTTGGAGATTTAGCATCCAGTCCGCCTAACTTGAACCAAGTTCTTCTATTCCAGAAATAATTGAAGTTGGAATTGTAATGGAATAGCAGTGGAACAGAACAAGACTTTTTTTTTTTTTTTTGAGCTAATAGACAATTGATATTCATCTCTAAGAAAGTAAGATCTTTTTCCTTCAATTAAAAAAAAAACAAACAATAACAACACCAACATGCTAAATTCTGGAAAGCGTACCAATGGAGATATTCCCTCATGCTAGGTTCACTTGGACTTGGAGCATCTGGATCTACCATGACCTGCAACACATCAAGTATGAAACCGAAAAAAAAATTAACCACCATCTAAAAATATTAGAGCTAACTTTTATGACATGACAATATTGGATGACTTGTAGCGTTGGGCAATCCCATGTATGAAATGAGCGTCACATGGTACATTAGAACCCATGATGTCATTAACCATTCACTCATTTTGCCTAAAAAATTAACAATTTTTAGGATGTACGTAGATCGATTTCAATCTTTCTCGTAATAACAATTTCAACCATCTGGTGTGAGGCCAGCTTCTGGAAGTCAGGCAAGCTCCATATATAGGAGCGTCTATTATCAACCTGCAGTTGGTCCTGCTTCTTCTACAGGATCTGGTTGCCTGGTCTGAAACCTTCTAAATCCTGTATAGGTATGGGAAACAAAATATTTCCATAATATTCCAAATAAAAATGATAGTTTTGATGACCACTCAGATCTTCCAAGTGGTGAATTACTCTACCATATTGAGAACTTTAACAGGAGTCAGGCAATCATTTAAGAAAAACAACTTAGTAACACAAAGATCCTTGCAGTATATCATTTTTTTATGTAATGTCTTCTATGTAACATGCAGCAGTTCAATTGGTTGCAGCCAAAACTTAGTCATATTTGTTGTATGAAGGCAAACTGCAAGTAAGTAACGGGCCCAACAGAGGAACTACTAAGTGGCTTACGAGTGAATACAAGGTTCTGAGATCATTGCCTCCAACCTCAGCCCTCGGTGGCCTGACCACTTCTGATGGCCTGAGTTCTCGTCCGTTAGAAACTTCTCTAGAGCCATATGCAACCCTAAATGAGGTGGTTCTGGTGAAGGGGTCCAGCACATCCCCAACAACCCTAGAGACGACCAGAGCATCCCTTTGTCCACTCATGCTTGCAGCCATGAGAAGTGGAGTTTGTGGGCAAACTACCAATCACACTGGGGTTGGTTGTCTAAAAGGCTGCATGAGTCGATATATATATATATATATTATATGCGAGTACTCTCTGGATATATATCAAAGTATTTTATTTGAGGGTATAGATTTTTTGTGGTTCCACCAGTGGAATCTGCTTTCCTTCTCAGTTTCTAGTAGCTATAAAGTGATGAAGTTATCTTCTCCTCCTTTCGAGACGAATTAACTCATGAGGTGGGTATCCTTTCTGGTCTTTGGATTGGTCGGCAGAAGCCGAGCAAAGGCATACTTGAGAGTGCTATCAAATCCGATCCTGCCATGTTCTATGCCTTCTGTCTCTCTTCACAGACTTCGTATCCCACTGTGTGAATTCTTGCTAAGCCTTCTATGATGTGTTGAGCATCAACGTGCCCTTGTCTAACTTCATGCTGCCTTAGCCGCCACAAATGCATCAAAATTCCTCTTCAACATGGCAAAGGGATGGCAAAAAGTGAGCCAAACATCATTTCACAAAAGAAGCTAGAAAGAAGAAAGGGAAGGTAGTTTGGCTTCCATCCATGAACGAGTGGATTGGGCAAACCCCCAACAGAAACCTGGCCTTTAGCCTTCTATTATGTTCAAAGAATGTTAAAATTTAGCAAAGAATCCTTGTTATATGTTCATAGAACTGAGAAGAGGCTGGCATTGAGGACAATTAATCCTCCCTAAGCTATGGATAACCGAATTGAAAATCTATTCTTGAAACTGATGTGAGGGAGGCGAGGCCACCGGTGAAACTGATGAGGATGTCACGATTAATTTTTTGTTTTATCCAAATTATTTTCGAGAAATTAAGGATATTGAGATTATAATTGGATTGCTACTTTTACAAGCACAAGTCTCAAGCGAGTATCTACTTGTTGAAAAGATTAGCACAATAAATTTAAATCGTTGTGGAATCTACTTGATATAATAGAAACTCCAGGAGTTAGCCGAGCAAAGCTAGACTCTTGGGTTTGTTTAGTACAGGATAATCTTCCCAACATCAAGGGTGATGTGTGTAGATATGACAAGATCATTGTATTTAGTTGTAGCATGGTGATCCTATGTGGCGATGATCCTAAATTAACTTCACTCCTCAAATCACTACTTGACCCAGGAAACTCGTCCTTATGGTTTGGTATCCAATATCACTTCCAGGACAGTGATCTTGGACTAAAATTTAAAGACAAAAATGCCTCTTAGTCTAGCAAAAAAAATTTGGTAGATTAATATACCTAATATATTGTATCAACATTATATATGTCACGCCCCCGCCTCTGCGAGGCACGTGAGGCACCTAGTGCCCACGTGGGGGCCACATGAGGGGGGAACACGGG
>JAOXJJ010001100.1:14623752-14650904 GCA_025769935.1 Phoenix roebelenii
GAGCTTTTGCTGGATTTTAGGTGGCTTTGTGCAGCCTTTATCCTGATTTTGTTTCTCTTTTTCTGTTTCCATTACCAGCAACTCAGTGTTGTTAAAGCCACCTACTTAGCATCATTTCTGGTCCTTAGGCAAGCCACCTTCTTTCCAACTCAAACCAGCAGCCATCTCTCTCTCTCTCTCTCTCTCGGGCCCAAGAGATTCTGAAGCAGAGCACAACTGTGTGGGCTCCTGTCTTCTTCTTCTTCTTCTGGCGCAAGAATAGCTGTGTGGAATGCCCGGATTGGGATCTTGATGATGGGGAGAGTAGGATAATAACGTCATTTCAAATTTTTATTTTATTTTTAATTAATATAAATATGATTTTTTTAACACTGTTAGAACAACTATTATATTGGGGGTATTTGTACAATAACAGAGTTTTACGAGGGTATACATGCAAATATCAATTTTGAAAGGATATTCATACAAAATTCGATATTTAGAAAGGTATCCATGCAAAAAAACCTATATTTATTTATTAAGTAGGTATGAATTATATAAAAATTATAGATGATATTCTTAATTTGGATATTTATATATTAAACTTTTGAAATGAATAAAAAATAATTTTAGGTTTTGGATTTTAATTTTGATTTTATGGTTTTTTATCCTCGGTAATTATAGCCTTTTTTTTAAAAAAAAAATTCAGAAATCATTCCGTTTTGGTTTAGGCTTCGGGGCGACGATGACTTTCAAGTTTGATTTCGATTTTTTCGCTAATCGAATTCATCTTGCTGACATCTCTAGATCCAATGGTGGATCTGCACCAAGTGAATCCTTCTTTCGCGCGAAAGATACAGCCCCTATCCAAGGATTTGCCCGCGGCGATCCATGGCCGTCTGGTGAAGACGCATGGTCGTTATTTTCCTCAATCTCGAATCGGAACGCAAGTTACCTTCGGATAGATGAACCAAAAAATTTTCCTAGCAGAAAGTTTTGCCACTTCCCACACGCCGCATCCATCTCTTCGTCGGAGAAAACCACCGCAACGGAGAAACGCTTCTCCAAAACCAGTTATCTGCTCCGCCGTCATCTTCCGGGTTTCCCCCTTACTCACATCACCTCCTTCCTTGTATCACCTTCACCCAAACTTTCTTACCAGAACCAGTACCATCGGCGACCTTCCTCTGTTCCTCAGACTCCCGAGTCTCCGAGTTGCTACCTGATCGTGGGCTATCTCCACATCCGCTGGTTCCTGATCCGGAAGGTTTTCTTTCTACGATCGCTTATCGCAGATTGTTCCGGCCGGCCATTCTCCACCATTGCTGTTCTAGATATTTACGAGGGACATGCTGAGGTGATTCAGAGACCAGATGTTAATCTTCCCTAGGTTTGCAGTTCTTCACGGCACAGCGTGTCCCTGGCTAAGCTTATCATGATATAGACCTTTCGCTTCATATTTGAACTTCAACTGGTTTCTTTCACCAAGTGTTCCTCTGCTCTTCTTTGTCACAGACTAAGATACTGTCGCTGAATAATGCCGGATGATCTCTGGAGGGAGAGCCCATAATCTCAGATGAAGATATGATGAGCTTATAAAGCAAAAACTAATGGATATGGAAGAAATCTATACAAAACACTGCTGATTCTTACATATTCGGACTATGAAAACATCTATCCAGTCAAAACAAGAAGAGGGGCGTTACACTGAAAGCTGGGGATGAGAGTCGAAAAAGGTACGACCAGAGTTTCTCCTCTTTGGAAGGACAAGCAAACATCTGGGAGCCTTTTGGAACTGGTTATCATTAACGTCCGATTCTGGGAGGACACATGGCTTGGCACGATACCACTTGCATCTATATGCTGCGGCCTTGAAACAAAACTGCTCGGTTGCCTCTCAATGGTGCAGGCGAGCTCTGAATTGGAACATCAAACGTAGAGGCCCCTTTGACTAGACAGCAAGAGAACCAGCTGGAGATAACTTCGGGGTAGTCTTACATCTATTAGACCAGCTTGGATTGGGGATGCTCAATATGGAAGCTCACTCAAAATGACATCTTCTCAGTAGACTCATGTTACAAATTTATTAGTGATGGTGGCCTCAAATGCCCATATCGTATATTTTCACCAAAAAAGAAATATATTTTGGAGAAATCTCTCTCTAATGTTTCTTGTAGATATCGTCTCTATTGCCACCGTTTTTTGTCGGTTTTCTTTGGTATTTTCAGTTTAACTCATCAAATCCTTACTAAGGAAAGAGGTTTATCCTTAGCAAGAAATGGTTTGCAAATCATCAAACGAAATAAACATTTTGCGAGGGGCTTCTCCTCTTTCTTTCCATTCAACTTAAAGGAATAGTAAGGGTCTTCCACTCGCGTTTCCTTGTATAACACGAACTTTGAAGTCTTCCAGATCTCAATGCAGCTCGGTTGGTGCACTGGTGGTGAACCACAAGCCACTCTTGCCTCCTATGGTTAGCTGTGTACCATTCAGGAAACTCATGGTGAAATCCAGTTGATGTATTTCTGAGAGATCATAGATGGTACCTAGTGCTCCTAGGTGACCAACATTTACCCCCCTTCTTACAAGATTCAAGATCTTCTGCCTATATATGCTCCCAGAATTACCTCATAATGAAATGGGCCAAATAAGAACTTCACTAGTCTACAAAATTATTTGTCTAATGCCCATCTACATTTTTAGCACATGCACCGAAAGAAATAGCTAATTTCTTTTAGCATCTAGAAATAAGACACAGTAGCGTCTTAAGGAAAGGCAAGGATCATAGCAGAAAAGGGAGCGAAAAAAAAGGAGCAAAAAAGAGGGCAAGGTTCTTTGAAAAGCCCTAGGAGTATCCTAGCCTGCACGATTTAGACCAAATGCAGATATAAAATCCTTGTTAAAACCACTAGAAAAAGATCTTGGCCCAAACAAATGCATATATATACATTTAAACCCTCAAACCACCAGACATAGTTAATACCCTTCTTAAACAAAAGAACCCAGGAGCGATCTTACTTAGAAAATTTCAGGAGGTCAGCCTCACAGCCAAGATGCTGCAATGGGAACCTTTGAACTGATGAACCCATGTCCATGAGCTGAGATAATGGGTTGCATTTGCTCTGGATGAGGTGGTCCAGGTTCTGGTGGGACGCAAGGAGCTTGTCCAAGATTGACCAATCTCCAGTGAACCTCTCGTGTGGGAGATGCCCTCCACCATTACCTGATGTCAGCTTCATGAGATTCTGGGAGCACTCGAGGTCGAGAGCGTTCATGGAGACCGGAGACATGAGAGGAGGGATGGTGGATTCAGAGCTCAGCAGCTGCGGAAGATGCATGCCGTTGTCAAAGGAGAAGTTGCACGGCAGCTGGAAGTTCTGCTTCTGCTCCATGGAAACATACCCGTTTGCCCTCAAGGGATCAAGCAGGTCATCTTCGAGTATGGTTTCGGGAGGGAAGCCGCGCTGATGGTTTTTCTTCTTGAATACCCTACAAACAACCCATCCATCTTCCTGCAGTAAAAATATAGAGGAACAACTAGTTTCATAAAATTTTAGCATAAGGGTTAGGATGGGAAAAAAATGGAGATATCATTTATTGTTGAGTGAATACGAGGAATGCTGCTGCAGATTATTATGAAGCTAAACCTCTAGCTTCACCCAAGGAGACTGCCGTTTAAGAGAGTCGAGAACTTTAGGAAGATGGATACAGTGAGAAGATAGAGCTCATAAAACAAATGGACAAAGACAAAGCCTCCAAGAAAACAACAAAGATAAGCATAGAAAAAAGCACCGAAACAAGATCAAAGACCACAGACCAAAACCAGTGTAAAGTTCAGCTGGGTTACTTAAGTTTCAGTTTAAACAGTGCTCAACTTTCTCAATACACATCATCTGAATAAATAGGGTATTTTTTGGCTTATTTTCCCACTGTATGTTCTCTGATATAATTAGGACCACTCTGATCAAAAAAGGAGGGAGGAAAAAGGAAAGATAATGGTAACTAGAGAGTAACATAATGACTGCATAAATATGTTGGGTAAATCTATGGACTATTATTGATGATCTAGGGTTTCTTGTGCCAACTGTAGTGATATATCATGTATTTTAGTTTATTACCATCAACATAACTCAAAGTAAGCGGTGCATCTGTAAGAGAGTCATACCCCTAGGTTTAAGTCCTTAGGTTGCAACAAGAAATGAAAAAAAGAAAAGATCCAGCCATGCATCAGAAGGAATAGATTGCCGTTGCCAGGCTTGGAAGAACCGATTTATGATACCTGGACCTCTGTACTTTCATCATCAAGGCGGTACTCATGCATGATCCAGTCAGTCTTCTGACCATGAGGTGCTCTCCCGGTGTAGAAGACTAGGGTTTTCCTCATGCCAATCCTCTTTGAGTTGCTGAGGTGGATAGATTTATCCCTCCCTGTTGCTTTCCAGAAACCGGCAGTTGTCGCCCTGTTGGTGCGTGTTCCGGTTGGGTATTTCTTGTCTTTGTGGCTGAAGAAGTACCACTCATTTTGAGGCCCGGATCCAATTCTACACTTGTCTGCATGACATCAGTAACCATTTAGCTTCAGTTATGAACATGGACCGAACTATAATAGCTCCATGAGTTCATATTGTGAACTTTTGTCTTCTAAGGTGTTATGGAGGTAACAAATCAACAATCAATAGAAGATTACCCTCCCTTGAGCAGCTAAAATAGGATTAAACACTGACAATCCTGGGCATCTGCCATTAATCTTTACACAAATCATCCTAAACCACCACCACCCCAACCCACCAACACGCGCGCACACACACGCATAAAAAAGGGAGGAAGAAGAAGGATCTTTATATAGATCATATTAGACGAGGAGAAATTAACATGGAAGGACAAAATATCTAACCTTTAAGATCCCATGGTTCGAGTTTGTTAAGATCCACATCTCTTATAACATCAAGATCTATAGCTTCATAGGCGACTTTCTTCCGCAAGTAATAGTAGAGGAGTTCCTCTTCTGTTGGGTGGAATCGGAAGCCCGGAGGCACGGTAAGCTGCCCGTTGCCTGGAAGCATAATTGCCTACTCTATGATCTGAAAACATGAGCAATGGGAACCATAAAAAGTAGAGAGAAGAGTTGGAATATGTATCAGAAAACTAATTACTTAATTTTTCGAGTTGTATTACAATGGAAGGAAGAGATGACTACATTTTCTACCACATCACATATCTCTTAGATGTTAGTCATGGAGAATAACCTACTTTTCATGTTCTCTCCGCATAAAACTCAGGGAATAAAAAAACAAAAAAGAACTCAGACAGAAGGGAAACAAACCTTGAAATTAGAAGAGAAGGGCTTCTTCTCTTCTCAGCATCAGCAGCAGCAACAAAGGACGGACAAGAAAGCCAAGAGGGAAAGGAAGCTCTTGGCTTGATGTCCAAGAAGATGGGTTTTAAGGGAGAGGAGTTAGGGTTAACATAATCTTGCAACCCGGCTAGAAAAACAAATAAAATATAATTAAAACAGAAGAAGGTGGGGGGCTAGATGTAATTATAGCTGTTAAGAATATAACTATAGGCCTACAGTCAGAGGGCATGGGTTTTGGATTTTTCTGTGGAGTCTAATGAGAAGAAGGGGAGTTGTCTGTTGAATAGGGGACCTGCCCCAAAATCGCCTCATAAGGAGTAGGGAGATGTCCAGAACTGACAAGGGAAAAGAGGATCCAGATAAATCATGCAGTGGCCTTTTCATGTGACAGACTCAGAGGGAATGAGGGAATCACAACTCTCATTCCACATTCCCTTTCTATTCTCTATTCCTCTTCTATTCCCATCTATGCAACCCTATTTTATTCATAATTTCCTTCCCTCATGCAGATCTGAAGTTTCCTCTTATTTTATTTCTTCCTAGGGAACGATGGAAGGAAAGTTCAAAAGTGCCCACTTGGATCAGATGTGGCCCTTTTGTCGAAGGCGAGTCCCTGGTATAATTATGAAATCACTGTTTTGCCCTTTCCTTGTTTTCCCTCCTTTGATCCTGGTCCAGTTTAATTAACCTAAATCCAATTTAAGCTAGTTTTGAATTTGAGCTTTTGGCCTTGATCCAACCTAATTGTTTCGCCAAGTTGAGTCTCCTTTAAAGTTGTGACTAGGTCGGAGTCAAAGTGGTTAGATTTGGTATTTTGAGCTGGCTCTTGTTGGGTTATTTGAATGCAATCAAGTTGTTTATGATATAGATAATGTTTTACATAAAAAAAAGCGATATAGTAAATAATGTTATGATCAACACCCAACATGACCAAAGTCTAGGTCTCAAACTGAGCTACTCTAATAGTTTTGGTCCACCTCTATTGCATGAATTATACATATATAACAATCATTATATACATGTTTCAAATATTATAACAATGCTATACGATGGTTGCAACAATTATCATCTATCATTGTCGTATCAATTTCCATTTTGCATGTGCCACATAGTACGGTTTAGTTTTTTAAAAAAAGAAATGATATCGTTGAATACAAGAGTATGTACGATAATTTCACATTTGTATAATAAAATGCTATTTGTGACTTGTGGCATGTAACAATAGTATCAAATCAATGTTTTGATTAAAAACTAGGTCCCTATAATCTTTTGCTCGACAATGAAAACAACTAATCCTAGATTGAGACGTTGAGTATATGACCACCGTAAAGAAGATACTTCTTTTGCCCAATCTAAGAAGGAAAAAAACAAGGAGCTAGAAGAGTCTTAATAGTTGATATATAGCAAGACAAAGGGGCATTTTGATGAGGTTGTTGAGACTACGTAGGGCCATCAAGTTGTAGGGAAAGAAAAGGATTAACTAGTACTGCACGTATACCGAAGGAAAGGAGGGTGGTGGCCAAGAGCTGAAGCGAGGACTGAAAGGCAGAACCCTAGAAGTCCGTGGGAGGTGCACGTGCAAGGATCCCGCAACGGCACTCCTCCGCGCCCTGAGTTCGAGGGCGCCTCGAATCTCTTAAACTAATGGGCCTTTATTACCAAACGGATTCTTACGCTATCTCCTCTCACCTCCATCACCCGGTCAAACAGGGAGATGGGTACGTTCATCAGAGGAGAGAGATGATCATGAGTGCTGGTTTAGATAACAGGAGGTATCCTTCCCTCTCCACAGAAGACCGTTCTGGTCTTTTCAAATATGTCCTTGTGGCGATGAAGTAAGCCATCTCGACTCCTATTTTGTTGTCATGTTAGGAGTCC
This sequence comes from Phoenix roebelenii, assembly GCA_025769935.1. Classification (NCBI taxonomy): domain Eukaryota; kingdom Viridiplantae; phylum Streptophyta; class Magnoliopsida; order Arecales; family Arecaceae; genus Phoenix; species Phoenix roebelenii. The sequence continues at coordinate 14,630,966 of JAOXJJ010001100.1, forward strand.
ATTAGCTGTGACCCACCATCCATGCATGCGAACTAAGAACCACCACTGGGTCTTTTATTTTATGGATCAAATGATAGGAATCAATTTAAGTGCATGTAAATGAGGATTTTGTACATATCTTTTGAAGACAAATTCAACAATGTATTCTTATGAGTAATGGGATTGATGACTTCTGTTTTTGTGGAAAAATTGTAACATTGAGTGTGTGAGCTGTACCGATGATAACTATGACAACATAGTCTATTGCAAGAAATGCAAGCTAGCAGCTAAGGAGTGGGGCGACCACCTTATTATAATGAGACATAGGTTCCATCACAAACAACTCCCAACTAATCTAGATAAAGATCATTGGAGAGATGATCATAATGTCTAAATTCATAAAGGTGCTACCCACAAACTTAAGGTTAAGTGAATCTACCTCTTGTCGCTCATTACCTTAATTAACTAACGCATTTCTTCTGTTTGTGCTTTTTATATTACCAATCTTACCTTCGGTACACAAGCAATCTCTTATGAAGGAAACACTGGACATGGTTCGGCAAATCGTATAATTTTGAAGCATTGTAGCTGTAATACAGGCCATGAAACCATTTTAATGTCAGTTCTATCATTACCATTATGTTAGTTTACAGAATGGCTAAATTGATCATTTGCTGAAGTTGGCATGGGCAGCAAGGACCCGATGAGAAGGTGCCCAAGGGTAGGCATCGGACCTCTCGAGGGTATGAGATTTTTAATTTGCAGCCTCGGAGTGTGAGATGGAGAGTACTTGGAGAAGACTGGGGATATGGAAGTCTGCCCTTCTTCTTCGCCTACATTTCTGTGCTCTGTGCCTTCCATCCCTTGGGAGATGTGGCGGGGACTGACTTCCTCCTCCCCTCCCTTTTTCTAAATTTCCTGCATGTCCTCTCGCATTTACCCACGTTATTTTCTGCATGCACTAAGTTACCACATGCATGTATTGCTTAAGGACAAAATATTTTTTTTGGTCTTTTTAACCGTAGGTGGTTGCATGACATCAAGTGACTAATCTCTGCTTCCTTATCTGGTATCCACCATAGTACCATGTGTGACCGCTTGTCACCACCAATAACACCTCTTACTCCTATTATCTGTCTAGTGTTTGACAATATCATTAGGACAGGACCATTACTCTTCTCATGGTTATGAGTTAAAGACTAGGGTTTGGGGTTAACTTGAATGGTTCTAAGAGGGCCTTGTTAAGGTTGTTGTTTATGTAGTGTTCGTATTCTCTGTCCACGGGTACACACTCCTTTCCTTCAAACAAAGGTTCTTCCGGCAGTTACCTAGAATTCCCGAGAGTGCTACGTTCTTTTCACTCAAATGTGCTCTGGTGAACAATTTGTAGCTGCATGCGTTAATCATTGTAAACTTGAATGCTATAAGACAAATCAAGATCGCATGAGTTTTTTTTTTATATGGTTCAATCTTATGTTGCATTGAAGCTTGAAGTGCATTGCTAACACAGAGCTCATATTAGACCATGTTAAGGATTATATCCTAAAAGTTTCATCCAAAGTTCAAGCCAGGGCACAGAATAGCTGAGATATAACACATGTATGGCTGATACTTTGTCTTGTTGGTAAAGTTAAGGATGGACTAAAACGAGCAATAGCGTCAGCTGCTTATGTGCTAAGTTTGCAGAGTTTTTAAACCAATTGCAAGTGGCATGTGATAATTTATGAGCACTGGGATTTAATCTGATTATTTTAAACTCCCTTCAGACATGGTTTCACACTGTTCAGTACTCATGTCCAGGTGTTGAAGTTGCAGGCATTTGTAAGTTAGGGTTTGTGTGTCACCCTGAATGTTTATCATATATTGGGCATTCTAACAGCTGATGCTTATGGCTCTTCCTTAGGTTGTAGTTGAAGCCAATGCGTTGTTTCATAGCTGTGCATTCCCTTTTCCATGGATTCGCATCGAGGTCTGTGCTCGATTCCTTTATAACAACGGTTCCTTTGATCCTTTCTGAGAACTTCCAAGTGTGCCGTGTTTTTTTATCATGCCCAAAATGTACTCCCCGATTGGAAAATGGTATCTGAACAATGCATCATTGTGAATTTGAATGCCTTAAGAATAAAAAAACAGTGTGCCTGCTGTTCTTTCTTAAGCTACACTTAATCATTGAGATATTATATGATAATATAGGCTCTATGTGGACTAAAATGAGCAAGCTAAGCTAAATATAAGCATGCAGATAGATAGCATTCCTAAGGTTTCAACTGAGAACTTTCTTATGCTAGGGCACAGAATTGACTGATTCAATATTATGTCTTGTTTGTGAAGCTAAGGATCAAATAAAACACACTGAATTAATGAAGATGATCAAGAAAAACCAGTAACAACATAACCATCTCATGTATGTATTGACATTCTAAATCCAGATGCAGTAGGAAACATTATAATCTATGAACCCAGAATTAGGTCAGATTATTATTAAAATCGCCTACCGACATGGCTAAACGTGATTCCTTCATGTCGAAGCACTGAATGTGACAGTGCTTGGATGATCGAGAACATGGTAACGTGCGGTTGCTTTGCGTGCAAGAAGCGCAACCGTGTTGCCATTTCAATGATCACCTTGCAAATAAAAGTCTATGAGGACATTGTCAAAGACTGCCTTGAACAGGAAGCGACCTAAATTTTAATCAAATTTCTGATATTCACTGAACCATCCATTAAGATAAGGTTAAGTTGTAACCATATAACCATACTTAAAGCTATATTGTAGAAGATGCCCTACAAGCATAATTAATTGGGATGAGAGAGAGAGATCAGAGAGATGCAATGGTGATTTTAACTTGCTTCTTTGCAGCAAGGAATTTCAAGTAAATGTTGAAGCACAGGTTTTGAACCACTAAATTAAGTTTGTGGTTTAGTTGGTTCTTAAAGACTCGAGGAGGGGTGTTCAGTGTGAAGCTATCAGACTAAGAAGCTGAAGCAAATGCGCTTTGTGCCTTTGTGTGGCAAGCGGTTCCATCAAAAACAAAAGAGTGGGGAAGGGTTAGAGAATAATGGATACTTGTTGCAAAAACTATACAACTATGTTTAACAATGTTCACTTCCTTGTAGGATTATGGCTAGCTTTCACTACGGGGGCTGTGGTCATTTAACAAGCAGTTGGAGTAGTCTAGTATGTTGGGGAGAAAAGTATCAGCTGTAGGTATAGCATGTTTTGTTATTCGAATATTGTATCGTTACAACATGATTACTGATGCAAAAGGGACATCATATGGGTCACTTCCTTTCCAATTAATTACTCTAATTTCAACTGAAATCATGGGAACAATACTGTGAGGACTTGTGCAGATATGTGTTTAGTTTCACATTGATTATGCTTTAGGTATTTCTTGAGTACTTATGCAGAATCAAGAAATTCAAATAATACTTTCCGGCTTGCCTTTTTCGATGAGGTTCTGGTCGTTACAGATATCATTAAGTTTCTTACCAAATGAACTCTTGAAAACATGGATAACAAGACTTCCTTGTGACTCTTGTATTCACTGATTGTTGCTTATCCATCCTGCCACAATGCAATATCTGTGCAGCACTTCCTCTCTACGGTGTTGTGGCTACTTTGGAAATTCGTCAACTACAATTGAAATATTATAGTCCCCTAGGGTTGAACCATGGTTTTAGTGCTCATGGATCAAACCATTTGTGAGGAGACTGCAGAGTCTCAAAATGCTCCGGGGGATGATCTTAGGTACGTAACTAGCCACGTAAAAATAATATGAAGGAATTCATGACCCCTATCATACGAATCCAATTCAGATTAACCACTGATAAGCAATGGATATAATTTTGGGATTACAAAATAACATAACTCGTACTTAATCCGTGGATATACATAAAACTCCTCTTCTTCTTCATCTTCTTGGTGCAAAACTTGTCAGCATACTATGCGACTGCTACTATGCTCATAGACTGTCAATAGGCCGAGCAAATCCAAATTATCGAAATAGGATGGGCCCAGAGCTCAGCCCAGATTGGTTGTAGAGTCTGACTTGTTTTACTTTTCTTTTTTATTTTTTTTCCATTTTTTTCTAGTTTTGGTTCAATTAGCTCCAAGTTTCTTCTTCAAGCTCATTTTCTTTCACCTACACCTGTTTATCTCTGTTGGACGATTCGGTACAGCATGTTCTCTTTGCAATGTGCAGTTTGCATTGCAAAGTATTGTACGTCCGATAGCTACCATCGAGAGAAGGATGACTATCAAAAGAGACGTCTTATATACCATACACGTCGTTGAAAGGACTGGCCTATAGCTCAGCTCAGATTGGTTGGAGAGACGGACTTGTTTTACTTTTCTTTTTCCTTTTTTCAGTTTTTTCTTAGTTTTGGTTCAATTAGCTCTAGGTTTCTTCTTAAAGCTAATTTCCTTTCACCTACACCCGTTTACCTTTCTATTGGATGATTTAGTACAGCATGTTTTCTTTGTAATGTGCAGTTTGCACTACAGAGTGTTGTGCAACATCCGATAGCCACTATCAAGAGAAAGACGAGCATCAAAAAAGATGGTCTTACATGCCATACATGTTGTTGATAGCTGCTCATCTCCCGATAGTATAGTTACTCATCCTCATCAAGCCATGCATAGTCTACAAAGGTTGGTACAGTTCGGTGGCAATGATAATGATGATGTCGGACAGCACATGTATCATTTGACAGTCTTATGATCTTTTACTTGATAAATTGTCAAAGGTTTTTTAAGCAGATGGATTTTTATGGTTCACCCCGTGATGGTGGAAAGGCTGTTTCTTCCTTTGCCCACCAAAAGAAGGGAAGACTTGTTCATTCTTGGTTGACATTTTGTCTGAAAACTAGCATGATGTGCTTCCCTTATATTCTTCCAGAAAACATCATGGAAACCATATGAAAAAATATTGATAGAAATTTTGCATCATGACTGAGAACGGCAAGAATAGGTGGAAAAGATGCAGAGAGTTGACAGCAAATTTCAATCTATATATGCAGAGTAAATTTTATGCCAATGCTAAAGCTACTCTTTGTCTTGCCGTAATTGACATGATCTTTTTTACCACTGCACAACAGCGGCTCCAACGACAATGTGGATAAGTGAAATTAGATCGAGCAGTAATCAGAATGGCAACCTTGTCCCTGGCGTACGGGAATTCAATTTATATAGATAACTAAATAGCCTTTGATATTTATTTGGTAACTAGATCATTCTGAAATTTCATGGGTATCCCTTGAAGCATACCCTGCTGGTTGACACTCTCCTATCCAAGTGGAAGGTCTTCTACTTTGATGTTCAACTTGAGTGATGGTGAATAATCATCGTACTCTTAGAAAATATTTACACATCCTAAAAAACATATACATATTCAAGCGAATAAAAGATGTGCTCAGAACTTCTTTGGATGCTAAATAGTAAATCTTATAAGTTTGGATGTAACCAGAATTGCATCAGTTTCAATTGCATTCAAGTGAAGCTTCAATTCGCAACAACTACTGCTACCAGTCGAATGGTCATTTTGTTCACAGGTTGGGCTGCAAACTCTGAGCTATTTAGAGCATTTTTATCCATCCGCCTATATCTCCCGCTTATCAAGTTTGAGACCTCCTAATGAATCTATGGCTTTTATTTTGACAAAATGTGTCCATTAATGTTAATATACGCTTTGCAATCCTTTCCTAAGTGTCAGCTATCAATTGCACACATGATCAGCTGCATTCACTTGGGCCTGTTGGAAAGCAAGAAACACCAGAATCTTCTTAAACAAATCAGCGTCGTCAGCTTCAGTTACGCAAATTTGTCTGCGCTTCGTCCACGATTGGATAATTCTCTGTAGCAGCAAACATCTCTCTGCCTTCGATCACTGCTATGTGGGAGAAGATCAAACAGGTCAACATCACTCGGAATCACTCTTGATATCAGCTCTGTTTGCAGTCCGAAAAGAAGCCAAACAGCTCGCTTGTGCTGGTGGAAAACTCCGTATGTCGCATATTCTGAGCTCTCTGCGATCAGAATCTCAGGCATTTCTCTTACTCCCCATCAAGAGGTTGAAAACGCAAGTGGTCACAGATAATTCCTCTCCCTCTATGATGGTTTCTCTGTTCCTTTTCGGAACCATATCTCTCAATGCTCTGATGAAAGAGCTTCCCTGTCTCTATGCAGCTTGGAGATGTCATCTTTCTGTTTTGTTCGCTCTCCACTCTGATATTATTGTAACCAGCAGTCTCTTTCTCTACCTTTAATGTACATAATCATATGTTAATAACCACCTTTTAGCAATAAAAGCCGGGTGGCATTTTGCCTCCCTTATCATCGAAAAGAGAAAAAAAAAAGTTAATATACATTGGCAGTTTGGCACAAGCATTAGAAGCATATCTCTCTTTGCCTTCCTTTTTTAGCCTTTCCAAAGAAAGGTGATGTGATGCATGGTTGAAAAATAGCTATTCGTTTATATATTATGTCGAAATTTTTCATCAATGGAACTATTCTAGGAGAGGGCATATGAACAAGGAAAATAAATGAATGAGAAGAGATTTTACTCAAAAAAATAAAGCTACTTCAGCCATCCCTGGAATAGTTTTTCAGGGAATAGCACGGTTCCTATGCCTTGAAACCTGTTTGGCAGATGTAAGATGTATTTGAAGCCTAATTTTTGCTCTATTGCTCAAACCAAGCTCAGAATGGCTACATAAAATAAAAAAAAGAATAGAAGGCTAACGAATTTTAAAAATAACAAAAAAATAAAAGAAGCAAGTAAGAAAGTGGACTAGAAGAAACTAAGAAAAGGTAAACATGTTCGATAAATAAGATACAAACATCTGCCATTATATATCAATCACTTGCCTATGAATAATGATTCAGATCTGTCTATTTTTGGGTTGAAATGAAGTGTGCAGTATTTCAACAATTGCCATTCATAATTATAATCCCCTTCTCTTTATTTTCGCATTTATATGTGCGCTCATATATGCATGTATATGTTTATATATGTATATATATATATGTATATGTTTGTATATGTATATATGTATGTATATGCATATCACCATCTGTGCAATATACAAGCAAACGGTCACCGTGCCAGCTTATTGAAAAACATGCACGGCTGCGACTCGTGCTTTAGCTGAGTCTCCAAGTCAAACATGAAACAGTCCTAACTCCAACTAAATGCCAGCTAAATGCAAGGGGAAAAAAAGAAGCCGTTCTCCAAAAGCTAATTACCATTCGCGCCAAAAAGATTTGACGACAGGCCCCGTCACGCAAGAAAGCGTTGACGCGACCGCGCTACTCGCTGGGGTGCTCCCGCCGGCTAAGATCGGGTGTGGTATCTTTGGTGGTGCGAAACAAGGATTTGTTACAGTTCGTGAGGAACTCTACCAGAATATCTAGTACAGTTGAGTTTGGAATTGTAGTAGCCTATTTAGCTTATCATATATGGATGGATAGAAATGGTCGCCTGTTCGAGGGGAGAAGGATGCACCCGAGGATTGTGATGGATAGAGCTTTGGCCCAGGCAGTGAATGCCTGTTTGGTGATTTCATCGATGTCATCTGAGTTGGTTAGGGACATCTGGGGTACCTTCTCTGCTGTTTCAGCACCTAGGTATGCTTTTCCTCTTTAGGTACCCCCACCCTTTGGTTTTCTTAAGATGAATTTTGATGGCGGTATGGCGATGGACAGAATTTCTGGTGGAGTTGGTTTCGTTATTAGGGACCAGTATGGTAGATTGATTGCAGCTGGTGGTCGTAGCACTTCAGGTTTGACTGTCATTGGGGCGAAGCTACGAGCTGCTTGGGAGGGTATCCGGTATGCGAGATGTGTGCTGGGTGTCGATAGGTTGTGCATTGAGGGTGACTCTGCCATAGTAATTGACTGGATACGGGGAGTGGATAGATATGGTGATGGCCACCCATTGATTCAAGATACCCGCAGACTGGTTCAGGAGATGCTAGCTGTCCAGATTGGCCACGTGTATCGGAAGGCGAACAGAGCTGCGAACTGGGTCGCCTCATATGTGGCTCGTCATGCTGGGGACGTTATTTGGACGAGTCTAGTTGGTGTTCCCTATTTGTTTCTCGATTTTACTCTCTTTTGATTTGGCAGGATGTACTTTTTTTTGATTTAGTGGAAATGAATTGCCGCTTTAACCAAAAAAAAAAAAAACAAGGATTCACCTTCCTTCGCACGAATCCACCATTTGATCACCCAACACACAGCTCTCAAAGCAACAAAACTCGATCATCCATCCGCATGCACAGCTCTCAAAGCGTCCAGTGGATGATCTGACGGTGGATTCGCGCCGAAGATACGCTCCCAACCCTGCAAGCTACCCTACTACCGGACACGACTCGACCTTGCAAGCGGGTAACCTCCTCCTCCATTCATTCATCTCCCTCTAATTCTACTCCGGATTGAACGCACGTGTGCCGTCTTCGCTCTTCCGCTCCCATATCTTGACTCTTCTCTCGTCCCAGCAATCCAGCTTCTAATCCTGCTCTGCCTCCTCTCGTCCCACTTCTTATATGTATCCACGAATTCTTTTCCCATGCAAAAAGAGTTTAAAATTTACGAACACTTTCAAGAGAGAGAACGAAACTTGAAAGATGTCGAGGAAAGGAGTGGAGGCTGCCGGCGTGAGGGTGACAGTCATCGAGACGAAGTTTGTGAAGACGGATGCCGCCCATTTCAAGTCGGTCGTGCAAAGCCTCACCGGGAAGGACTCGACGGTGACTGCCGTGGTGCCGGAGAGGCCGCGTGCCATTAGAGGGACGCCGAAATTGGCGGAGGAGATTAATTGCGGATGGCGGGCAAGAGGAATTAGCGCAGGAGACGATGGTGGTGGACAAGTTTGAGGAAATGGTGGCTGTGGAGCCATGCCTAGAAGAATTGTATCAGTTGTGGACTTACTGAAGTAGTAGGCTCAGTATTTAGTAGGTTCATCTGCCATTGTTTCCTAAAGAGCAGATATTTCCTTTTTTTCTTTTTTTATTTTTTGGGGTTTCTTCTTAGGAAGCATGATTCAGGCTAGTTAGAGTCTTCGTAGGTGCCCACAGGGCATTCTTACTGGGATTTTACTATTTTTCCTCCCTCGCCGTCAACTATATATACGCACACGAAATTTCTCGCACAAATTGTATCTGTTCTTTCGCCTGATCGTCAATTACTTTTGCTTTTCAACTGGAGAAAAAAAATATCAGAACTATCGATCTCTTCTTCTTTTTTTTTTGTGGAAAATATTTGATTTTTTTTCCTTGATCATAAAGCGGTCACGAGTTCACGTACGCTCATAGTATGGGGTGGCGAGTGGTCGTCGTTTAATTGTTTGGGAACCAGGGATGCTGGATATGACGTGGCGGCTGAAATTATTATAGGGTTCGAACCTACCATTTTTATTTCCCTCACCAGGTTTGCGCTGCGATTGTACACCTGCGTTTGAGATCTCATTGGCAAATTATATGAAGACAAAAACTGCTATGGGTATAAACGCAACGAAAGACACCCTAATTCCTCGTGAATCTTAAATAAGAGTAGTGTTCCCATGCAGAACATTGGCAAGGATTAGATACCAACATGGTGACGCCATTATGCTGCAACCTCCAAATCACACTCATTTTGAACAGAGTAATCACTATTAGGTTTCTCATCATCATTATCATCATCATCTCTATATAAATTTTAGCAAAAACACGGCCCATCAAAATTTACATATGTAAAATTTCATTATTTAGAAATATCTTAGTTTTCCAATTGCTAGGATTGTTCCGAGCTGCCATGTAATTCTGTGAAAGATCTCAGTTTAATGTTTGAAGTGTTTCCGATGGTTAACAATTGAAATGCTTGCTGTGCTATGAAATATATAAACAGTGGAATACATTTGTGTATTTGTTGTTTATGCATTAGTCTTGTTTAATAATTTTTATTTTAAAAAATTACTAAATTTGATTAAACCAAATACAAGGAAGCCAACCCTCACTGAACATGAGCTGGATACTAATTGTGCAATATCTCACTGAGTTAAAACAAGTTGTTCATGTTTCATTTGACTTAGAATCTTAAGCATGACATTTTTATTCTTCATAAACAAGCAAAATAATTAGTTGAAAAATTTTACAAATACAACATAATAGACAATATTTTGATTAGTTAGTGTCCAAATTGTTTCATTCGAAAAGGTATGAGGACATTAATTGTTGGTACAATGGCATGGTCGCTCTCAACTGACTTTGGCTCAGCTTCCTCTCTTCCTAATTTTTTGAGAAAAAGTTGCCTCTGTGACTTTTTGCACCATTCCGACTCTACTTTTCAACCTGTCATTGTTAGTACTGCCGTGCATTGTCCTTTTATCATCGCCTCTGCACAATCTAACAAGTACGACCTCTATTTCCCAGTTCATACTTCGTTGAGTCAATACAATGAAAATTTTAGATTTCCTGGTTATCACGTAACAACTCCTCCATTTTAAAGTCTCTGCTATCTCCCACAAATCAAGAATGACCCTCTCTAATGTGGTGTTTCATCCCTTCTTACATCAATCCTCCAAAGACAAACGCATGGACAGATCCATTAGGGGATGGCCTACAACCAACTCTATGCCAACCAACTCATATCCCTCAAAGATGCCAACCAACTCTATGCCAAAATCCTCTTCTGGTGTTCTGAATCATCTCCAGAAGCATAAGCATCGTCGCATTAATGTCTTCATGTCGACAGCCATCATAAGACATTGAGAAGTTTTTGTTAGTGCACTCTTACGGGGTGGGTCACTTTGTCACCAAGCCGTACAAGTTAGTATGTGATAGATAGTGGGATCTCGTAGTTTGGGTCCAACCATGCATCCGGCTCGCAAGGACCCGATCCATGAACATGTACGTGGCAGCAATGGAGGGCTGGAAACGGATGCTGCAGTAGCCATGCATGGGGATCTAAACTGCCTCCCATGGAATGAGCATCTTGATGTATTTGGATGGAGAGAATTGGGCTATGAAATAAAAATAGAAATGAATGACTTTCACTCTAGTCATCTAGTTGAGGAAAATCTAAAATAGTTAGTTAGAAGATATTTTTTGGGTTTCTTAGTCCTCTATAAGGATCCAGACTTTCTTCGGCAAATAACCGATGTGAAACTAAACGTACGCTTGTATGGGGCCTCACATACTCTCTCGTTTAAACTCTGATATCTTCATCATGTTAAGGCTCTAAATTTAATTAAATCTAATCACAAACACCATAATAGGCATATGGTCAGCCTCAATGAGCCCATGCTGCAGTGTCCCCTAGTCTATATGAGCTATAAGCCGAATCCGCTCTGATACTATTTATAATAACTCATTACCTCACCCAAAATGACTAGCCGGAATGTATTTTTTGGATTTTTTAGTTCTATATAAGTATCTAAGATCTCTCCGACGAATAACTGATGTGAAACTAAACATAGGCGCGCATGCATCGGTCCTTACAAATCTCATTCTCATTCCTATTTTAGTAGAGAATGAAAATATTTCAATCCTTCAAAATCCAATCATGATTCTTCTTTAGTATTGAAATCCCATGCCGCAAAATTTATTTAAAAAATTAATTTTTTAAAAATACCTCTCTTTTTAATTGATCTTCTAATATATATATATATATATATATATTCCGATTCCAGTTGCGAACAGAATATTGCCATTCCAATTTTGATTCTGGTCTTGAGCCAAATGCACCTTTAAAATTGGAAGGCTTTGACATCTGACAAAGATAAAATCATTTTATAGCTAACTTTGAAAGGAAGGGTCTTATCAAGTGATAATTCCTGGAAAATAATCTTGGTCTCACCTTTGGTTTGTTTTCTTTATTCCAGAATGGACGAAACTTCTTATTAAATCTTCACATGTTCTTATTCTTTTCAAACTTGGAAATTCTCTAAGTAAAAGAAGTTAGACTGCGGGTTTAGGCCCCCTCTTTGATTTCCTCACGAGGAGAATGAGGAAGAAGAATAATTCCACAGCAGCTATCTGGTGGAAATTGTGGAAGGGATACGAGAATTTTCAATCTCTCCGCTGAAGCTCTTCAATCATAATTTTGGAAATCAGAGTTTTATGGGAAGAATGGACTTCTACTTCTGGTCCCAAATATTCCTCTGTTTCCAATCAGATATTGGAAATCATAATTTCCGCTTTTAAAGCCTCGTTAGACTTTTTTTTTTCTTTAAAGACTTTTCCTTGTTTCCAAACATGATTTCATCGAATTTGATGGGCCCAATTTCCTTGCAAGTTCATAGTCCACGCGTATAAAAGGAATTTTAGTGCAGTCGGGGAATAGTCTGAAGAAAGGTAGCCGGGCTATAAGTGAATTGGGAGTCAAAGGCTCTCAAACAACGCATGCTCTGTATGACATGGCACGTGTTTAAGGACTGTCTTATTCTTTATTATTCGATGACCGTTGATCGTGACAGCCATCGAAGATTGTGGTGGTGCTCAAGGCTTGGTTCCAAGAGCTCATACGTTTGGTTGGCTTTGGATCAATATCAAGTCTCTCTTATCCATTTCCTTGACCACGCTGAAGGTTGGAACGGTTGAATCTTCTACAAAATCATAACCTTGTAATGAACTCCCAATGCCTCCAGTTTTCATATAAATAGCCCTGCCACGCTTTTACTAGGCACGACAAAAGGAGACATGCAGCAATATTCGCAGAAGCCTTCTTCGTGGTATGAGAAGAGGAAATATGTGAAGGTGAAGATTATCGTGACGAAGACGGTGCAAACTGATCCAACGCACTTCAAGTCTCTGGTTCAAAGGCTAATGGGGAAGGACTCAACAGCAGCGGAAGTGACGGAGAGCCCGGCTGTCTCCGAGAGGAACGCGAATGACGTTGAGGATGGTGGTGGAAGTTCGAGGATATGTTGATGGAGCTACCATCAACAGATGAGCTAAAACAACTGTGGGATGACTAATGAGAATTACCCCCCAGTTTTTGCTCAGAAACAAAAATCGCCAAATAAAGAATATATGATGGTCCTGGATTCTTGGATATTGTATACATAGTTCGTAGATGCGGTATTGAATGTCTGTACGTGAGGATTTCTAATACAGTTTCTGGGTTTTGTTTTTGTTTTTGTTTTTGGCTTGGAACTTCACACGCTTGGCCGATTTCTTATTAGCTTATATTAAAATAGCAAATGATAACTATAAATACAGCTCAAACTAAAACATGGGAAGCCAACAGTGATCGGCATCCCCTCTCTTTCCCTTAAAAAAAAAAAGGGTATTTTTCAAGAAAATTTAGGGAGTAACAGCTACTGACAATGACTTTTTGTTTGGTTCGTGAATAGAACTTTTACTCATCGGATACCTTTTTTAAAATTCTGATTTCTGAAAATATGCATGATATTTGAAAAAATAATTTTGATATATTCGGTTAACCATTGAAAAGTGATCATTCTAGGGTGGCTTTCATTTGGTTGAGCATTTGCTTTTCTGAAAAAATTGAGTGAAATATCTATTATACCATTAATAAAGAAAAAGACCTTAGCCATTAATTTTGATAACTTAAAAATAGTTTTGAAAACAAAAAAAATATCTCAATTCCCAACCGGTGGCAAAATAGCTTTTCTATGCCCTTCATTGGTTTTTCTTTTCCATAAAATATATTAATCTTATTTCCATAAAAATACTACTTTTTAATCTCTCTTGTTTGAAAACCCCAATCAAATAAGATTTTTTTTTTCGTTTTTTCGTTGACCAAACTTTTCTCCATCTTTTCCATAAACCAAACAAGTCTTCCTAACTAGGTTATTAAGTAAGTAATTAAGTCAAAAAAAATGACACTAAAAGAAATGCAATATGGATATCCTTGGGTTATGGAGATATAACGGTAGCTCGTGAACCAACTATAAAGATAATATATGGAAGAAACATGGTCAGCGTAAAGAATTTATGCATGTCTGGGAATGTGGGCCACGTATACAGATGGCAAGACCATCCGTGGTATAAAGTTTTTGGGATGTTAATTTATATATATGCACCGCAGCAAGAACCTTATTCAAACTCAAATATTTGAGAAATACTATTCAATAATTGAATTTGGGATTTCTAGTTGCTAACTAGATAAGTACGATGATTGAGATAACACTTAGGGTATATTTAGTTCACGTCTGGAATTAAAACCGTAATGAACTGAAATAGAAATTGGCATGGATTGAAATAGAAATCGGAATAACTATATTTCTCGGCACTTTTGTTTTGTGGCTAGAATTGGAGCAGAAATATTTTTAAATAATTTTTTGGAAAATCTATTAAATAAAAAGATTTTTTTGAAAATTATATTTTTTAAATTAAATCTGACAAAATAAGATTTAAATACTGGAAGAAGAGTCAGAATTGAATTTTGAAGAATTGGAGAATATTCTCGTTCCTCTAGAAAAAGGAATACAAATGAGACTCAAAACACCTAAAGTGGGAATACAAATCCAACAACTTAATGACGGATATGTTCGCTGCTTGAAACGAGTATGATGTCACCATTCCCTTGTTAGACCCATGATTTGAAGAAATCATATACCATCCAACAAAATCTTGGTCTTTGTCTGCGTCATATTATAAAGTCTGTCTCGTCTGCTCCTGAACCTTTCAAAATATTTGTTGCTTGCACCTTCCCGGGCCATACCACCAAGGAAGGGACAATAGTGATGTGCTGCCATCGTAGAACCTCCCAAAACAATTGTAAACCATGAGTTTTTTCGAACCACTGAAGACTAATTTAACAATTTGTCAATAAATTAACCCATAAACCCTCTTAAATCACATCAAAAACTCTGTTTAAATCCTTTTCAGGGAGGTTCCGGGGGAAACGTAGCAGCATTCTTCTAATGTAATACCTCGGAAGCTACAATCACTCCCAAGACAAGCTTAGCCGACTGGTGAAAACAAGAGCTTTGCATTCCAAAGTGTTGCAGTCCGAAGGCCAGGCAACCTATTTTGACGGTTAAAATGTCTCTGGCCGAAGTAACATCAGTCCCTAGCTACTGACGTGTCCTTTTTTTGTCCTTTATTTGTGTTAGCATCAGCAAAAAAAAAATATTTGAAGAAGAAAAATGTCGTTCAAATCATTGATTCTTTCATGGTCAATCACTGGTCCATGTTGGTGGCATTTGGGGTCAGACCTAATTATCTGAAACGTGCGTGCTACAAAAAGATGGAACTTTCACAGGCATTATATATACCATGGTTAATTAATTTTGGCTCTCAAAGTGTGAGGATTCGTATGGGCGTGTGTTTAAAAAGACCATTATTCTATTTCTATATTCCTTTTCGTATAAATCCGAGATCTAAATTATTAGACAAAAATAGGAAACAGATCCATGGTTCAATACCTTTTTATAAAACTCGTACTTCAGAGAAATATCAGATAGAGTCGACGATTGTATTAAAAAGAAAATTTGCAAGTTTTTTTTTCAATTTTTTCTTTACAAAATATTGTCACAATTCATCCTATTTCATCATATCCGGGATGTGATATGGTTCCGAAGGATGAACCGGATATGAACAGTTTCAATAAGATTTCATTCTTGAAAAAAAATCCATTTTTTGATTTATTTCATCTATTCCATGACCGGAACAAAGGAGGATATACTTTACACCATGATTTTGAATCAGAAGAGAGATTTCAAGAAATGGTAGATCTATTCACTCTATCAATAACTGAGCCGGATCTGGTGTATCATAGGGGATTTGCCTTTTCTATTGATTCCTATGGGTTGGATCAAAAAAAAGTCCCAAATCGGTTATTCGCTGGATAGATTTTGGATATTTATATAGAATCAAGAAACCCAAATAATATTTTTCGGCTAGCCATTTTGGGTGAGGTTTCTAGGTTGTTACAAATAGTATCAAAGTGGACTCGACCCATAACTAGAGCTAATCAAAATTCAGGTCGGGCTCTATAGCAGAAATTAGGCCCGATGGCTATGTCCAGGCCAGGCTCGGCCCGACTGTCGGGCTTAAATTTTTGTCCAGACCCAACTTTATAAATCTGGTCCCATGCTCGACTTGACAGACTCGATTTTTCTTTGTTTGGAATCTGGATATGGGCCAGAATGGCCCAACCGCTTAATGGACCAAAAAATTTGGCTGATTTTTTCTTTGTTTGGAATCTAGAAATGGGCCAGAATGGACCAAAAAATCGGGTCGGGCCGAGCCTAGCCATTTTTAAAAGTTTCCAGGCCTGGCTTGATTTTTTGGTCAGGCCGCTTTTCCTGCCCAAGCACGACCCAAGGGCCTTTTTTTAATGTCCAAAATTTCGGGCTGGGCTGGGCGGGCTAGAAGGCCCGTGATCAGCTCTACCTATAACCTATATGGACTAGAGAACATTACAACACGGATCCATTTGGGGCCGACCATGGGCCGATTGTGGTGTTTATGATTAAATTTGAATAGATTTGAACTCCTACCCTGATGAGGATGTCAAGACTTGAACAGAAAGAGTATGTGAAGATCCGTGCGAGCATGTGTTTGGTCTCACATCGGTTATTCGCTAGGTAGATCTTCGGTACTTATTATACAGAATCAAGGAACCCAAATAATTGTTAAATTAAGTGATTTGTAAATGTTCCACTAATATAATGATTTTTCAAATTGTCCTTAACTAATTCTTGTTTCTACTCTAGAACTTCATGAATTTCACAAATTTTGATGAATACTATAGAGTACTTTTTGATATTATCGAATGATTATTTGCTTGGTTTTATTTTCTAATATTTTTGCTTCTTGTTTATGCCTAAGATTATCACTCATCGACATCCTTTTTTTAAGATATTTTTATATTTTATTTTTAATTTGTTTTCAAAATAAATAATTATTTTTATACTTTAAAATTATTATTTTTGGTTTTTATATATATTTTTTATGCACACATGTGCATATAAAGGTGGATTAGAATCCGGTTGACTAGATTTTCATTAGATCCAAGCAATTCTAGTTGGACAATGTGGACCCAATACTAATAAGTTGGGTCATTAGATAGGATTCACCACTTTTAAATTACTTACACATAAAAAAAAAATCATGTGATTTAAAAATTTCTAATTTACCGTACATAGAATGGTCAAAACAAGTATTTTAAATGACACTAAGTAATGCATGTTTTCAGCCACTCCAGAAGAGTCTCCAAATTAAATATTTTTTAGTGTGCAAGTAGGTTAAAAATAATAAATCACACCTAATGTTTTGGATCATTTATGTTGAGTCCCTATTATTCGGTCAAGATCTGGATCTGATCTGAAATTCAACGATTCTTAGAGTCGCAGATTGAACTTAATTAGTCAAGTTGGTTGCTTATTAATTTTGTGGTGGGTTACAAGAATTCCCTTATACATGGACTGGGCAGCCTATCTCCACAGCAATATTTTTCTACTTTACGGGCATGAGAATTAAACATGCAGGGGCCGTCTAATTCTATTTCCAAAGGACCATTTACTGAAAACCTAATCTTGGTTCAGCACCGAAACTTTGGGTCTTAAATTTTATTTTTTTAATCTTTTGATCCCCGTTCTAGAAATGTGGAACGATTTGGAGTCATGATAACTTGGAAGTCTTCAAGCGTTTTAGACTAAGATTTTGAAAAGAATGATGGGAAGATTAAGAATCCATCTAAAACTTTGAAACATGAATATAAAATTAACAGTGGAAATGCCTGAAGCTTATTAAAAAAAAAAAAATTAAGAGGGTTACCGACTAAGGGACCATGGTGGGTGAGAGCAAATAGACCGGCTCGGGTTGAATAAGATAGATCGGGTTTTGAGCAATGTTAATCTCCATCTCTCTCTGTTTTTTTTTTCTTGGTCAGGATGGACCCTTCCTTGTGCAAGTTAAATGCATAGATCAGTAGTATCCATGGACGGGTGACAGTATAAAAACCGAGGGAAGCCAGTT
The DNA here is from genome assembly GCA_025769935.1 of Phoenix roebelenii. Taxonomy (NCBI): domain Eukaryota; kingdom Viridiplantae; phylum Streptophyta; class Magnoliopsida; order Arecales; family Arecaceae; genus Phoenix; species Phoenix roebelenii. The sequence continues at coordinate 14,648,879 of JAOXJJ010001100.1, forward strand.
TATTAACAATTTTGGTTTTTTCGGCCAAATCCGGTCTTCTAGTTGTCCTATTAGGGTAAGATGTACCTGGAAACAACAAAACGAATTAGTTCTTTCCATGACTGAAGTTAGAAATTAAGTCCTGAATATAGGGTCTCCGGTCCATCTAGAACAAATTTGGTTCACGGAAAGAATATTTTTTTTACTAAAATATTTTTAATTAAAAGCAGATACCTAAATATATAATATCTGAAAAAATAATTTTTATATATTTAATTAACTAGGAAAAAATAGCACATTTTAAAGTAGTTTATATTTAGTTGAGCATCTGCTATCTGAAAAAGTTATGTAAGATATTTGTTATTTCATTCTATCTAAAGACTTAATGGTAGTTCCGCGAAAAAAAAAATTATCCCAAATTCCTAGGAATTGGACTTTCGTATATATCATATAGATTTCTTTTTATAAAATATGAAAATATTTTTTATAAAAAAAAACTACTATTTTTTAAAAATTCCAATCAAATATAAGACATCTCTTGTGCCCTAATTTTCTCCTTCTCGCAAACCAAAGAATTCATGCATTAGCATTACAGCAGCAGCGGCAAAATACAAAAGAGACAAATACAAAAACGGTCGATATTTACAAGCATTATGAGGCCATCTCTAATAACCAAAACTTTTAAATTTCAACTCTGATGAACAAAAAGGACCACCATTTTATGCGAGTGCAATGTAATAGCTTCAAAAACCCTGTCAAACTATATGTTACAAACTAACATAATATGTGCCCGAATTTTCTTCTCCCAAGCAGATGCTAGACTTTACAGAAATTATGTTAGATTATGACAAATTGCGTCACAGGGCATGGTGGAATTGTGTGTAAAATATGTTGCTCAAAAAACGAAAAGTAAGGACTGTAATGGCAGATGACTGGAAAGCCACCTACATTACACCGAAGCTGTACACAGTTCCCTCTCCAATCCAGAATATAATGATTTTTTAATGTATTAAAATTAATATTCTAATTTTATTTTTAACGAAAAGTAAGATGATCTTTTCTAATAAGGTTTTTTGTATGAATACCCTTCCAAAATTAATATTTGCATGTATACCATCGTAAAACACTTATTTTGTTATTCTACCCATTTTTTATCCTTATTTTTACATATGTGCCCACATCATCTAACACCGTTAAAAAATTAACGGTTTCAAATTAAAATAAATAAAATATCTTTAATAGGTAGATGTGCAAAATAAAACATTTGTACAGTGATCGTGATGGAAAACAAAAAATAATTTCAAAATTTTATTATATTTTTAATTAAAATAAATATGGTTTTTGTTAACGGTGTTAGAAGAACTATTATATAAGGGGTATCTATGTAAAAATAGTGTTTTATGAAGGTATAGAAATAAATATAAATTTTAAAAAGATATTTACATAAACTTAAATTTTTTAAGAAATATTTATAAAAAAAAACCTCTCTCTCTTTTTCTTTTTTCGGAGAAGAGAGGCAACTCCGGTTGGGGCATTAGATCACAAGGCACGTCATCCAGTGCGTTACGAAAGATCGAAAACCATCAAAGAGAGAAGAATCCAATCAACCTTTCCCAGCCTGACACTTGGTTCGCCCGCGACGAGCCAAACCGCCAAGCTGCCGTGGGCAACGTAACTTCGCGGAGACGGAACTTAGCTTTGGGTCAAAGCACGTGAGGAGTAGAGATAGTCCGAAATAGAGCTGTGACGTTATAACGGCCGTTTCAAGTGTTTCCCCGACTTTCAAATATAAAAATACATATAAAATAAGCTTCAAGATGATTTTTTTGTGCTAAATTGCAATATAATGGCAGTCTACGGAAATTGTTTGTATGTATAAAATAAAAATAATATTATTGTAATAATCTAGGATTTTATTCAATGCATAATTCATATGGAACTAAAAATATGTATCCATAAGTTCTCAAATGTTTCTCTAAGTATCGCAAATTCAATTACAAACATTATAATTAGCTTGTGGTCCCTATACTACAATATCTCCATATCC
>JAOXJJ010001100.1:14651693-14683615 GCA_025769935.1 Phoenix roebelenii
AAAAAAAACAAAAAGCTCACACCTTCATCTGGAAGATGGAAGATGGAAGATGGAAAAGATCTTATATGTTCTGGATTTTTGTTTGATCACATACCTATATCTGGTTTCTAGGACTTTAGACTTTGTAGGTTATATGAGAGAACACATGAATGTGGTAGATTTTTTATTATGAGAAATCTTATTTCCAGGACAATCCTCTGAGTCCACTGTCCTAGTGAAGGATATTAGAGTCCCATTAAGTTTATCTCCTCTACAAATTTCAAGCACTTTGCAACAGTTTGCGTGGCAGCTGCAAATGAACTGGTGAAGATGAAAGGAGTGGATATCAAGTTACAGTATATTACCATTACTGTCTTTTCGCCACTCTTTTAGTCCTCTTTGTCTTGAATAATTATAATAAACCTTAAATTTGAAAAATAATTATCTTTTTTGTTATCTTGGTGATTAAATGTCAATTTGTTTCATATTTGTTAGATGATTCACACCCCTAACTATATAATCTTTTGTTCTTTATCACAGGCTAAGTTCATGGATTTGCTTTATATAAATCTATTCATTTGCTTTCTATTGTCAGTGTTGATAAAATAGAGATTTGCTTCTTTGGTGCCCTGACAGTGAATTGGTCAGATTGTTGGATGGCAGAGTATGCACTCGCGTTAGCTGGCCTTTCTAAGATGAGGATGTCAAGGTAGGTGTTCGGTAATGTGAGGTTGGGCAGAATTAAAACTGAACATACTAGAAGTGTATTAAGAGTCACAGAAATTGAGGATAACATGATAGAAACCCAATGATGCACTGAGGTGTAAAGAAGGTTTTAACAAAGAGAGATCCTCAGATCTGCTGTGTTCTTGTGATACTTAGACTTTAGCTGGCCTCACATCCTTTGCTATATTATGACGCTATTGCATGATGAGACAAAATTTTGGATCTAATCTGTATTGCCATTCTGCCCGCACGTTACTGCTTAATATTCATGGTTAAGTTGTGTTCTCTCAAGCCTTTATTTGCTTGCTAATTCTCAACTCTTGATGACCAACTTTCAAGAAACAACACCTATGGCATTTGTCCCTTCATCAGTTTTTACTGTACGGGCAGTATAATATTTTTCATCATGTATTTGGTAAATTATGTTTTATCTGTTGCCAATATATCTGGGTAGTAATTCCTCATGCAGACCGCATCATCCTAGTTGATCGGGTACACTGAATCTCTGAAAGGCACCAGTATGTTATATATAATATTTTTTAAGGACCTTTTAAATACTTTATTTGTTTGGAAATTATTTTTGACCACTGTCCATTCTCTATTGTGAAAAGTTAGGCATTCGATACATATTAAAGTGAAGATTCAATATGTTTGTAAATAGAGAAAAGGATAAAACAAATAAACTGGCTACCTTGCAGTTGGATAAAGCTGCACTGCTTGCAGAAGTGATCAATCACGTAAAGAGACTGAAGAGCAACGCAGTGGAGATTAGCAAGGGTTGCACCCTTCCATCAGATGTTGATGAAGTGAGAGTTGAAGTTGAAGGAGATGAAATGAATGGCGGGAGCTTTATAATAAAGGCATCACTTTGCTGCGAGGACCGGCCGGATCTCCTTGCCGATATAAGACAAACACTCCAAACTCTGCAGCTGAAAACTATCAGGGCAGAAATTTCAACACTTGGTGGCAGAGTCAAGAATGTTGTTGTCGTGATGTGTGAAGGAAATGCCAGTGATATTGAAAAGAATCTTTACGCCTCGTCCGTTCACCAGGCCCTGAAGTCCATTCTTGACAGGGTCAATTCATCAGCTGACCTTCTGCCAAGGACTGCATTCTCTAACAAAAGACTAAGGATCTCACCATATGCATCCTCAAGCTCCTCCTCGTGAAACTTTTGCATGCTAAGGAATGATACAGCTGCTGCTCAACGGCACGCACATTTATGGTGCTGCTGTAGTTTGTTAGTTTATGTTCATATTGTGGTGGAAGATTTCCTATGGATATATAGGTGCTTGTGCTCGATATATAACTATTAGCCACGGATATTTGGGGGAAAGGCCTGGTTTGAGCTATATTAAGAATCACCATGACCGCCAGCAGATTTTTGTTAAAATGCTGTGTAGCTTCTTGACCTTTCCTCGAAAAGCACATTGTTGCTTATTTACTGATGTGAGTGCATGTATATCACTTTAATTTTAGAAAGCAGGTCCTGGACTACGTGGGTCTTTTATAATTGAAATAAAGCAATATATGCAAACTTTTCTTTTGTTGCATGGAATGATATGTTTTACTTTGTGCCGCAATTTGTATACAGATATGTTATATACGCTTTAGATGTTATTCTCATTTATTTTACTTGAATTCAGACTGTTGATATAAATCATGGTTGAAGGTAAAGGAACTTAAGAGATAAGGCCAGTTGTATTCATAGGCCACTTCTTACTATCTCATCAACCCCTCCAGACCTTCAGCACCTTTTGCAGAGAGACATGTATTCATAGGTCACTTCTTACCTTTTGTAATTTCTGGCTTATGCCCGGTTTGTTTCAAGAAAAAAAAACAAGTTGCTTGCTGTTGGTTAACTTGAGGAGAAGTGAGTAGGAGGATAGCTTTATTCTTTGTGTAAGCTGGTCCCTGAATAGTAGTGAACTATTTGTTCTTGAGATGCAGATCCTTAAGGGCCTCATGGCTCTTTTTGGTATTCCAACAAAAGTTAAAAGGATGTTGGCACAAGAGAGAGGTGCAGCACAGGTGAGAGAGGAGAGGGATTGAAGCATTTATGCATTGTGTTGGGCTATATGGCTTCAATACAATGCAAGAATTCTCAAGTAGTCCTCGGATATTTCATTCGATTAATAGGTTGGGATCGACCGATTAATAGGTTGGGATCGAGCTACCGGCAAGAGGTGCGCCGGAGACGTCGAACCTGTTAATGATGAAACTGGCGTGTTGGCTGGCAGACTCGATGCTGCAGTGTGGGGTTCATATCTTGCTACAAGGTTTAGGCTTCTTGGGTTTTCAATGACCTCCACTGCCTGAATATTGGGGTATAGTTTTTGTAGGTTATGATTTTTTTTTTTTTTTTTTGAGACGTACGTGACTTGTTCTTGGGAACCAATCTAAGATTTGGAGGCTGTAGGTTCCTTTTTTTTCGGTGTTTCTAGGGATCTTGGGTCACCTTGATCTTTCCTTGGACTTTTTGTTCCCATTTCATTACTCAATGAAGCGAAGTGATACTATTCCACCATTTTGAAAAAAAAAAAACACAATCTTACCTAATATAAATATATATATATATACACTAAGCCAAACAATAACGAAATTTTCAACAGTGTCCGTTCTTCCTATCCTTTGGACACTTCCATGCAACTTCTTTTTAAGAAAAGCAAAATCCTGGAAAGCATCCTTGGGTGGCATGCATCTGCGTGAGTCCAAGTTGCTGGGCCATGCGAGGTTACGATCGAGATTAGGGTTAAAAATGGGCCTGGTCCAGCCCAGAGACTTTTCGGCCGGGTCGACTTCAGTTCGGGCTTTCGGTCAAGTGCGAAATTGTACATATCGGGTTAGGACCTAAAAATAGGGATCATATGAATTTTGGGCTGGGGTGGAGTCTTTGCTTGCCCTGCGCAGACCTGGATATGTCTTACAGCCCAAGCTAGACTCGGATCAAAGCCCGATCTTCTGCCGGGACTTTTGGGTTTAGCAGAGCATTTGAACCAATTAGCCCAAGAACATCAGGTTAGTCGGGCTAATTACGCCCAATCAACTTAATTAGGTCAGGCCTAATTAGGCTTCGAGTCTGGCCAGGACTTGGGCTCGGGCTCTTCGGAAACAGTTTCTAGGCCCAATCTCGACGTGCAGCTCCAGCAAAACAGTTCTGAGCCAATCTAGGCAGGGAGTGTGGCCCATCCTGGCCCAATTCAGTTCTAATCAACGTGTTCGCATGCTTCGTTACCTTTAGTCGTGACGTGCCCTTAATTGCATTGACCCTAATACCCTTTAAAAAAGTATAGCCTGCGAGAATGTCTTTATGTTTCCACTTTCCATTTTGTAACATAAATACCCTTGTTTTTTCCCCTAAAAATCACCCTTGAATTTGGTCTTAGGAAATTTTGTAACATAATTGTGGTTATAATAGTTTAACAGCCCGACATGATTATTGTGCAAAAATAAAAAACAAAGAAATATCATTTTAATATAATTAATTTTTTCATTAGTCAATGGTTTTTATAGTCCATCTATTATCTAGTATACATATCTAAAATGGAAGCGCTTGTTTTTAGCCCTCCATTTTTGCCTCGTGAATATAATATTAATGGCTTGGATATTAATGATTTCAATTAGCATTAAAGTATATTGCTTAATATATGACATATATTAATGAATCACTATTAATGCTCATTATTCCTATACAACAAAAATTTGTTCTATTTATTATAATTTATTATATTTTTATATTATAATTCAAAAAAATGGTAAAGGCTCGTGCATTGCATTGGGCTAGTAATAATATAGCATTCTATTACATTCTTATATCATATTTCAAAAATATTTTTTTTAAAAATCTATATATTACATGGAGTGGTATTATTAATACTGATCTTAATAGTGAAAGTTTCTACATGCAGGTTTAGCTTGTGCAAAGTGTCTCATGTGATCTCGATGTTAGTGATGGAAGTTTCTATTCGGCCATAATACATAATATATAAAAAAATAGCTATTAAATTTTATATTTATTGTAATTTATTATATTACTATATTTTTTTATATAAAAGTTGGGAAAAAAATTATACCTTGCAAAAAAAGTATTGGGGGAATTATATGCTAGTGATAAATTATTTCTCAAACTTTTTGAAAGCAAATGCTTTCACCACAAAATAAATGCTATTTTCCAATCCTCCTCGACCCGTCCTTTTTGTTTTTATGCAATGCCAAATGTGCACAGCTTTGTTTTTTTAAAAAATATATCTAGCAAGCTTCTTTTTTTTTTTGTGTACATACCTAGAAAGCATTCTTGGGTGGCACAGAGCATTGGCTCTATATATGTCAAAGCCGCAGGGAGAAGACAACCGAGTTAATTGTATGTTTTGCTCTATTCTATATTCTATCTCTCTCAGGTATCTTAATTATTTAAAGCTTTGTAAAATTACATCGTTACTACTGCCAGCAATAATATACATCCTTTTTCTAAAATACTCCTTATTCATGTTGACTACACACAACTTTAGAAAGATGATGTCTGTATGTTCCCATTTTTTCCGACATAAATGCCTTTTTTTTTCTCCTTTTGTCGAGTCTCTTGGCTTCAAAGGCAGCAAGAATTCCAACATACGGTGGTATACAACAATTTTAAAAGCCCGACATGATTAATGTATAAAAATAAGATAAAAAAGGATAGAAAAAAAAATCAAAAATTATGATCATGAATTGTGATAGATGCTATAATCAATTTTACAACTAGTGACCAGTTTTGTAGTAGACATCAAACTATCTTCTCAACTAAACACTGCTACTGCTCCCTACCTTTAGAAAAATTTGATGCTCTAAAATTGAATTCGGCTCTTTATCTATTTCTACGTGGAACTATGTGTACAAGAAAAGAAAAGCGTCCTTCAGTAGCATATTGCATAAGCCCTAACGTAAAGCAGTTGGAATCAGTTTGGACCGAAACTTTTCCTCTCAATCTTCCTTAACTTATTACGGTATATGTTTGCCGCATCTTCTTCATTGGAATGTAGTGTTTTTTTATTCCCTGTTACCCCATTTATCATAAAACCATTCAATTGTCGTAGCCTTTGTTTTTCAAAAAAAAATCTCTTCATTTTTGAGTCAGCAAGGTGTTGAAAAAAAATGGTAGTTATGACATTTTAAAGCCTGGCATGATTAACGTGTAAACATAAAATTAAATAAGATAAGATTGGAAGAAACAACAACTAGCACCTTGAATTGTGATGGCCCTCTATTTTTTTTTATATATACAACGACGACTCACTCATGCATGAGTACAATCAATAAAGTTAAAAAAGGGAAGTTCTTTATCCAGGTAATATCTTCAAATGCCACCATTCTGCCTGTACATTTTTATTTTCTGCTCATATCTGCATAGTTCTTTCTTTGGGATCAAGAATTTAGTGGCAGTATATGCATAATTATCATTCCAGATTTTGTCGACCTCTTTGGTCATGAAGGCAAATATTCATTAACCCTCAAATATGAGGTGCAGGTGTGTTACTAATTTTCTTCTAAATTTCTAATAGATAGTCGAAGGGCCAACACTGCATCACTTCCAAATCCTCATCGCCTTAGGTATCTTCAGGCAGCTGCAATGTTTCCTGCATCTGAGGTTCTCCAGAGTTTGAAGCTTTGGGTCAACACATTACAAATTTTTGGTGATTGTTGCGTCCATTTTGATTGCATGTGAGTTGGAATTTTGACCTTATAAACTGTATTAGCTATCGGGTTACTAAGCTTGTGGTTGTATGCAACTTACTGCAATGGCTATAACCCATCCTTGAATGTTGAGATCAAATGAGATTAGTGTTTTTTTTTTCCAGTTGCAAATTTTTGTATAGGGATCATGCATCCTTATGAGAAAGAAATCAAGTCTTTATCATTTCTTTAACAGGAACAATGCTCAGGAAAATCATCATTTTGTAGAATGATATACCGAGTGGCATAATATTTTGAGTGAAGCAAAACCTGGATTCAAGATATTAGTTAAGAGCAAAGCCTATTTATATATTCATTTTATGAAGGTGAGGTGGTTGGGAGCCAGCAGTCTTGTCCTGCTAACGGGGCAGTGTTGCTTGAATGTTTTGGTAGGTGATCTGTTACATAGGACGTGGACTGATGGATGGTCCCTCTGCCTTCCTGCTTGCATGCCATCTTAGAGTGGAATATGATCCATGAATTTGGCTCATAAGCCCCAAAAGAGGGCCCTGTCACTGATTATGAGATATTTCCAGCAGGTGATTGATGCCGGCAGCCTCACTTGTTTGTAGGCCTCTGCTTTAGGGTTCTTTGCTGGTGTCTAGGGCATTTCTGTAGAAGTTCTTGGAGAGATGAATTAATGAGCTGGGGTCAAATCTGCTGTATTTGATTGTCTTTATTTTCTGTATCTACCCCAGTATCTGAGTCAAGACTTGTCTGACTCTTAAAATATTTTTTTTTAATGATCAAGTAATTCTAATTTAGAGTGTCTCTCATTCTGGTGTCATCCAAGCTTGAAATGAGCATATGGAGAGCTCACACATTTATGCGGGGTCATGCAAGCATCTGCAAATTTGCTAGTAATTGGTGGCTCGTGTGTTCATTGAAGAAAATCAAACGTGGAATTGGATATGGGATTAAGGCAAGGCAGCGTTTTGGGTGCTGGATAGCTAACCCAGGGATGGATAGTTTTAAATCCATGCAATAACTTTTAATCACTTATTTTTGGATTAATATTATTTTGCTTGGTTGAAGCTTGAGAGTTAGTGGGATAAGTTGGGGGAAGAAAACAAAAAGAAAACGGTAAGACCGGGTTGAGGGACCTTTGTGGGTTAAATTGTTAATTTCATCCTTGGGAGGGGGTTAAGGCCTAAGGGATAGGGCTGCGAATGGGCTGGGTCGGGCGTAGCCCCTAAACAAGTGCGGATTTTAGAGCTCAGGCCTAAGCATAACGCGACCATAATCAACCCCAGGTTCCGAGGCTCCGACGCTCCGTCCCGACCAAACTTGGGGTCATATGTCAATCTGGGCCGGCCCAAGTTTGGCCCCTCTATAGGCCTGCTTGGACTAAATCAGGCTCTCCTCAAGTTAGGTCGAACTGGGCATTCGGATTTAAGTTCTGATCTTGAACTGATTTTTCTTGGGCGACCCCAGCCAGGCCATTTTTTGGCGAGGGTAAAATTTTTATTAATATCCCATTTTTGGGCGATTTTTGGCTGGTTAAATGGGTAACGGTTCGCCGGGTCCTAACTTAGGAAGCAACAAACAAGCTTAAAAAGTTCCTCTACTTAGAAGGCTGCATCAGCGCAAGAGGACTAGGCCGTTACCTACCTGACAAAAGCTGAAAGCGATGACGCTAAATCAAGAGAAGAAAGTTCAAGTTGGACTGTGAAGAACAGTGCCTTCGGATACTAAACTATTATGAGTAACATGACAAAATAATAAATTATATTGCTTGCAAAAATTACATACTCTAGACCTTATCTCATGTTACTGAAATGATGGACTACATGTTGATATTTCAGTCTGTAGATTTTGAATGTGTGCATGGCGAATGGCAGGCGGTCGCCGAAAATGCCTCCCCTCCCAACTCAGGCTTTCACCAGCTCACTTGCACCGTATTTTCACGAAACTATGGTGCTGGCTCATGGACGCTCCCACTGTTCATTAATCTAAGGAGGCATCCTATGGGACATGAGATGCAGAGAAGAACCCATGCTGAAGTCTTCATAACTTCTTGTCTTTTATCTAGTATACTTCAAAAAAAATATCTATAAGAATCATCAAAGCCATGTTGAGAAAATGTGCATCGAAACTCGAAACGACTGCAATTGAATTTGGCTCAAGTTTGCTTGAAAAAGTCTATGCCAACTGAATGGAGTCAACCTCTATTATCTAGGAGTCGACTCATATGAAGCTTGAGTCGACCCCAGGGATGAGAGGGTCGACTCATTATGTGCTACAGTGAAGAAACATAGAGCTGTTTTTGGGGTCGCTTGCAGGAGTCCACTCCAGTCCTGCAGGAGTCGACTCAAGGTCTGCTCGAGTCAGACCTCGAGTCGACTTCAAGATTGAAAGAGTCAACCCTCTCAGGAAGACAGATCGTGCCAGTTTTCGATGCTGATACCTGAAGTCGATCCGAGGATGTCCGAGTCAACTCGAGTTTATCAGGAGTCGACCCCTGAAAGTGAAGAGTCGATTCCTGATCATAGGATTGATTCAAACGGTGGCAAGATGGACATTTTTGACTTAGGGTTTCGTAGGAAAGTTTCATTATGTGTTGAAAACCTATAAATAGGATTTTTTGTGAACCCTAGGTGTGATGAGAGCGGCTGTGGAGAGTTTCTTTTGAGTCTTATCTCTCTTGTAAACCCTAGGTGTGTAATCTCTAACAGGAAGGAGAGATCATTGTAACCCTTTTGTGTGTATGGCCTTCGTGGACATAATCCGTGTTGGAGGTGAACCATGTAAAATTGTTGTTTTTGTGATTATTTGATTTTATTCTCTACTATTTTTTCTTCTCAATTCGTCTTTCCACAGTTTGGATTCAGAAAAGAAAATAGTACGATCGAAAGATGAATGCTTTCATCCACAACAAGAGTAGCCATCACCCCCTAACGAAGATAGAGTGCTCTGGAGCTCCCACATCACCAAGCCCTGCTGCACTTGGGATCCCCCAACTACAGTAGCCGCTAAAAGAGGTAAACCCAACTCAATCCATCATGCAGAGAGCTAGGAAACAAGGACTACAAGTGGAGGCCGGGATTGCCGGACTCATGACATTAGCACACTCTTTGGCGTCCGGCTGCTAACCATGGACTTCAACTGGCAGGCAGTGGGCGCAGCATCTCCGGTGCCAGGGGTCCGTCAGCTTCCGCTTCTTCCCATTGATGGCGAGCTTGAAAACAATCTGATGCCCGTCCATGGTCTTGACGATGGGATTCACGAGTGCGGCCCTGGCCATCTCTGCCGTACGTCTTGTACCCTCTCCTTCTGAACTTTCCCGTATCCCGCCGTAGAAGAAGTAGGCGAGTCAGCATCCATGTCGGCGGGGACGCCGCCGACATAGATCTTGCAGAAGGCAATGCCGACGGCAGGCTGGACGGCGGCGGGTGTGCCGGCTGGGGAATTGTCATCCGGCCTTGGAGGAAGAACGTAGGGGACGAAATCGTACCCCTTTCTCTGCCAGTGGCCTCCTTGTGGATCACGACGGCCTCCTTGACGTCGCCGTCGGAGGCGTGGACAGAGCGGAGGTGGTCTCCCATTCGAGCTGCGGACGAAGAGCTTCTCCTTGGTCCGGCATGGCGTCACCTACGATATCCTGGGTGAACGGCTCTAGGATCTTGCGGGCGTCCTCCGTGGTCAGCCCAGGCGGCAGCGCTGCCGTCCCGATCTCTATGTAGTCGGACTTCGCTTCATGGAGGCTGAAGCGCCGCCGCGCCGATCCCGTTATCGTCAGACTTCCGCTTGTTGGAGGGCGGACCCATAGTCGGAGAAATGAACGGAGAAACCCCTACTTTCCGTTGTTTTTTTGATGTTGCGTGCTAATAAATCGGGAAGCAAACTGGAGACGGCTTCCAGAAACGAAAGAATGATGTACCTCCTCCGGTTCAAAAAAAAAAAAAATCATCTATTTACTTCGATTTCTTCTATATATTTTTGATATAACGTCTCTTCTCTATATCGAGTAATCTTTTTTTTGGTTGATTTATATCGGGTATCCCTTTTTTTTTGGCTATGAGATTATATCGAGTAATCTTTAATGGCACTGTTTTACCCCCGTCTTCACGCATCGATGGCATAAGAGCCAACTATTCTGTTTAACAATGGCTTAGTGCCAGCTTTTGAGCTCGCTTTTGCACTCGTTTTTCTAAACGTGGTGACGTGGTGCCCGGGGGCAAAAAACCATATCGCAGTGGGATTGATATCCCTTAAAAAAAGGAATGAGATGCGTACGGACTCTATCTCATCAAAGGGAGTACATTATCAATAGTTCGGGTGTGACCATATCAATCTTTAATATTTTTATAGCCCTTAAAAATCTAAACCCTAATAAGATTCCCTTTCACCGAAGCTTATCTATTTAAAACAGGTGTTCCAAGTTAAGTAAACGGGAATCTTTATAGAATTTGAAAATAAATAAAAGATTGCCTCTTCGACGCATCTATGTGCGTGGGTCCCGCCACCACTCCAATTCCGAAGCTGGCTCCCCTTAATTAGGTTTTCTTGCTTTCCCAACTTCTTTTTACTCGAGCGTCTCTCCCCTCCGCCTTTGTTTCATGGCCCCTCTCGTTCTAGTTCGAGAAATTCTCGAGTTCGTATTCGCTTTGCTCTTCGCTTAAAGTCGACTAATCTTTTCGGTATTTCTCCTGGGCTTTGTTTTTGATCGCAACCTCTTGACCTTGGCGCGCTTTTTTAGCGGTATATGATGCATGCCCTTTGGATTTTTCTGCTCTTTTTCGTTGTTGTTGTCATCGTTGTTTTCCGAGTTATTCTACTTCTTGGTGTTGGTAATAAATTCCCTACTTTACTTTTATTTACAGTCTAATTGACGATAAAAGGGAGATTTTATTTTATTTGTTCTAATGTAATTCTCCTGATGCTGAATTAATAGTTGTTAAGATTATGTATGTGACGTTGTATGAAACGACATCTTGTATGCACTACTGTTCACAAATTACATTGTGTGAGATGTTCCAGAAGGGGATTTCTAATCTATTTTGCATATGTGGTAGTGTTTCTGCTTACCGTAGCAATAGGGTTTTGAACAATCGGTTGGCCTATTATTTCGTTCTCGCTATTTGCTATTTCTTGACAAGAATTCGAAATCATGGTAGAAATAAATTTTTGTGTCCTTTCTGTTGAGATCATTTGTGTTTTAAGTTGATGTGGTTTTAGGTATCCAGCAATAGGCTGGATACCTTTCAGTTACAGATCCTTGTTCATCTCTGTGACTGGAGTCCATCATGCGAATATATGTTGGAGTTCATAGTTTCCTTCTTTCTTTTGTTTCTCTGTTTCATGAACTTCTTTGAAGGAGGAGTTTGTAGCGTATTTCAGGTTCTATTTATTAACTGTTTAGTAGTAACATGCTCCCGTGTGTTTTTTGGAGTTCTGAGGTTTAATTTTTTCTTGGTGTGACAAATTCTATTTTAAAAGGATGTAGCTGTGCGGGAGGTGATTTTTATAACGGCCTCCTGTAGAAACGCCGTTTGGACCAACCCTGATTTTCAACTTAAAAATCTCTTAAAGCAAATATTTTGGCAATGCCTGGTGTAGGATATGAACATTCGAATATTTTTGTTATCCCAATTTAAACACCATAAGTATAAACAACTACTCATAGTTGATATCTTTGCATCAATGTTTTTAAGGGGAAGAAAACAGGATAGCTATGTTTGAATGGAGAAATATCTCTGTGATTGTGTGTGCATGTGCATGTATGTTTGTGTGCGTGGGATGAGGGCAATGATGCAGGGGGAAGTGGCTGTCATATGATCTGCCCATGTGACTGCACAGTTTCCCTTCTATTTGATCTCTCTTCTATTCATTGTCACCTTCGATGTTATAAGCCACACAGAAAGTTTAAAATTTATTAATGAGTCATACTTCCAAGCTTAGTCCATCATGGATACAGGGAGATGTTCTTAAGCTTTGTGTTTTTGGGAAAGAAAAGAAAGCTGTTATATTACAAATTATGAGTAGTTCTTCAATCAACATAGGAGGGCATGCTATGTAATGGATGCCATTCAGTTCTATTTGGGGATATCAAGTAAATTTATAGTATTGAGGTCAACAATATTGTAGTTTGCAACGTGATCTTGATGCTAAATAGATTTGTACCATCAACTGTAAGGATAACTGTCACAAACTTTAATAGGAAATCAGCAGAGGATAAGTCCTTGCTGATAAGTTGCAGTCAAATCTTCATTAGTCCTCTTCCTATGGCTGATTTTCAATCTCAGTATAATATTATTTCACATGTTGTAAATGCTACGTGAGATGCATTGGGAATTATAGCAGCAGAACCTACAATCTCCTTTAGGTTAATCGAAAATCTGTGATCAATGGGCCTTAAAGCAGGTGACTTAAAATTGCAAACTTTTATTGGGACCAATGCCATCATCCTTGAAGGAAGCCTAGCCTAATTGTTTTTGTGTAGCGGTTATTGAGTAATTTCATGCTAATCCATTTATACAATTGTTTCTTCTGCTTTCTTATCATAGAATTGGACTGATATTTTCATCCTTAGGAGTAAACAAATGAATGCCTTATCTCACCTTGAATGTTTAATTGTGTGTGCATGTGCATTTGTGTTCTTTTAATGTGCAGTTGGTTTATACATATTGTGTTCGTAAACATAATGTCAACGCCCAACGAGTATGAAAATTAAAATTTGAAAAAGTTTGATCAATAAAACTTCCATGATAAGGGAGGGTGATGAATTTTTCTTGATTCTTTTTCTCTTCCAGGAAGCTTATCTTTGATCAGTATGGATTTTACATGTGAAAACCCAGGGTGGGCTTTCTCTCAAAAAGAAAATCCATCTTGGGCTGACAACATATATCAGAAGGTAGAAAAAATGTGCACCAATAAAATGGTTCAGGTTGGCATCTTTTATCTTGAGCAGAATAAGTAGTTTATTAAGTGATTTGCCTAGTAATATAAGATCCTTATCTTTTTCCCCTCATCAATCAGTTATTTTCTTTTTTATTCTTTCTTATAAAAAATAATATATTATTTTGTTGGACAGGTTCCTCGCAAATATGTTAATGTAGTGGGTGAACATGTTAAAAAGTTCCTTGATGAGGTTGATGAATGGCTCGACCCTTCTAGTAATTGTGCTAAGGAGATAGATTTTGATAAATCTATTGATAATGATTATAAGAAATCAAGTGAAAGAGTTGATGAAAACCACTTAAATGAATTAGCAACTTCTGCCATAGAGGAGCCTATCATTTCTTCAATGGAAGATATGAAACTTGTCACACTCCCTGATATAACCCAAGATACTCCAAGCAATGAACATGTAAAGGAACAAATTCCAGCTGAAACTACAGATTCTAGTTGCACAGGTGTGGATGGAAATTATAGAAAAACTGCAGATGCATTCACATCTTCTGACGTCACAAGTGCTCTGTCAGCTGATGAAGTCCTTCCATCAGAATCCCATAACAATATGGTGCTTGAAGAAAGGTTCATTGTGTCGGGCAATAATACATCAACTGAAATATGTGGTATGCATTTTCTGATCAACCACGTACAGTATTTGCTTATTTTGTTGTTTGCATTGCAGGTGTTATGTACCATTTATAAATTTTCCTAAATAGATGTCATTGCAGGCACCTCTACATCTATGGACACAGCATCTCTTGTGCAGTCTCTTGGAAACGAACATGAGCAAAAAATTGGAACTAATAGATCAGAGGCTGATGTGCAATTACCCGAATCAGGTATGCGCTTAACTTCCCAATTGTTTTCTTCCTTGTACTGGCTGTTCCATTTTATCACATGTGTACTATAAAGTATGACTTTGATTCTAATATCTTCTAGTGGCTCATGCACTTTTCTGCATATTAACTATAAAAAGATTTGCCAGATCCTTGGTCATTAGTCTGCCTAAATTGGCTTGATAAGTGGAATGTAGGCCTCATCCATGTGTTTTCATTGACTGGCAGTTTTCCATTAGGAATATTAGTAATGCTTCTTATGAGTCAACCTAGGTGTGACCACATCTACTATCTACTATATCCTTATGCTAAAATTTTAGTTTCCTACGTATTGGTTTTCCAGTAATGTTTTTTGGACATACTTTGAGGTTATAATATAATCCACCAAGCTTCTTTAGGGATTGAATTGAGTCTCTCTGCCACTGTAAATTGCCATTGTAAAGTGTCAGAAATTAAAAATCATCAGTATTATGTCTCTATTCTTGTAGTGGTTTCCCCGAACTCCCTTTTGGGCCTCTTTGGACGTGTGGGCACCTAATTCCTGAATATAATAAGCTGGCAGGAAAGGGGTGTTGGGAAATAACTTAAAATGGGCAAGAATTTTGAGGGGAGTGGAGGTGCTCAGAATCAGTAATCTTGACTTGATTTCATAGAAATAAAAGAAACCGATTGAAAGAAGATTCCATATCTCTAAAATTGGAATAATAGAATGCCAGACTCCTCTGATCTCTAGATTTTCTCAATCATGGTTTTAGCTTCTTGAGAGTTTTTATGAGAGAGTACATAATCCACGGATTACTGGCTCGGGTTCCAAACAGGCCCTTAGTGTCAAAAAGTTGTGCTTAAGGTTTAATGTGATACATCACTTGTAAAATTACAAAGTCAGATTTAGATTCCTTTTGTCATTTTCTTCTGATATATCTTCATTTTTCTAGTTCAACAACGGTTTCCTTCTGCTGAGCAATTTTTGCTTTTTTCGTCTACCATCCCTTACCCTTTCTGCACCATTATAGTATTAGAACTGAAAGCTTTTAAGATTAGAGGACGTTCTTTCATAACTCAGAACCTATATCGAGGTTTTGTTTTGATGGAGAAAAGGGAAATGAAAAGCTACTATCAAAACTGCAAGATGGTAAACGGAGGGTTGGCTTGAAGACCGAAAATTCTGGACTTTTGGCTAAGAAATCAGGCTGTTGGGCTGGGCTGGGAATTGGCATGAGAGCTTCAGGTTGAACAAGTTTGGGCCAGGATCAGACTTAGGATTTTTAAATTGGAAAAAAGGGTTCCTACCAAGACTTGTTCCAAGCACAGCTTGAAGATGCAGTCCAAACTCTGGCGGAATCTAGGCCTTGTATGCTTTGGCCTTTTTGGGCTTGAACTGAGGCTCGAGCTTGTTGGTTTTTACCCCAGGCCAGGCTTGAACAGACCCCAAGCCAGGTCTTACCCAACCAATTGATGCTTCACTCCCTGAAATTCTCAGGGCCATTTGTGCTTCACTGAGCACCTCCTGTTTAAACATACCATACCTTCTTGTTGCAAGGGACATATAACAAGTTATTTTTTGATTTTTGTTATGTCATATTTCATTTTCAAATGTTCACCCATCTGTGTTCTGACATTTACTGCTACATGCAAAATTTAGTACAATGAACTTTAGTTGACCACTTCCCCTCAAAAATGAAAAAAGGGGAAATCAGTTTATCATTGCTGATCTTGCATCTGGGCAGACCTGCTTTGTCGAATTGTTGATTCTTATAGATTTTAATTCCTCAAATACTTGATAAGTGGTTTTGTAAGTTCAGCCGTTTCAGAAATTTCAGACTTCTCTGGTAGGGAAGACTTGTTCAACGGTACTGATCTAGCTGACCTGAGTGCAGAACTCGGAGAATTTGAGGATGTAGATCTTCAGGATAGCTGGGATGATGATGATGAAGACTATGAACTTGCTTCAGTCTCGTTTCAGGAATTCAAGAATAGGTCATACAAGGTAACTTGCAATTCATAGATATTATACTTTCATATTAAACAAAACTAGCACCAACACTTGTGTGTGTTTATCTAAAATGTCTACACTTGCTTATACATGATCTGAGCGATATTGGCCATGATGTGCTCTGCAAATCATGTGATTATACACTTAAGGTTGATTTTCTATGTTCATTGTCATGAGAAGGTGCAGCTGCCTGACATATTAGTCTTGTTGTGCATGACAAATCATGCCATCCTTTTTGTATGATGCAGTCATCCAGATTTACCAGGATTTTGCATTAGTTGTTTGCTATTTGATTATCATTCATTATATACCATGATGGTGCACTTCTATACTACTATTTAAACGATAGTTTCAAAATTAGAATATGCTTTTTGATTCTGTCAATTTTCATTCAAAAAATACACTTCCACTTATCCTAAAAATTCTTTAATTACTCCAATTGCTCGCTCTCCTGTCTCAGGGATCACATTGTGTTCTCTCTCTCTCTGCCCCTCCCTCCCTCCCTTTTTTGATTCAGATGGGTCCCCTTCCTCCTCCCCCTATCTAACTCCATTAGTTACTTCTTTCTCACTTCCCCTTCCCTGAATGGACCACACTAAGTCAAGAACATATACATGCAAAACTTCCAAACATATTGGACTATCCATCCTCGCTCTCTCTCACCTTTAATTCACTTAAAATATGTAAACTCCCCCACAACCCGCTTTCCTCTTATCGCTCCCACCAGCATATCCTCCCTCAATTTCTCCACTTTCCCCAGCCTGTGTGCAAATAATTATAAGGAAAAACAAATGCAGTGACCACATGAACAACCAAACAAGTAAGGAAAACAATTAGAAAAATAAATAAAATTCATTAGACATGATTTAATAAAATATTTGAAAGATAATTATTTGATAGAAAACAAATAAGAAAAATTGGAGATACCGGCTAGAAACAAATAATCATAATAAAAAGATTATGAGAGTAAACAAATTAGGAAAATATAAATAAACAGCTGCGAACAAATAAAGAAATATTTTTATTCTTATTATTGTTTTAATTTATATAACTGTAAAATTTTATAATGTTTTTTCTTGAAATGTGCATTGCACATGCTGATTGCTAGTATCCCATAGATACATGACATGCTTTTTGGTATTATTATAATTTACGTCATATCAACTTCCTTACTATATGGCATTAGTTTCTACTTGTCTATTATAATTTACGTCCTATCAACTTTAGTTTCTACTTGTCTCGCCTTGTTCAAATATCATTATTAATCAATTGAAGATAGTTTTGCAGTTCTAGATATACGTAGCAGTGCGATCATTTTATTAGGTGCATCAAATTTATAGCCATGTACATGCTCATGTGCATATAGGATGAATGTATTCTCATGTCAGGTTAGGTTAAGCAGCTACCTAATCCATTTTGGTCTATGTATTAAAGGAACCCAATTGGAACTTCAGATATTAGTGGGATCTCCATTTAGACCAAATCAGATGCATTGTTTCATGTTGGTATGGGTTGGGTAGGGTCCTGTTGGGTGTTTGGATCTAGTCTTGTTGGGTTTGAATCTGGGTTGGATCTTGGGGAGACCATATTCTTTTGCAGCCCTAGGTGGATCTTAGTGCAAGTTCTTGTTTCACAGACATTTGTCTGGTCAGACATAAGTGCTGAACAGCCATTCGATCTTTATTGGAATCATGTACTTCAGTGCATTTCTCCCCGACTTCACCTAGTGAACATTGGAAACCCTGTTGTTAGTATCCTACCAAGATTGCATAGCTAAATCTTAGACCCTGATTTTCTGGATCGGAGCATGGGTCACCTATCCACTTTAATCTCCTTTCTGGCAGATGGAATCTGTTGTTTACCATCCCCTGCTGGTTCTTATGTAGAAACTGTGCTGATCATCTCTCTCGCTCTCTCTCTACACTCGATTTATTGATGCAGATAAACATGATCTGCAAGCATGAATATGCTGACATCGTAATAGTCGATCGATTTCTTATTATCGAAGTATTTAAACCAACACTCAGCCAACTCTTGCTTGATTTCATTTCTTATAGGAGGGTAATCACTTCCTCCTGTTGAGTTTTAGTTCCTGTAGTTTTCTATTTGCCATTCTTTATGATGCATCTGCATCTGGAGTTTTGGAATAACCACATTATGCAAGTATTTTATGAACTTTGCTCTTTGTGAGCCAAAATTTGCTGGCTGACAATTGTTTTCTTCATTAGAAAAAACTCAAGGCTGCTATAACTTCAAAACTGCGGCTGTCGAAGAATTATGGGCAGGTAGCATATTGGCACCAGGATACCAGTAAGCCAATGCAGGACAGACAAGGAATTACTGCTCCGTCGTTTTCGAAGTCATCCTCTATTCACGATACCATGGAGTCTGATTGGGAATTCCTGTAAGGTTGTGAGAAGCTGCTAAATAGTCATTCCAGCTAAGCTAGCTCTTTCTCTGCCAAGCCATGAAGAAGGAACACTATGATGCTGGCCCAAATAGGCTATGCAGTCTGATAAATTAATAATAGGTCATGCTTCATTCATTATACGAGCCAATTTGCTAAATTACTCACTACACATTTGTGCTTCCCTTTCTGTGGGCGAAGAAAAAGAATAGTGCTTTCATTAGGAACTTTATTGCAACTAGAGGTTTTGTTCATATATATATATTAGCATGGCATTTTGTGTAACCATCATTTTTGTAGTTTTTGGTTATGCGATCAGAGTTCTCAGTATTACAAATTTAAAGCTCATTCTGGTTCATGCTTAAAAGAAAATCTGGTCCTTGCCCAGGAGGTTTCATTTCCTCAGCTGCTGCCGCATGCTCCAGTTCTCTGAGGAGTGTATTTGATGAATGCTCATGTACATAACTGGTTCTATTGTCCCTCATATGGTTCCCTTCTCTAGAGTGCCATGACAAAGAAAAAAAAGCTTTTTTCCCTCCATTTGAATGATGGGAAGAGCCTGGTAGCCGGGCACGGTTTGGTTCTGCAATATTCTGGCTGCAACCTGGATTAAGCGGGCAGTGATCTTTCCGTGATAACTTCCCAATGTATTGCAAGACATGAGAGAGAGATGAATCTTATAGGGATCTCATCCAAAGAGATTAGCTTGAAAGCTCTACAGGTAGCCAAGATCTTTGCCTTGTGGTCTGGTGCAAATGTAGTTGTGCTGTAGTGCAGTGCTTCTTAGCCTATACGGATCATGAGTTGGGTCATTCTGATGCCAGAAGGCTAGCCAAAAGATACTATTTGGATGTAGCCAAGATCTTTGCCTTGTGGTCTGGTGCAAATGTAGTTGTGCTGTAGTGCAGTGCTTCTTAGCCTATACGGATCATGAGTTGGGTCATTCTGATGCCAGAAGGCTAGCTAAAAGATACTATTTGGATTTTTGGTTCTATTCAAGCATCGAATATCTCCTTGTTGCATAACTCTGATATGAGATTAAATATATATCTCTATCATGATGTCTACTTTGTATTGCAATTTGGCTGAAGTGATGTAGCCTCTCTTCTCTTTTTTTTAGGGTTACAGGTGCAAATGTTGGTTCTTTTGCAATTTATAAGGATGTGTGGGGTGGAATCCTTATGGGCCTTTGATGATGGGTCAAACATTGAGGACCTCTGACATTCCCAATCCGTTTAAGACTGGGATGGTTTAATCCCCATCTCTTCTGTCCCATATTCATCCCATTTGCACGGTCTAGCATCTGGCCGACCTTCGCTTCCAACATGGTCATGGTGGCGTTGTGAAACTGTGTCCATAAGACTTCCAAAAGAGCAAGTTTTTCTTCGATTAGGAGCAGTGCATCTGCGTGTGCACGTAGGTGAAATCAATTAAGAGCCCAGCTCATCACATTAGTGCACTCCCTAATCACTAGCATTTGATATGAGGCCCATACATAAGTGGGAATAGGCTGATACAGTGATTTCAATTTCTCTTCCAATTTGGACTGCCCACTCTTCGTCGAGTTAAATGAGGTCAGGTTTTGCACAGCCAATGAAATTGTGCAATGTTCCCCAGCTATTGAAATCTTACAGCCAGGATTGCAAACAATCCAGACTCTATGATGCATCAAGATTATCGCACTGTACAAGTATTTAATAAATGCATCTTTTATTTCATTAAACAGCAATGCTACAAATATGAAATGCAATATAACTTTCATTCTCTCCTAGACATGTAACCCTTCCAACTTCCATACGACCAGCACTCGGCAAAGTCGAATTTGAGCATGGGTCCAGGGTCAAGATCTTTGTTAATAGACAGAAATCAAAAGTGAAGCACAAATTAACTTAATTTTAGATCAAAGCATACATAACTTAATCTTTTATGATAAGGAAAATCCAGGAACCTAATTATTGTATTTATCGTTGTCCCGGCTCCAAAAAAAATATTATAGTGGGGTTGAAGGGCTGTATGATGTTTTGCCGAGCAAGCCATTTCCCTCAGGGTTCTTCCCTACCCTCTTTTTTTTTTTGGCATTCTTTTACCACGGTTCCCACCTACATTTTATATTTCAAGCGTGCTCGGTAGCTACGACTTTCTATTTAACAAATGTGCATACAATATTTCGTTCCAGGTATCTGGAACGCCAGGCAGGCACCAATGGATGCAATCGGCGTAAACGTTGGGCTCCGATCTCTGCTCACTTGTTAAAAGCTTGCCTCTTCTCTCGGTGTAAACCGATGCGTGTCCGTCCTTGCGGAACTCTGACAACTGGGTGATGTTCAGCAGCGTCACTTTTACCTTGAGCCCTCGCAAGGCATCTCTCACTGCCCCCATGATATCCAAGCTAGATCCTGTCCCCCAGTATGGACCTTCGATCGGATACGTCTCGTTGAAGCAGTTCCCACTGCTTCCAGCTTTCCATTCCCAGCTCCTGGACAATTGTAGCACCATGTAACATCAACAAAGTTCATATTACTAGTTCCGAATTAAACACGATGGTCTTCTGATGTTTTTTTTTTTTTTTTTGAAACTTACCATAGATGGGTTGGTGATGAGCTCATAAAGAAGAGCTTCTGGTTCTGAGGATTGACGGTGGATTCAATCCATTTAGCCCAA
Organism: Phoenix roebelenii; assembly: GCA_025769935.1. Classification (NCBI taxonomy): domain Eukaryota; kingdom Viridiplantae; phylum Streptophyta; class Magnoliopsida; order Arecales; family Arecaceae; genus Phoenix; species Phoenix roebelenii. Next base: position 14,672,899 of record JAOXJJ010001100.1, read on the forward strand.
GTTTGTAGAGCCATTCTATATGCAGTGGGGACACCGTACTGCCAGATGTCAAGAGTGCCAATTCTGTTTCAGGTTCGAAAGGATTATAAGTTGCACGGTTTCGGATCTTCTTCATGAGTGAATTTTAAGGTTTATAGAAACCATATGTCAACTGAAAGTTAAAGAATATTTGTCTCCATGCTATCTGTCTGTGAATCACTAATCAGTATAGAATTGTGACTCCATGGAATGGAGAAGCGGGGAGGGAAAAGGAGCTACTCACGTGGCGTTGATGAGAGGTTTGTACATCCACCACACATAGCTATTGAAAACCATGACATCGACTCCCTTCCAATTCCGGCCATGCTTGGCAATAGAGTCTAAATGGACCAGCCTCTTCTGCACCGTGTGCTTCGTAGCATGGTCGGAATTTGACTCCACGATGAAGGGAGCCCAGTAGAACTCGATTGATGCATTGAACTCCTAATAACCAAATTAAAACAAGCGGAGTGAGTGAAGCATACGTAGGTTTGAGCTTTGAATTCATGATTCACATTGAAACTTTGGTGCTCGGAAACTAGGCTAGACCTACCTCTGCTACAAAAATTTTCCTTGGAGGATCCTTGTGCAGGTACTTCTTGTTGTCAGCCGCACCAGATTGGAGGAGGCACACCATGGACTCCCACTGCGTTCTCTGAATCGAGTCCCCTATGAACATGAGTCTCTTGTTCCTCAGGCTCTCCAATAGCTTCACAGCATCAAACCTGAAGGAAACCAGTCCAGCACGCATTGTACTCCCAAAGCCCAGAAGTCAGAGCTCTAAATTAAGGTTTAACACACAAAGATAAGGGTGATGCTGACCTTGGCAAGTCACATGAATGGGGTTTCCACCTCCACTTCTGATACAGGGAATCGGGCCTCCCATTTCTCTGGCAAGTCAGTTGCCTGGTCAAGTAGGGGCAGCTGTCTTCAGTATAGAGAGGGCGAGAATTATGCTCATCCAACACCCACTTTCCCTCAAAGAGATTGCATCTGCGGTCGAGAACATGGTCCAGTTCTGCGGCATTTCTTCTTGCAGAGCTGAAGATGGCCGGAAATGACCGACGGAGGGCACGACTCCAGCTAGCACTCGACGTCTCTGTGACTAATCTTGTGGTTCCAAAGATCAAAACCGAAGCCAAAATGAAGGGGAAGAGGGTCAGGACACGGCGATCGGTGGGTGGCGACTTCATTTAGGCAGGCATGTAGATACTCGAACACGTCGTGCATTTGAATCTTCTCTTTTGTTTTCCGGTGGGGGGTTGCTTCCTCTTGAAGTGTTTCGAGAACACTCATGCAACCACTCCTCGCAGCAGTTGCTACGCGAGACACGCTTTCCGGATTGCTTGTTGCGAAGGAAATCACCGGAGGTGATGGATGAGCTAATTTTGTCAAACAGGTTGTAGGCTACGTGGTTGAAGCGGTGAAGCCCCGCCGATTTCATGAATGGTCTTAGGCTGGCTAACCTAATACCACCAATGGGTCCGCCGGCCTCATGAACGACCTTGCTGGTGAGAAAATAATTGGAAATGCAGGTGGTGGAAAACGGTGGTTAAGCTGCATCCATCAACTCTTTGTGGCTACATCATAGAAATAGCTCAGGTCTTCATGTAAGTCGTCATCATGAAGCAATTTAGTTCGGTAGAAATTTCGTTCGATCTAAATCCAATCCATATTTCAATAGCTAAATTTATATCTAAATTTAACCTATTTTTATTTTCAACAACTGAAGTTTATTTATTGAACCTTTTTAATAATTAGTTTCAAAAAAGCTGCAACCACAATTGATAGAGAATTGATTCTGATGGTAAAACATTAATCATGTACTTAAAAGCAGTCACCGGTTGATGAGCATGAGGGTCCATGATATGAGAAACTCTTTTGTTCCTAAGGAAGGTGGTGCTGCAGGTGCTCCAACAGAAATCATGAAGATGATCTACACTCATATAAAAAAATATATATGTACCGAACCCTACAAACTTATGGTCTTAATAGTTTTCTACCTCCAAAACATCTTGCTATCTCGCTTCCTTTACAAGGCAACAAAGCTAGCCCAAGAATTACAACATCATGCTAACATTTTGTTTAGAGTCAATATATAGAGCATAGATTGCTAATACGAAAGGCAATTGTGAGATTCACAAGTAAGGGTAAAATATGAGAAAGGTATATATATAAAAAAAAAAATCTAATGTAGGTCGAGACATGAAGGGCTTGCCATATAGGAACTTCGAAAGCCTATTTTCAGAATTCTTTTTTGGAGTTCGAATTCGTTTTAGTCTATGCTTGGACCGGACAAGAGCCTATTTGCCAAATGGCAATGATAGGAAAGGGCCCATATTTTGAAATCCATGTTCTGCTGTGGGCTTTGCTCCATTATGGCCAGTCTGAGGACATTAAGAAGACAAGCCCAGTCCAATTGGTACTTGCCAATTTGCACCCTTCTCCCACTGAGAACAGCTTCCCGCGAAAAGCGGAAGGCTATAGATGGATGGTGATTTCTTCATAGCTGCTTTATTGAGGAAGGCTTCCATAGGTGCTTCAAATCAGCACTACTCCCACGTCAAAACATTCAATTTACCATATTGATACCCTTTCTCAGCTTTTCTCATAGCAAGGGCTGCAGTTTATTTCCTTCTTCGTCGCCCAATTGCTCAAATTGGCTGTGAGATGAGGGAGATGAGGTGGTTTTCTTCTCCGTAGAGTATGATGTCCTTTTCCATGTTTTCAATTTCCCTGCATCATTTCCATTTATAGATTTCATGCTATTTTATGATTTTTGGTTTCATGCCTATTCATATCTTCTTTTTTCCTGCAATGTTTCAATTTCCAGATTTCTTGCTATTTTATGAGTTTAGGAATCCATGCCTATTTCTTACCAGGGAGCCAAAGGAAACTTTTCTCAGTTATTATATCTTCACAGAAAATGTCAATTATATTTAGTCTTAAATTATTATATAAAAGCTCTGATGCAAAATGAACTTAAGAATATGCCAGATTTTTAGCTTCTAAGTTTCTTAAATAATTATAGATTATAAATTCTAAAAAATGATATCTTTGAAGAGTGCTTATTTCCTAGAATTGTATGCATTCCCTTCTGGTTTGTCTATTGGTTATAGACACACAGTCATGGTAGTAACAAAAAGAGAAATTTAGTTATGTACATGAAAGAATCAGAAGTATAAATGCTTATCACTGTCCTATTTCCTCTTTATAAGAAGCAGAAATAACAGACTTTCACTTTGTTGGCTTTCCTTTTTCAATTTCTTCTTTTCAGTGTAAATTTTCATTGATTGGTCTTGATACTATGATAATCACTTGGTATATTGCTAATTTATCTCTGACCGGTCTACCAACTGCTATCTGTAAGTAAACAATTTTAGAGATACTAATGTAAGATGCTTACTAGAAATGTGCCTCTTCTGCTGCTTAGACTATCTAATGAGGCCTCAAATTTTTAGTACGTTATTTAGCTGTTTAAGGTTTGTGTTCTTAGAGGGTGAGCCTTGGCTTGATGATAAGTTTGCTCCATTATGACTCGGAGGTTACGGGTACGAAACATGAAATAGCATCTCCATATTTAAGTTATAAAGATGCGTACATCTGACCCTTCCTAGACCCTGCAATGGTGGGAGACTCGTGCATTAGGCTATCTTTTTTTACGTTTGTGATCTTCTTATTCGAATTATTTTGTATCAATAGTTACTTTATTTCATTTTGCTTGATATAATTATGTGTAGCTTGGCTAGAATTTCCTTGATACTCGGATAAAGGTAGAAAAGTAATATGTTGACTGTTAGATAGAACTAGAAGGAAGCAATGTGAAATTGGAACAATTGCTCTGATGGGATGTTGAATTGCTTTAACTTGTGTTCTCTTCATTCTAACAATTTTTTCGTTAGTAATTTATCTCTGATTATTTTGCTTTTGCATAACTAAACTTGACTAGAACTACCTCCTTGGATAAATATTTATATGCAAACATGGCTGGTGGAGAAAGGAGGAAGGAAGCACTGGAGCTACTGGACATGCACTAGATGAAGGTAAAGCTATAAACCTTTTCATGCTTCTTGTGGTGTTATTCCTGTAAAAAGAAAATGAAGTGCAATGATATATCTTAATAGTCAAGTATTTTTTTTTTCAATGTTGATGTTCCCAGTTTCATGCTCTATGATTTGAATTTTGTTTTCGCTAATCCGGTGTTTATTATTATGTTTAAAGGGGCATCAATCTTACTCTAATTTTTAATGTCTCGTTAGGTAATACAAAAGGCAACCATGTGAGTTTGCTATAAAGAAAATCATGTGTATAGTTATATTTTTTAATTAATATATGTTATGGTTCAAATGTGTTGCACGTTATCCTAGAAAAGGTGATGTGAAGCAGGCAGTATGTTCTTTGAACTTTGCAATAGACTACAATTTTCAGGGCTAACCTACCCTAGAACTTTCCTCCATAAATTTCTTTATTGCTAAGCTTAGTCATCAAAGATATGCTTTTGTAATAGATTTTAGAGAAGTAAGGAAATAAAAAGAAAACTTAATTTGATGTCCTTTTCAAACCAAAATTTGATGTCGAGGACAACTTCAGCACTTGATAGAAGAAGAGATGCACATTCGTTCACCTTCCAGATAGGATATTGCAGATACATGTGAAGTTGAAAAAATTCATGACATAGAAACTGTTTCTGCTATTTTGCTTTCTGTTCCAAGCAGAAGTTGTTCTATTCTTTTTTATATTATTTTCTTTTTCTCCCTGACTAAGACTAAGGTGTGGGAATTGCCCTTTTCCTCATTGTACTTTCTTCTCCACCACCTATCGCCCATCTCATAAGGTCTGCATATGAGATAATTGTTTTATTCTAATCCATCTACTGTTTCACAGATAAAAGTGTGGAGGGTTGGAAAGGGTGATCTTTCTTCTCCATGTTGTTACAAAGGAGCAACAAGGCTCTGCTCTGTCCTTCTAAATTTTGTTACATCATGTTCACTTTTGCTCTTTGTTGTCATGGTTGAAAGCTCCTGAAATTACAGTATTGTCTAATAATTATGGAAAGAATATTGGTCAACCATAGCGTTTTCCCATGACTAAAGATATTCCTTTTGTTTTTTAACTTGACGATCTAAGACGTACGCTCGTCGAGTTATGGAACTTCATGGAAGCACAGATGGTTGCTGATAGACTCCTTTTTGGTATATTCCTGGTATAGGTAAAAGCAAAAGCACTTCTCCTTTAAATGATACATTCAATTTGTATACATTCATTTATATATTGTTTTATGCCACAGGAGTTGGAGCTCATTATCCATGCTTTGCCTTTTGAGGTATTGTTGCTTTGTTATCTCTTATATATCAGAGCAAACCATCTATAGATATATGCTTCAGTTCCAAGTGGAGACTACAGGCAAATATTGGACGTAACTTGAAGATTTTCATCTGGCAACACAGCCAGTTATTGATTTCCGACATGCATGATGCATGAGGTGGAAATATAGAAATTTGGATGAATTCTTTGCATAGGATTTCAATACTTGCTGGGCTCGTTTGGTTCGCGGGAAGCATTTTTCCTCATAGGAATATGATTCCTGAAAAACAAATTCTTAGGAAGAGGATGCCTAGGGAAGTACTTTTGGCATTTTGGTTGACAATGGGAAAGTTACAAATTTTCAAAGTGCTTATGTTTGGTTGGCCATCAACTTTCTTAGGAAAGTTATGTATTATTCCTATTATGCCCTTAATAAAAATTAGGTTTTTAATGCCTCTTTAATGCTTCTTTAATGCTGAATGGATTTTTTGGGAAAAAGTAAAAATGGAGTGATTTCCGCCTCATGGAAAAGTAACTTTTTCATGTTTCTCATGGAAAATACTTTTTCATGAAATATGGGAATCATATTCCCATGAGAATACAACTTTTCATTCTCTCTTCTTTGAAAACTCCAACCAAACAAGAGGCATCTCATTATTTTTTCGTTGACCACATTTTCCCCCTTCTTTTCTCACGAACCAAACGAACCCGCTATGTTTAATGGAGATAAGCTTGTTTGGAAGGAAAAACTTGAGAGATTGATCTACTGAGCATCACAAGCAAGAGTTGTCATTCATGTTCCGAAAACTCCTCAAGGCAATATCTCTGGCACTGGAATTGTGCCGGTTGCATGCCAATGATTGGCAGGCTGCAGTGCCATTTTATGCCAATTATTGACATGGCATAGCGTGTACACGTTAAAATGCCATTGTAGTAGGCGCATGATGTTTTAATTCCTTCGATTTGTTTCTGCTTGGAAAATGAAAATTCTTGAATGCCTCTAATTTATCTGGTGGATGTCAATTAGCTACAGTTGGATATGATGTATTTTATTTGAATTTTTTGTTGGCTATGAACAAATTAATATTATACTAAAATGAGAAATAAATTCTGCTTGGTCATTGGTTCAGGAATTTCAACTATTCAATGTCAAATAAAGGTTGACAACTGGAAGTTTTTTTTTTTTAATATGAGTGAGATGATAAATCAATTTATGGATAGTCAACGGTTGCTTTTATAATCAATTTATGGATCGTCAAGTCAACTCATTCAATGAATGTTGTTTCATTCACCACGCAGCTGCACTTGTTTTTCTATTTATCCATACCGGCTCTTGTGCTGGTTGTTAAATACTCCTATAAATAAATCTCGTTCAACCCGTCCTTTATATTTCGGCATGCTTAAATATTTACGGAGGGCATCAGTTGTATTGAGCAGCAATTCCTCGAGTCCCAGTGAAAAGAAATGTTTAAAGAAAGTTGTCGGAAAGTCTTTAAAGATTGCACCCATGAAAAGGCTAATTACAAAATGGCCTTATAAAAGTTGGGCTAGCTGTTGGAAGATGTCAAAAAAGGAGTTTGATAATTAAAATTATAAAAATTGAATACGTAATTATTAGAAGAGCGACTTATTTCTAATAATAGAGTTTATGGCATTTTATTTGTTGCAAGAACTGGGATGAGAGGGTGAAAGCCCACCTTAAATTAGGGTGAAGTAGGATCGGACCTGAATCACCAGTATTTGACATGCAGTAACTTTGCCAGCTCAACCAGGGCACAAATATTACTATAATACTTCATAATTCAAATGACAGCAAAAGAACTTCTACAATACAATACGTGCAATTCCTTTTATGTGGTCCACATAAGTTTAAATACAACATTTGTTTGTGGAAAAACGTTATAGATCTCTCTCCTTCATGATAATACGAAAATTAAATTCACAATAAATTGTCACGAGAGACCTTCTGCATTCTTAGATTTCAGAACTGTGACTCTATTTGAAAGGAAGAATTGTGAAATGAAACTTAAAGTTGGAATTAGTCTCCAAATAAATAGACTTTAAAGCGGACCAAAGAATATTTTGTCGACTGTCATAAATTCCCATAAATGCCTGTTGGGGCAATATAAGTCGTCCCAAAGCATGTGAGCATATCACCGGCACGTGATCAAAGAAGTCCGACCTCGGGGCGCCCGACATGGCGCCCGATCAGGCGCCCGACCTCAGAGCTCCCGACCTGGCTCTCGACCTGGCGCCCGGTCAGGCACCCGACCTCAGAGTTCTCGACCTCGGAAGCCCGACCTCGCCATCCACCCGCCGCGGTTACATCCTTCTGCAGCTCGATCAGGGACCATGACCTGCCACCGCCGTCAATAATTATTGCGTGTGGCCTCTGCAGACCTCCGGCTTACTCAACAATTAATGCGCGTGGCCTCTTCAGACCTCCGGCTTACTCAACTATTAATGCGCGTGGCTTCTGCAGACCTTCGGCTTACTCAACAATTAACGCGCATGGCTCCTGCTACCTATGGATCTCAAGCCCTCCACGGTAAATCTGCTCGGTTGCATCCGATCAGCCACGACGACTCGTTGGCTCCGGCCTAATCTCCTACGAGAAGGTATTAATTCACATGATCGTGCATTAATTCAGACGACATGCTCAATCATACGGTAACTCATTCGCCCCGTCACGTCATAGGTAATCCAGTACCCCTCTATAAAAAGGAAATCCCTCCATCTTAGAGGGGGCTGGACGCTGAAACTCTGGACATATATTTTCTCTCCTTATATACATCTGCCCCCTCTGACTTAGGCATCGGATGGCTGACGCCGGAAATCCCGGCCATCGGCTTTTTGTAGGCTCCGTGGAAGACGCCGCCCGCCGACGGACCGCGACCCGCCATTTCATACAGGAGCTCCTCCTTCTCAGCCATTGATCGCCTTCGGGTCCAATTTCCAGCAACAATGTCCAAACAATTTTATTTTATCTCGTAGATACACAGAAACAATTGAGATTCCATCCATGGAGATATATGCAATTGATTTAAAAATTTAGATGTAGTGGTTCCTCAACGAAAGAAAGAAATTAAGGTATAAAATAATAATATCTTCGGTTACCTATCTCCAGATATCTTATCTAGTCCTTCTATGAAAGAAGGAAGAAAGTTACTGCGCCCGCGGTTATTAAATAATCTGATAACTAATTCGCTAACCACTTCACGTCCTTTGCCTTTCCTCCCTGCGGTCCTCTGTTTCTCTCCATGGGGTCCCAAGCGAGGATAGGTGGGGAAAGGAATTCATTTATTGAAAAGAATAATGGTACAAATTATATTTCTCAAATAGAATAATGGATCAATTTGTGTCATTTATATGTATCAGCTCGCTCTTCCTTGAAATTGCTAATAAAGTATTTGAACTTGAACTTGATGTACATTGTCCCTCATGGTTTCTTAGCATGATTTAATAATCACTAATTTGTAATGGGGCTGGAAAATTATGAGGAATCCCAGAAGGCATGCAATTAAGGGGTTTGGGTCGTATTTTCTGCACAAAAGAATGTGTTGAGAGAAAAAATGGACCACCTCACAAGTACAATTAAAGCAGGCCGAGCTCGTGCAGACCGAGCTCATGCAGTCGAGCTCAGAAGACCGAGCTTATGCAGGCCGAGTTCATGTAGCCGAGCTCAGAAGGTCGAGCTCATGAAGACCGAGCTCATGCAGGCCGAGCTCATGCAGCCGAGCTCAAAAGGTCGAGCTCATGCAGCCGGGCTCAGAAGGCCGAGCTCATGAAGACCGAGCTCATGCAGGCCGAAGCTCAGAAGGCCGAGCTCATGAAGACCAAGCTTATGCAGGCTGAGCTCAGGCAGCCAAGCTCAGAAGGTCGAGCTCAGAAAATCGAGCTCATGCAGGCCGAGCTCAAGCAATCGAGCTCATGCAGACCGAACTCAGAAGACCGAGCTCATGCAGGCAACTCAACTTCGTCTAGTCACCCACGGCAACTCATTAATTCACGCCCAATCATGACGGTAACTTATTAAATTCGCCTTGTCACATCACAAGTAACCCAAGCACCCCTCCTATAAAATGAGAACTTCTCCCTATGAGGAGGGGGCTAACTTCTGGCCGTGACTTCTACATACAGTCCATCTCCTTCTTCAAAATTAAGCACCCCTCTGACTTAAGCATCGGAGGGCTGGCGCCGAATATTCCGGCCACCAGCTTTTTGCAGATCCTCCGACGCCGCCCGCCGACGTACCACCCGCATCGGAGCTCCTCCTCCTCGACCCGTGGTCACCCCCGGGTCCAATTTCCAGCAACAAAATGATTCATCTTCTTTTGTAACTTTAACGGTTGGATGCGAGCCAAGGTTGAATTTATGAAAGATACAACCCAAACCCATGATTAAGTTGGTTGTACGCTGAAAAAAAAAATCATGTTAACAGACAAATAATAGCAAAAAGATTCTCTCAAAATATACTCAAAATATTCTCTCTTAATAGTTGGATCTGGTAACCTCGGACTAAATTTTAAAGAGATACACATACATTTCGAGGCTAGTTTATATATATAAAAAAGAATAATTTGCAAGAATATACTTACAAATAGTAAATTTACAAGAATATCCATATAAGTTTAGATATTTATCAGAATATATATGCAAAAAGAATAATTTATAAGAGTAAATGCACAAATAATAAATTTGGAAAGATATATATATAATTTGAGATATTTGTAAAGATATACATGCACAAAATTCTTCCACTTATTTGATGTCGAGCTTATAGAGAGAGAGATAAACACAACATTTGTTTGTGGAAAGAAAATTATAGATATCTCTACAATAAAAACATGTAAATAAATTCTCAATAAATCATGACCATATCTAAAAGGAAAAATTGTGAAATAAAACTTAAAGTAGGCATAAGTCTCCAAATAAATAGACCTGAAAGCTGACCGAAGAAGATTTTTTCGACTTCTATAAATTTTCATAAATGTTCAATCAATCTTTATTCTTCTAGATCTTATGGAAATTCCTCGTAGATGCAAGAAATTGAGAGTCCATGCAGATTTGCTCGAAATTATACTGCATCCATGGACATATCTGCAATTGATGAAAAAAAGATGTAGTTCTTGCTCGACAAAAGAAAGGAATTAATGCATAAATTATATATTTCCTGTTACCTGTCTCCGGCCATCTTTAACTGAATCCAGTCATGCTATAGAAACAAAGGAAGAGAGTTACTGCCCTCGTGGTTATAAATAGCCTGATAGCTAATTCATCAACAACCTCACGTTCTTTGCCGTTCCTCCCGGCGGTCCTTCTCTCTTTCTCTCTATGGGGTCCAAAGCGAGGATAGGCTTCGGTCCTCTCCTATTCCACTGCGTTCTTTTAGCAC
>JAOXJJ010001100.1:14683715-14701330 GCA_025769935.1 Phoenix roebelenii
GTTCGTGGGGGATTCAATAAGTTTGAATCAGCGGGACTCGCTCCTCTGTTTGCTGCATGCGGCAGCACCCAATGCTAAGTTTAAAAGGTCCTATAAAAGCCCGGTCACTAGTTATAGAATTGAGGTTCGTATCCCAGTTTTTTTTTTGCCCTTTTGTTTTAAATTAAAGATTCACTTGACTTTGATTTAATTCTTGAGAAAGAAAAGGACATGGCACGTAAAATAAATTCTCCATGTCTTGATATCTATAGATAAACCATTCTCTCTGAAGGGAGGAGTGTCACCCTGTTGCACCGCCTAATTTACACTCATCGAAGATATACTGCATGTCCTCATGCATGGTGCAATATACCCAAAATACTTAATCCAAAATTCTGGCAGAGCCGAAACATGGTACCAAAAAAAAAAGTTCCAGGACCGCATGTCACCAAGAATTACTGCTGTACACCCATATACTTTGGATTGGAATTGCAGGCATTAAGTTGACTGCAGAATTTTGTACCATCATGAATGGTCGCCATATCATTCATCTTGTAGACAGATAGCTTTTATTTATCCCGGTGTCACGGAGATAAGAGAGCTGCCTACTGTTCGATATGACTCGTTTTTCACACCCTTTTGTCTGCTAAATAGATTTATGGTTACAGGACTACAACATCACGGTGTCACGTTGCCTCGCACAGTATCTGGTGGACATCGTCCCTGAGAAGATAGGGAATGTCATGAGGCTGGACTCCGTGCAACAAAATGGGCAAATATGGCTTGGCGCAGATGTTCTCATATTCAACTCGTTCCTCTGGTGGAACCGCACCAATCCCGGCCGACCGTGAGATCCCACCGTTCTGATCCCGTACGTTCCATCACTCTCAGATCTGCTTCAGCAATTTTTGACCCTAGGATTGCATGGTGCAGATGGGACTATATTCAGGATGGCAACGAGATAGTTAAAGACATGAACCACACGGAGGCTATGGCGAAGGCTTTGAACACATGGGCCAGATGGGTGGATTCCAACATTGATCCAAAGACAAAGAAGGTCTTCTACTTCGGACTTCCCCCAATCCACTTGTTGTAAGTTATGGCACCATATCCATTTGGAAGTTGTCTACGAAGAAGCATAGCATGGTTCATACTAAATATAATAAGTTCTTGCTTGCTTTCGTGATCTTTTACTTGTGGTTTTAATTGGGACAGTGGAGAGAGCTGGGGCGAGCCAGGGAAGACTTGCGTCGGACAAACAGAGCCACTGATGGCGAGGACGTACGCGGGAGGTCCAGTTCCGCAGGAAAGCATGGTGCGGAGCGTCTTGGGAAGTATGGCGAAGCCAGTCTACTTGCTTGACATAACTTTCCTCACGCAACTCAGAAAAGATGGTCACCCGGGACGGTACAGCCGGGGTGATTGCACGCACTGGTGTTTAGCTGGAGTTCCGGATACGTGGAACCTATTGCTGAATGCTGCCCTTCTTGAGTGGAACTGAATTTCTTTTTTTTCCCTCTGGAATTTACATGAAAGCGTCGCAAATGAGAAGATTTTCATGTAAAATGGGGGAGAAAAAGTGTAATTACTAGAATCAGTTGCATGGGTTGTTTGCTATTTTCTTTTCTCACTAATAATTATCGTGGAATGCAAAAGTGAGACAATGAGGACACCTTAATGGGAATGAAGTGTTTCTCAGTGCACGAATTGGTTTGCTCTTATTTTCTTCATAAAAAAAAATGTTATTGTTTGAAAAAGAGAAGGTTCTCAAAACTCGATAAGTTTGAGATGGATCTTTCATTAACAGGACCCGACGAGAATCAGCTGTCATTAAGTTGCAATCATGGATTTTGAAAACTGTGCCGAAATGGAGCTGATGAGATATTCAAAAGATTTTTTTTTTTTTTTATCTTTTTATAACAAAGATGGCGTTTCATGGTATCCAGGCCGGTGGACATATATCAATATGTCAACATGTAATTGTCATTCTTTCGAGCAACTACACAGCTTTTCCGCCCGAACCCAACATCCAGGTTTGGCACGTGATACGGTCGCACGCTCTTTAGGACATAGTCCCGAAAAATATGTAAAAACTAAAAATTTAGTACAATCTCAATATGCATAATCAATAATGATCTTAATTCATACCAAACAAAGTTCGTTTAATTATAGAATCTAATCATCCAACTAGTATCAGTGATGCTATTACAACTCTAGAAAAAAAGAAGGGGTGGTGAGCTTTACAATCAAGTAAGAATCTTTACACATCCACATCAATACAATAATAATATAAGTTTGAAAACTGCAAGAAATCATTGCACACGTCACGAAATTACAAACTGACTATCGATAATGCTCAAACAACCGGTATAAATATATACATCAAATATTAATAAAAATCCAGCCACTCAAAAGTGATATAGTATATGATATCTCATAAATCTTCATTAATATTTTCAATGCTTTTCATTCCAATTCTTCTAACTTGATCTAGATTAATTATCTTTTCGACTTTGGGCTAAATTTCGATCATGTTTTCGGCTCGTAATAGAGAAATCAATAGTATCACATTTTTGGCCTGTGACGGGCCAATCAATAGTATCACATTTCTAATCTATTATGGGGCAACCGATAGTTTCATATTTTTAGCCTATGATGGGGCAACCAGTAGTTTCATATTTTCGGCCTGTAATGGAGCAATCAATAGTATCACATTTCCATTCTGTGATAGGGCAAACCGTAGTTTCACATTTTCTACTTGTGACGGGGTAATCAATAATATTACATTTTCTACCTATGATGGGGCAACCAGTAACGAGATAAGCCCAAAGTCCTTGTCCATTTAATCAGTTCACATCCACACATCAATTTCTTTTAAAACTTTATTTTTGGCTTAGACAACTATGGTCACATTTCCAGCCCCCGACGGGGCAACCAATATAACATGGTTAGTTCAGAGCACCATATCTATTAGTCTGATTATGCAAGTATAATTTATGCTCATATATGTATTCATCATACTATCAATCAAAAGTAAAAATTGTCAAAATACGATTTAACACCAAAACCATCATAAAACCATTCTTGCTTCTTACTTATCTGGATCATATCATATCATTTATATATAGGTACAAAAAATCTAGATCATAATATATTATACATATATAGGTACAAAAATATCTATATCATGCAGGTCGGTATACAAATATTCTCACATATTTGCTGCCAACCCAGATAGACTACTGCAATCCATGGACTGGGGTGCGCAGAACCCTGCTCAATATCCTCTTATCCAAAAGATTGTTCTCCTACAAAATCAGGTCAACATCAAAAATTACTCGAAGTATCCAACAACCTGATCCACTAAAGGGATCCATCATCATGTAGCAACCCAGAACTATCCAGCAACCCTCACAAATGATTTCTTCAGATTGAGCTAGAGAGGGAAAGTATTAATAAAAAGAGAGAAAAACTAGAGTATAAGATTTCGTTGGGCTTCTCCCTGCCCGGATGAATATATCCCTATACAAAATTAGGGCTGACCATGAAAATAGATTTATATAGGAAGATATATGTGGCAAACTAAATAACAATGCCCAATTATTCGAATCAGTAAGCACAACGTAATTTAATTCATCCAATCAAGAATCATATATCAAATCAAGGAAATAGATAAGGAGTTATCAATTATAGGTCCAATGGTGGCTAACAACAGTCGGGTGCAGGATCGACAAGGTCGACTAGGCAATAGTGTCCGGTGATCCAGGTTGGTCCGCTCTAGCGAATCAAGTTAGTCAAATTATGAAATGAGAATCAAATCATGGTACATGTAACACAATAGAGATTCATAATGAAATAGTTCAATGGTATTCGACAATGATCAGGGTAAAGCTAATGTGATAGGTGGTCGCAGCGACACTAATCCAGGACCCTCTGCTAGGGTCGATCCGGGCCCACCATGAAAACATCTAGGACCCTCCTACTGGGTCCATAGAAACACACGAAGAGAGAAAAACAATCAAAGTAGAGAGAGAAAGTTAAAAAAGAGAGAAAGTCTAGTAGAGAGAGTTCCATAAAGAGAGGAGAGAAAGAGAGAGAGGAGAGAGAAAGAGAGAGGGGGAGAGAGTGGATGAAGAGAAACTTCTCTTCTACTCCAAAACAGGGGAGAGCCCATCTCTCTCTTTCTTCTTTAGATCAGAGGGGGTAGCAGCCATGGTGGCTAGCCCCGATGATGGTGGCCATTAGCGGCCCGTCGGCCGCGGTCCTGCCGACAATGGTGGTTGGCCAGCACAAGGAAGAAGGGTGAAGAACCCGAAGAAGGTGGAAGGCAACTCGGTCTAGATCTTGGCCGACCTACTAATCAATGGCTACACTTTATTAGGGTCCTAGATGACGGTGAAAATCGTCCGAATTTTGGCGGCCGGCGATGATGAACGAGGAAGAAAAGGGTCCAAGACAGAATACTCTATTTTTGGATAAAATACCGGTGATTTGTCCGCTTAATTCAAAGAAAGTCGATGGCTAGATAAGTAGAAGAAGAAGAGAGGAGCCTGGCACGGGTTTTACCTCAGTCCGACGACGATCTAGCGAGGTTTCCGACGAGGAATCGAGGAGAAGACTCGGAGAGGAGAACTTGAAATCGGCGAGGGTTTTTGGCGATTTTGGCAATAGAAATCTGAGGAGAAGGCAAGATCTCCAAGTTTGATTTGAACTCGAACTGCCCTCGGGTAGGCACCTTTTCCATCGGAATTGGAGAGAAAGAAGACTCCGAAGGGAGTCTTCTTCCCCGCCTGGACCATGCCATAGTGCACGATCGAGCGGGCCTAGCCCCCTTCGGGCCGGACCACAAGCCTACGAGACTGGGCTGGTAATGACTTGGCTGGGCCTGGCCCCTTCGGGCTGGCCCATGAGCCCCTTTATTTTTTCTAGGGTATTACATTAGCCATTCATCTGGATCCTCACATGCATCACGTGTTTAATGCCAGTTTACCTAACTAACAGCTCTTCATTTTGTGAGGTTCGGTTTTGTCCATGACCATAATTAGATATATGGGTCTGTCTCAATTATTTGGAACCGGCTTTACAGATCCTTATTTATCAAATAGAGCAAATTTGGATCCATTTTATAGTTTTCAATATATTCTCTGATCAACTACGTATCAACATGATATGTATCCATTTTGCTCCGATCATATTAACATGGTATAGGTATGTATTATGTGCGCATAACAAAGCCTATGAATTTATGATACATGGGACTGAGGCCTACTGAGAGTGAATCCATTCTTCTACATTTGTTTTGGCATTCTTAGTATTTTTTAGAAACTAGCCAATTTGGTTCTTAGTGAAAGGGCAGAATTTGAATGTGTTGGCAAGTTACTTTTTATATTAAAAAAAGAACTTAAAACAAAAGTTCCTTAATATATTTAAACTAAAGTTGATTTATTGTTTATGAGCTTCGCAAATCATCTTTTATTTTATTATTAACTATATATGGGCGATAAGTTAAAATTTAAATGGTCTGGGACAGAAAGCATGACAATTTTTGACCTGACCCATTTACTTGACCCATCTGGTCCAACCTGTCAGATTTAAAGTCGAGCAAGAGTCGGCCAATTGCGACTTGCTAATAGGTCGAGTCAACTTATGGATGCAAGTATAATTGGATCATATATTTCTATTTCAGTCGTCTCTCCTTTTGTTCTGTTTTCTGTGTCGCTATTCGTTTCTGGGACGAGACTGCTTGCTGTGGCTGGGGCCATCCTTGGAATTAGCTTGGTGGGTTTTTCCCTTGGAAAAAGTCCGATCATGTGTTCAGTTGGCTGGCTCGGTCCTTCGCAACTGTCAATTTTTTCTCTCTTTTTTTATCTTCAATTTTTTCTTCTTGTTGTCTTCTTTTTTTTTCTTTTTTTTTTTTGGAAGACGGGTGGATCATAGTTGACGAGCATAAATACACCTAATAAAATCAAAAAAATATAATACCTCGAAGTGTCAGGGGTAACTTTCCATCTCCAGCCTATAAAGTACTATCGAAGTGACTGGCTACATAAGCAGCTACCCAATTCATTGCCCCATTAGCTTTACGGAAAATATGCTTAAAGGTCCCTCTATTTTTCATTACTATCCAAATATTTAGGAGCAAAGATGTGTGATATGTTTGGCCAACTATTTTGTAAGGCAAATTTCATAAATAATTATTTTGTCATATGCTTTTCATCGCCGCAAGATTCGCTAAGCCCATAAGAGATTTCTAGAGTTTTGTTTTAAAAAAAAAAAAACAATTAGTATAATACTCGTAAAAACTGCATGACATTTCAATTATGCCATGGAATTTGTCCATATATTGGGCTTTCCTTTTGGAGGGGGAAACGTGGGGTGAAATAGTATGCTATATATTACACAACTAAAAGGATCACATGTCACTAGTGGACAACATCCTCCTTCCGTCTAAAAGGACAAGTGCATTTATATTTGGAAAGGAAATTAGCTTCCTGGTGGAAGGCGATGCAAAACTTATTTGTCCTAGTTAGCAAACTTTGGAAAATTGGAAATGAATCTGAATGTATTTATTGACAAATTAAGTGGTATAGAAACTTTTTTTTTTATCATTCTAATACTGAATAGGAGTAGTCTAACAGGCCAATCTTGTGAATTCTACCTCAAATTGTTTAACTAAGTTAGTATTTGACAAATTTTGCTCAGAGGAAGAAGAGTAGTATCAGAAATGTCGAGCTGGCTACACCAAGTTTAATGAATTGCGATCCACTCTTGTGCGTACGGATGCACCAGCGAATTATTATACCTGATTTCACATTTTCCACAATTAAAAGAACACGCACCTTGCTATCATTATCCTACGGCAAGCCAGTCATAAAAATATATATACTCAAATCATGCGCCAACCCGGAAATAAGGATCAAATATTGTGCCATTATGTTTTGATGGCATGAATGATTTCATTTTTATTGGATATAGTAAACAGAAGAGATATTATTTTATTTATCTTTAAAAGAAAGCTTTAAGAACTCCTTCATGTTTTGAATACCGAACGCAAGACTTTGCATAGCTTTTTCAGACTTTAAGGGCGTCCTAATAAATTTTGATTGTTCCCATTATAGATCTCTCTCTTTCATGATAATACGAAAATTAAATTCACAATAAATTGTGGCATGAGAGACCTTCTGTATTCTTAGATTTCAGAACTGTGACTCTATTTGAAAGGAAGAATTGTGAAATGAAACTTAAAGTTGGAATTAGTCACCAAATAAATAGACTTTAAAGCTGACCAAAGAATAATTTGTGGACTATCATAAATTCCCATAAATGTTCAAACAATTTTATTTTTTCTCGTAGACACACAGAAAAAATTGAGATTCCATTCATGGACATATCTGCAATTGATGAAAAAAAAGATGCAGCGCTTCCTCAACGAAAGAAAGAAAGGAAAAAAAAAAAAGGTAATGTATTAAAAAAAGAAAGAAATTAATATATTAAAAAATATTATCTTCCGTTACCTGTCTCCAGATATCTTATCGAGTCATTCTATAAAAGAAGGAAGAAAGTTACTGCCCTCGCGGTTATTAAATAATCTGAAAACTAATTCGCTAACCACCCCCCGTCCTTTGCCTTTCCTCCCTGCAGTTCTTCTCTCTCTCTCTCTCTCTCTCCATGGGGTCGAAAGCGAGGATGGGCTTCGGTCCTCTCCTATTCCACTGCGTTCTTTTAGCACTCCTTGTGGCCTCCTCGCATGGCGTAATAGTGGGGAGTTCGAACGGGGGAGGGAGCTTGGCCCAGTGCAACCTGTTCCAAGGGAGCTGGGTCTACGACGAGTCATACCCTCTCTACGACTCGGCGAGCTGTCCGTTTATCAGTAGTATCGGGTCTGACTGCCTGAAGAGAGGCCGGCCTGATAGGAAGTACCTCCAGTACAGGTGGAAGCCCGATGGTTGCGATCTCCCAAGGTTGGTTCTTACTCTTATGGTGCTATCTCTATTAATCTTGTATGAAATAAGACAATCGAGACATGGATCCGCCTTGCGTCATGTCAAAAGTTTGATCAAATCTAACCTTCTTGCATCCTACTACGCCATTTGCTTTGAATATGTGATCATCATGCGACTTGGGATGGATCTCAATGTTCATTGCTGTGCAGATTTGATGGCGAGGATTTCTTGCAGAGAATGAGGGGAAAGACGATAACGTTCGTGGGGGATTCAATAAGTAAGAACCAGCGGGACTCGCTCGCCTGCTTGCTACATGCGGCAGTACCTAATACTTCCGTTTCTTACAGTGACCCGTCCGGTAATGTTCACTTTAAGGTTGGTATCCCTATCTTTTTCTCTTCTGTTTTTTTTTTTTTTCAATTGAAGCGAGTTAATTGACTTTAATTTTTAAGAAATCATCTTTTTCTCTGGAAAGAAAGGAAGGGACATGCCACGTGAGATAAATTTTCCTAGTACTAAATATGGTACCAGACTAAATGTTCAGGACCACATGCCAGATATGGAGGAAATTTAGTAGGTGCTATGATTGGGTTCCGCAGCATTACCGACGAGCGCTACCCTCCGACACCAATATCTCTCACCCTTTCACTCTCTAATCAGCGGTCTTGCTGCAGGACTACAACGTCACGGTGACTCGCGCCCTCGCACAGTATCTGGTGGACATTGTCCCTGAGAAGATAGGGAGAGTCCTGAAGCTCGACTCCGTGCAACAAAATGGGCAGGACTGGCTGGGCGCAGATGTTCTCATCTTCAACTCGTTTCTTTGGTGGAACCGCAGCAATCCCGGCCTACCGTGAGATCTCACCGTCCTGATTCCTTGCGTTCCATTACCCTCAGATCAACTTCAGCAATTTTTGACGGTAGGATTTTATGGTGCAGATGGGATTATATTCAGGATGGCAACAACATACTTCATGACATGAACCGCACGGAGGCTATGGCGAAGGCTTTGAACACATGGGCCAGATGGGTGGACTCGAACATTGATCCAAACTCTAAGAAGGTCTTCTACTTCGGAATTCCCCCAGTCCACATGCAGTAAGTTGACGCACCATATCCATTTGGAAGTTATCTACGAAGAAGCATAGCATGGTTCATACTGAATATAATTAATTTCTTGCTTGCCTTCGTCTTTTCCTTATATTGTGCTTTTAATTGGGACAGTGGAGAGGACTGGGGCGAGCGAGGGAAGACTTGCGTCGGACAAACAGAGCCACTGATGGCGACGACGTACCCCGGAGGTCCAATTCCGCAGGAAAGCATAGTGCGAGGCGTCTTGGGAAGTATGGCGAAGCCAGTCTACTTGCTTGACATAACTTTCCTCACGCAACTCAGAAAAGATGGTCACCCGGGACGGTACAGCGGGGGTGATTGCACGCACTGGTGTCTGGCTGGAGTTCCGGATACATGGAACCTATTGCTGAATGCTGCCCTTCTTGAATGGAACTGATCAATTTCTTTCTTTTTTCCCTCGGGAAATATATGAAAGCGGGGCAAATGAGAAGATTTTCATGTAAAATGGGGTAGAAGAAGTTTAATTACTAGAATCAGTTGTATGGGTTGCTTGCTATTTTCTTTTCTCACTAATAATTTTCGTGGAATGCAAAAGTGAGATAATGAGGGCACATTAATGGGAATATAAGTGTTTCTCAGTGCACGAATTGGTTTGCTCTTATTTTGTTCAGAAAAAAAGAAAGTTATTTTTTGAAAAAAAAGTTTGAGATGGATCGTTCATTAACAGGGCCCGACGAGAAGGACTTCTTTATCTGCCTGAATCAGCGGTCTTTAAGTTGCAATCGTGGATTTTCAAAACTGGTACTAAAATGGAGCTGATGAGATATTCAAAAGATTTTTATTTTTATTTTTTCTTTTATAACAAAGATGGCGCGTTAGGTATGAAGACCGGTGGGACAGATATCAATATGTGAACATGTGGTTGCCATTCTTTCGAGCATCTGTAGCCATTCATCTGGATCCTCACGTGCATCAAATGTGTTTGATGCCAGTTTACCTAACTGGCAGCGCTTCATTTTATCAGGTTCGGCTTTGTCCATAACCATAATTAGATAAATGGGTCTGTCTCGATTTTTTGGAACCTACTTGACATATCCTTATTTATCAAATGGAGCAAATTTCGATCCGTTTTTAAGTTTTCAATATATTTTTTGATCAACTGCATATCAACATCATATGTATCCATTTTGCTCCGATTATGTTAAAATGGTATATGTATTATGCGCGCTGCACAAAGCCTATGATTTACTATACATGGGACCGAGGCGTATTGAGAATGAATCCATTCTCCTACATTTTCTTGGCATTCTTAGTATTTTTTAGAAACCAGCCAAATTGGTTCTTTTCTACTTTTTATATAAAAAAAAAATATCAAACAAAAGCCCCTTAATATATTTAAACTAAAATCGATTTATTGTTTATGAGCTTCACAAAATCATCTTTTATTTTATTATTAATCATATATATGGTCAATAAGTTAAAATTTAAATGGTTTGGGATAGTGAGGACGATAATTTTTGACCTGACCCATTTACTCGACAACTTGTCAGGCTCAGCCAATTGCGGCTTGCCAATAGGTCGAGTCAACTTTGGGTTAGAGCCCCTAAACCCATTGGATCATATCACCATTCAAGGATGGTTGCGGTCGCCATCGGTGCTGACCCAAACCGCTTTTTTCCAAGATTCCATGCCAACGTTATGCGCGGTTAAGAAATTCTATAGGAAGACTGGTTTCAAGTCACCGTACCTGATGACCCAAACCGCTTCCTACGAGTTTCCATGCCAACGTTATGCGGGGTTAAGAACTTCTAGGCACCCTCAAAGTATGTTTATTTTCTTGAAAAAATTGAGATTGTTCTAAAACTATCGATTTCTTTTCTCATAGGAGTTTGAAAATAAGAAGAAGAAGAAGAAGAACTATTGGTAACTATTGAAGGCAAAATTTGTCTCAAAAATTCAATGCGCGTAGGTTAAAGGAAGAAAACGCAGCAGTTTTATGAACGCCTCTTGACTTCCACCAAAAGAAGCTCGAAATGAAGCCATTCTTGCCCGTCAAACTTGACGTTCACATTCCGCAACTTACCTTCTCTTGCGAAACTCAGGTCAGGCCAAAAATGAGAAACCAACACGAGACAGACAGGCGTCTACATGAGCAACTGGTGAATGTATCCCTTTATGGCCCCAAGCCTCATCCCCGTCGCTTTTCGTCAGAAATCTCTTCCTTCCTTCGTTCCTTTACTTGGCCTCTCCTCTCCAGTCTCTCCTCGTGCTCTCCCTCCATGGGATCCAAGGCGCAAATGCGCTGTGTTCCTCTCCTACTCCGCTGCGTTTCTTTCGCCCTCGTGGCCTCTTCGTGGGGCGCGACGGTGGCCAGATTGAACCAGCCCGCGTGCGATCCGTTCGATGGGAGCTGGGTTTACGACTCGTCCTACCCTCTCTACGACTCAGCGAGTTGCCCCTTCATCCGCCGCGAGTTCGATTGCCTCAAGTATGGCCGCCCCGATATGATGTACCTCAAGTACAGGTGGAACCCCAATGGCTGCGACCTCCCAAGGTGAGTCACCAATCCTTTCTCCCCCCCTCCCTCTCACATCTCTCCTTCCAATACGGGAGTCTGAGAATGGTGTCTTAGATTTGATGGTCGAGACTTATTGAGGAGGTGGAGAGGAAAGAAGATAATGTTCGTGGGTGACTCGTTAAGCTTGAATCAGTTCGACTCGCTCCTGTGCCTTCTTCACGCGGCCGTGCCCAATGGCAGGACAAGATCTAACAGAACCGACGCCCTCACCACCGTCACATTTGAGGTTGGTATTTCTGTCTCTGTTCTAGTCTAAGATTCATGCCACTTTATTTGTTAATAAATGTTGCCAGAGGTCCCACATGTAGTGCCGGGATTAATCATTAGGTTTATTGTGGGATGGTAACGCTAGCTGGACTCGAACAGGGATCCCAATCATGGGATAGGCAAATATTGACCCAACTTACCCCTGTTCTTTTTGATGTCCCCACTTTATTCCGACTGCTGTGATATATTCTTTTGCTTGTGAATTGTTATGATGGTATTGTATGTTAAGGGCCCATATGGTATCATGTGGCCCGGCCTCAACCGATTCTAGACAAAGAGATCCACGGGGCTCTATCATTTGTGAGGAAATAAGCTTCGTTGTCTTCGTTTTATGTTGAATTTAGCTTGCTAGCTTATGGATGCAACTTCTATTTCTATCGTCTCTCCTTCTGTTCTGTTTTCTGTGTCGTTATTCTGTGGCTGGGACCATCCTTGTAATTACCTAGCTGGGTTTTTCCCATGGAAAAAGTTCGATCATGTGTCGAGTTGGCTGGCTCGACCCTTCGCACCCGTCAATTTTTTTGCTCTTTTCTTTGTCTCTTCCTCCCTTCAGTTTTTTCTTGTTGTTGTCTTCTCTTTTACTCTTTTTTTTTTTCTTCCATGCTTTGCATCCATCAAAGCTGGTGAAAACAAATTAGAAAAACATTACATGGTCAATCTAACAAAAACTAAATCGTATCTTACAAGCCACTCCCATAAATTTAGGTCCCTAAGTGCTTCATCCTAGTGATGTTTCTAGAGAAATTAATTTACGACGTTTGCATTCATAATAAACAGTAGTTACAAGTTTGAGAATGCAATACACTGAATCTTATTTTAACTGCCTTAGCCTATATTAGCCGAGCCGTCAAGATTAACCAATAATTATAAGTTTTGAAAATGTGATATACTAGAAGAATCTTATTTTAATTGTTCTCCCCTATATCAGCAATCAGAACTAAACTATAAAGTGTTCCATAAATTTGCATGTTCTGATTTATAACTTCTACTGATTTTTGCCTTCTAAGCATGTAATTTGCATGGACAAGATCAAGAACCTCGACAAAATCTTTTTGAGTTGAAGCTCTACCGTATGCATTGATGTGTTGCTAGAGTTTTAGAGAGAATGTTATATGTTTAGCGAACCATTTTGTAAGGCAAATCTCATGAATAATTAATTTGTCACATGCTTTTTGTTGCCGCGAGATTCGCTAAGCCCATTAGAGATTTCTAGATTTTTTTTTAAAAAAAAAACCAATTGATATAATACTCGTAAAAACTGTGAGACATTTCAATTATGCCATGGAATTTGTCCATATACTGGGCTTTGCTTTGGAGAGGGAAAGGTGTGGTGAAATAGTATACCATATATGATACAACTAAAAAGATCACATGTTACTAGCGGACAACATCCTCCTTCCGTCTAAAAGGATAAGTACGTTGATGTTTGGAAAGGAAATCAGCTTCTAGGTGGCAATGCAAAACTTATTTGTCCTAGTTACCAAACTTTGGAAATGAAACTGAATGTATTTATTTACAAATTAAGTGGCATAGAAACTTTTTTTTTTATCATTCTAATACTGAATAGGAATAGTCTAGCATGCCAATCTTGTGAATTCTACCTCAAATTGTTTAACTAAGTTAGCATTTGACAAATTTTGCTCAGAGGAAGAAAAGTAGCATCAGAAATGTCGAGCTGGCCACACCAAGTTTAATGAATTGCGATCCACTGTTGTGCGTACGGATGCACCAGCGCGTTATTATACCTGATTTCACATTTTCCACAATTTAAAACACACACACCTTGCTATCATTATCCTGCTGCAAGTCAGTCATAAAAAAATATATACTCAAATCATGCACCAATCCGGAACTAATGATAAAATATCGAGCCATCATGTTTTGATGGCATGAAAGATTTCATTTTTATTGGATATAATAAACAGAAGAGATATTATTTTATTTATCTTTGAAAGAAATTAAGCTTTAAGTACTCCTTCATGTGTTGAGCACCGAAATTTGATCATTAGTTTGAACTAGTTTTCTGCTCTCTTTTTTCTCCCACGGAAAGGGGATGTTAATGGTTACCATCCCTTATTTGATTAACTTAATAAATGTAATCATATTTTTAAAAGATATTTTCAACAATAAGAGAAGAACCTTCCTGGGCATGCTTTTTCATCTTTCTAGAAAAATGATACAGACTGCTGCCAACCTTGGGACCTAATTTTAGATGAATTTGTATATGGAAAAAAAAAAGAGGACTTGAAGCAAAAAAAAAAAATTACAAGAGTGCATTGATTTGCGTTTATTTTTTTAAAAAAAATGTCGCAGCGATCTACCTGATATCTTTGATTTTTAGAACCCAAGACTTCGCATAGCTTTTTCAGACTTTAAGAGCGTCCTATTTAAAAGAAATAAAAGAAAATATAAAGGACTTGCTTAATGCAAAGCACCCAAGTCAGCATCCGTTGCCTGGTGCGATAATTCAGGTCTTTAAATATACCTTCTAAATTTAATAGTTAAGAGCAATACTTAATGTGCCTTCTCTTCAAAACAACCATCAGTTCCAATTGGCTATGGTAGGATAGGGCTTATTATAAGTACTCAAAATTTATCGAGCAAATAACTGATATGAGACTAAATATACGTTCATACAGGTCATTATAAGATCCGATTAAGTTTGAAACCATTCTTGGTTTGGAAGTGGATCAATTCGGTCCACTTGGAGCTCCAAGTAGAGGGGCCCTAGATTAATATTCTGTTAATTTTCTAACATTGGTTTTTGCCCAAAGAATCAGCTAACATTAGGACGGTTGCAGGACCATAAGGTGACGGTGATGTACTACATCACCCATTATCTGGTGGACGTTGTGAGGGAGAAGATTGGACGGGTTCTTAAGCTCGACTCCATCGAAGGTGGTCGAGTGTGGCTCCGCGCCGACGTGCTCATCTTCAACACATGGCATTGGTGGCCTACCAGGGGACCCGCCCAGGCGTGAGAACGCCATCCAATCCCCCCATTAATTTCTTTCACTTTGCTTACAATTAACCATAAGATCTTCACTTATTTTTTTGGAGCTAAACCATGGGAGGACTTCGTCGTGGTGCAGATGGGATTTTATTCAGGACGGCAGCAAGATAGTTAAAGACATGGATCGCACGGTGGCTTTCTCCAAGGCACTCGCCACATGGGCCAGATGGGTGGACTCCACAATCAATTCAGCCGCAACCAAAGTCTTCTTCCAGGGAATCTCTCCATCCCATTACCAGTAAGTCACAGCAGAATTTTACTTGGTAATTATCCATAATTAAAGACATAGTTAAATATCCTTTTAGTTTTATAGATTTTTTTTTTTTGCATGAATATCCTTCTAAAACATCAAATTTGCATGAATATCCTCTCTAAATTTATATTTATTTCTGTACCTCATAAAATACTATTTTTGTACATATACTTTTAATATAACTTCTTCCAACACCATTAATAAAGACAATATTTATTTTAATTAAAAATAAAATAAAAATTATTTTTTTTCCTCCATCGCAATTACCTACATAAATATTTCTTTTTAAATGCATACCAATTAAGAATATTTTAGTCATTTTAATTTGAAACCGTTAATGTTTTAACGGCATTAGATGGTAGGCGTATATATACAAAAATAAGAATAAAAAAATAGAATAACAAAACAAATGTTTTACGAGGGTATACATGCAAATATCAATTTTTGAAGGATATATATGCAAAATTTGATATTTAGCAGAATATTTATGTAAAAAAAAAAAAACTTTAGTTTTATTCCTTCTGTCCATGTCCCTGCTCCTAATAATTAATACCTCATTCACATTTTTACCCAAAAAAAAAAAAAAACTTCGCTCATATTGAATGAGAATGATGGGAATGTGGCTGAGGGTATGAGATGGTGTGCTTTTTTTATTTTTTGGCGGTGATGTTGATTAACTTTAATTACCAGTTTTTGTTACAAGCCAATCTTTATATTTATTGTCCTCAACTAGCGTGTGATTATTTGGGAACTAGTGGAGAGGATTGGGGTGCGTCAAACAAGGAAAGTTGTTCCAGGCAATCACAGCCATTGAACGCATCAACTTATCCCGGAGGTCCAGCGCCACAAGAAGCAATCGTGAAGAATGTTTTGAGCACCATCTCGAAGCCAGTGTATTTGCTGGACATAACCTTCCTTTCACAGCTCAGGAAAGATGCTCACCCGTCAAAGTATGATGGCGTCGGCTTCCAAAATGACTGCAGCCATTGGTGTCTTCCTGGCCTTCCGGACACATGGAACCAGCTCATGTTTGCAGCTGTTATGAGATGAGAGTAAGGTAGCATTTAGGACTTTCTTGAAATTAAATAGGTGGGGAAAAGAATTCATTTATTGAAAACAATAATGGTACAAATTATATTTCTCAAATAGAATAATGGATCAATTTGTGTCCTTTATATGTATCTGCTCGCTCTTCCTTGAAATTGCTAATAAAGTATTTGAACTTGAAATTGATGTACATTGTCCCTCATGACTTCTTAGCGTGATTTAATAATGGCTAATTTGTAATGGGGCTGGAAAATTATGAGGAATCCCCCAAGGCATGTGATTAAAGGGTTTGGGTCGTATCTTCTGCACCGAAGAATGATTCACCTTCTTTTGTAACTTTTGGATGCAAGCCAAAGTTGAATTCATGAAACATACAATCCGAACCCAAGATTTAGTTGGTTGTATGCATAAAAGAAAAATCATGTTAACATACCAATAATAGCAAAAAGATTCTCTCAAAATATACTCAAAGGAGAGGAGACGGAATGTGCCGCCTCATCAAGCTAGTAAAGTTTTTAATAGTTGGAACCGGTAATCTCGGACTAAATTTTAGAGAGATATACATACATTTAGAGCCTAGTTTATATATAGATATAAAAGAATAATTTACAAGAATATACATACAAATAGTAAATTTACAAGAACATTCATATAAGTTTAGAAATTTGTAAGAATATATATGCAAAAAGAATAATTTAGAAGAGTAAAGGCACAATAAATAAATTTGGAAAGATATATATATAATTTCAAATATTTGTAAAGATATACATGCACAAAATTCTTTCACTTATTTGATGTCAAGCTTATAGAGAGAGAGATAAACACAGCATTTGTTTGTGGAAAGAAAATTATAGATATCTCTATCATAAAAACATGTAAAAAAATTCACAATAAATGGTGGCACGAGAGGCCTCGAATATTCTCAGAGTTAAGAATTATGACCATATCTAAAAGGAAAAATTGTGAAATAAAACTTAAAGTAGGGATAAGTCTCCAAATAAATCAACCTCAAAGCTGACCGGAGTAGATTTTATCGACTTCTATAAATTTCCATAAATGTTCAATCAATCTTTATTCTACTAGATCTTATGGAAATTCCTCGTAGATACAAAAAATTGAGAGTCCATGCAGATTTGCTCGAAATTATACTGCATCCATGGACATATCTGAAATTGATGAAAAAAAGATGTAGTTCTTGCTCGACAAAACAAAGGAATTAATGTATAAATTATATATTTCCTGTTACCTGTCTCCGGCTATCTTTAACTGAATCCAGTCATGCTATACAAACAAAGGAAGAGAGTTACTGCCCTCGTGGTTATAAATAACCTGATAGCTAATTCATCAACAACCTCACGTTCTTTGCCTTCCCTCCCTGCGGTCTTTCTCTCTTTCTCTCTATGGGGTCCAAAGCGAGGATAGGCTTCGGTCCTCTCCTATTCCACTGCGTTCTTTTAGCAC
>JAOXJJ010001100.1:14701869-14744014 GCA_025769935.1 Phoenix roebelenii
GTTCGTGGGGGATTCAATAAGTTTGAATCAGCGGGACTCGCTCCTCTGTTTGCTGCATGCGGCAGCACCCAATGCTACGTTTAAGAGGTCCTATAAAAGCCCGGTCACTAGTTATAGAATTGAGGTTGGTATCCCAGTTTTTTTTGGCCCTTTTGTTTTAAATTAAAGATTCACTTGACTTTAATTTAGAAGAATCTTTCTTTTCTTGAGAAAGAAAAAGACATGCCACGTAAAATAAATTCTCCATGTCTTGATATCTGTAGATAAACCATTCTCTCTGAAGGGGGGAGTGTCACCCTGTTGCACTGCCTAATTTACACTCATCAAAGATATATTGCATGTCCTCATGCATGGTGCAATATACCCAAAATACTTAATCCAAAATTCTGGCAGAGCCGAAACATGGTACAAAAAAAAAGTTCCAGGACCGCATGTCACCAAGAATTACTGCTGTACACCAAGCATTAAATTGACTGCAGAATTTTGTACCATCATAAATAGTCGCCATATCATTCATCTTTGAGACAGATAGCTTTTATTTATCCCCGCATGACGGAGATAAGAGAGCTGCCTACCGTTGGATATGACTCGTTTTTCACACCTTTTTGTCTGCTAAATAGATTTATGGTTACAGGACTACAATATCACGGTGTCACGTTGCCTCGCACAGTATCTGGTGGACATTGTCCCTGAGAAAATAGGGAATGTCATGAGGCTGGACTCCGTGCAACAAAATGGGCAAATCTGGCTTGGCGCAGATGTTCTCATCTTCAACTCGTTCCTCTGGTGGAACCGCACCAATCCCGGCCGACCGTGAGATCCCACCGTCCTGATCCCGTACGTTCCAATTCTCTCAGATCTGCTTCAGCAATTTTTGACCCTAGGATTGCATGGTGCAGATGGGACTATATTCAGGATGGCAACGAGATACTTAAAGACATGAACCACACGGAGGCTATGGTGAAGGCTTTGAACACATGGGCCAGATGGGTGGATTCCAAGATTGATCCAAAGACAAAGAAGGTCTTCTACTTCGGACTTCCCCCAAGACACATGTTGTAAGTTATGGCACCATATCCATTTGGAAGTTGTCTACGAAGAAGCATAGCATGGTTCATACCGAATATAATTAAGTTCTTGCTTGCCTTCGTCTTTTCCTTTGTGGTTTTAATTGGGACAGTGGAGAGAACTGGGGCGAGCCAGGGAAGACTTGCGTCGGACAAACAGAGCCACTGATGGCGAGGACGTACCCGGGAGGTCCAATTCCGCATGAAAGCATAGTGCGGAGCGTCTTGCGAAGTATGAAGAAGCCAGTCTACTTGCTTGACATAACTTTCCTCACGCAACTCAGAAAAGATGGTCACCCGGGATGGTACAGCGGGGGTGATTGCACGCACTGGTGCTTAGCTGGAGTTCCGGATACATGGAACCTATTGCTGAATGCCGCCCTTCTTGAATGGAACTGAGATTATTCCTTCAAGAAAGGATGCAAATGGATGTTTTTTCTTCCGTAGAAATAATTTGAGTGACATGAAAAAGTGGATTGTCATGTTAGAATCGGGGGTTAAAGTTTAATTATTAGAATCAGCTACATTTGGTTAATTGCACATTGTACCGTTGGACTCTATCATTATGAATTTCTATTGTGTTAACTGTACCATGGTCTGATTCTTGTTTTATGAGTTGACTGACTTGATTGGCCAAAGTAGATTGATCCGAATCGTCGGATGCTGTTACCTAGTCGACTCTGTGTGTTTTGCATACGACTATTGTCAGCTACCATTAGAACCCCGATCTTTTTTTTTTTGATTGGATATATATATTTTAATCAGATGGATTGAGTTGAATTGTGCTAATCGATTTGAATAGTTGGGCGTTATCATCTAGCTGGTCTCGTATATCTTTCTATATGAATCTATTTTCATAGTTAGCCCTGGTTTTGTATGGCTGCAACATCCGGGCAAGAAGAAGTCCAACGAAATCTTATACTCTAATTTATAAATTGAGATAAGACCCTGACCTTTTATTTTTAATTTTAATTTAAAAATATAGAGAATATAAGTAAGTCAAATAATAGAACTCTAAAACTAGGTAATTACAGCATAATTGAATTGTTAATATGGGAAGTGATTAATATGGGATAAGTTGGTATTATATTGATATCAAATTGATTGAATATGTTAAGTGTGGATTGGTAGCGTTGTAGCTGTGTTGGATTGCGATAGAGGTAACAATTTCTGTACTCGGTCACTAGTTATATATATGTGTGTGAGTGTGTGTTTATTGGTTTGTACCGTTGGATTTGTATCATGAGATTTAAAATCGATAAATTTGGTTTGGCCTATGATGATATATTTTCTATGATTTCAATATAAATATATTTGTACGGTTATTATATGTATCAAATATTAGAAACATGAATATGTGAACAAAGATATCTTGAATTTGAAAAGAATTCATTGCATAAAGTGGTTTGATAAGAGTGATATATAAATCTGACAAACAAAATATGGTTTGGACTA
Source organism: Phoenix roebelenii (assembly GCA_025769935.1). Lineage (NCBI taxonomy): Eukaryota > Viridiplantae > Streptophyta > Magnoliopsida > Arecales > Arecaceae > Phoenix > Phoenix roebelenii. Next base: position 14,704,392 of record JAOXJJ010001100.1, read on the forward strand.
ATCTCATCATGGGATAACCTCCACGAGCTTATGCGTAGGATAGCCTCCACGAGCTTATGTATGGGACAACACCCATGGGCTTGATGCATGGGGATAGCCTCCACGATCTTATGCGTAGGGTAGCATTGATGGGCTGACGTGTGGAATTTTGGCAGTCTTGGACTGGGTTATAATCTTAATTAGTCCAAAGTCGGAAGATAGTTAATAAGAAACTTGAAAATCAAATTAACGAGAAACAGATGATATGACATAAGAAACTATTATTGTACAATTGGTTACATTTGAAATATATATATATATATATATATATATATGGATGTATATGTATGTATGCATGCATGCATGTGTGTGTGTTTGTATATATATGTATGTATGTATGTATGTATGTATGTAAGTATGTAAGTATGTATGTTGTATGTATGTGTTTCTTTGAATAGATGATAATGAGAATCTATGTGCATATTATTTATATTTGCTTTATGAGTATTAATACGATATTCATTTTATCAGGTATTACTAATTGATTATTTTTTTATTATTTATGGTGTAGCGGTTTGGAATTTTTACAGGGCTGTAAAGCTCACAACCCCTTTCCTCTTTTTCTTTTTCAGAGTTGCAGGTTGCATAGTATATGGCTATGGTTGAGATCATAGGTAGAGGGGATAATTAGATAAAGCGTCATTGATACTAGTTGGATAATTGAATTCTGTAATTGGACCAATTTTGTTATTCGTTATAAATTGAGATCATTATTGATTACGAATATTGAGGTTATATTAAATTTTCAGATCTAGCATATTCTCTAGGGCTTTGTTCTAAAGGGCTCGTTTGGTTCGCGGGAAGCATTTTTTCTCCTAGGAATATAATTCCTGAGAAACAAATTCCTACGAAGAGAATACCTAGAAATGTACTTTTGGCATGTTTGGTTGATCATGAAAGTGACAAATTTTCAAAGTGCTTATGTTTGGTTGGCCATCCACTTTTCTGAGAAATTTATGTATAATTCCTATTATGCCCTTAATAAAAATTAGGTCTTTAATGCCTCTTTAATGCTTCTTTAATGCTGAAGGGGCTTTTTGGAAAAAAGTAAAAATGGAGTGATTCATGCCTCATGGGAAAGTAATTTTTCCATGTTTCTCATGGAAAAAACTTTCTCATGAAATATGGAAATCATATTCCAATGGAAATATAATTTTTCCGTCTCTCCTTTGAAAACTCTAACCAAATAAGAGGTATCTCATTACTTTTCTGTTAACCACACTTTCTTCTCTTCTTTTCCCGCGAACCAAACGAGCTTAAAGAGTGTGCGATCATGTCATGTGTCCGGATTAAAGTGTTGGGTTTAGGGCGTGACAATGAGTGTGTCCCAGCTTAAATTTGAAGGAAAGCATTATAAGGATAGCAATTGAAGTGATGAACAATAGCACACTGAACAAGCTCTTCCTAAGTGAAAGAGTTTTGTTTCCTCTTTTCAGTCAAATGGGTTTGTTTGATGCAATACTGAAAATATATAGGGGATTTATGCAAAATTTCCAGGAATAATTTCAGTCAACATAATGATCGGTAAATATACATACAATTAATAAATACTCCAAACAACGAGAGATAAACAAGTAATATTCATCCAATCAAAGAAAATTAGATTTTTTCAATGTCTAAAAAAGAGACAAAAAAGAGTTCTTTAGTTTCAGTAGATATAACAATTTCTTAGTTTTGAGAAATTCTGAGTCGCAAAAGATATAAAGTTTACTCTTGACTTGTTATCCTATCCTAATACCATCAGAAAAAAAATATTCCTACAAAGAAACTCATGTAGCCAGAAAAATTCACCCTGTCGTGCCAACGAACATAGAAGTTTCTTTATCAACATTTTTGATTTGGTTATTCATTTGAAGTGAGCAATTTATTAATGAGATGGTAGAGTTTTAAAACAGCAAGGGAAAATATTTCTTGAGGATGTTTCAAAGAATCTTGTGAGCAAAGATGGCTCTTCACCGTCGGTGGACAAACGCCTACGACCGCATGCTGGACCAGCGCCAACCTTTAGAAAGCCTTGCCTGTGGATGGACTGCGAGGCGATGTTCCAAGCAATAAATAGGCCGGACCACTGATATTTGTAATTAGATTTTTTGTATAAATATTCTTCTAAATATCGAATTTTACATGAATATCCTTCAAAAATTAATATTTATATGTATACCCTCATAAAACACTTATTTTATCATTTTATCCCTTTTTTTTTGTTTTTGTATATGTACCCACGCCATCTAACGCCATTAAAAAAATAACGGTTTCAAATTAAAATAACTAAAATATCCTTAATGAGTAGATATACAAAAAAATATTTATAAGACGATCACGATGGAATAAAAAAGTAATTTTAAAATTTTATTTTTTAATTAAAATAAATATGGTTTTTATTAACAGTGTTAGAAGAACCGTTATATTAGGGACATTTGTGCAAAAATAATGTTTTATAAGGGTAGAGAAATAAATATAAATTTTAATAGAGTATTCACGCAAATTTGAATTTTTAGAAGAGTATTCACGAAAAAAACTTTTTGTAATTTTGTTTGATCTCTACATTGCAACCTGATCAACCCAAGAGTATCGGTGTTTAGAAAACTTCTCATAAATGGTATCGAATTTTGATGCATAAAAGAACATCTTCTTATTCTATCGAGTTGGATTTGGATCTAAGCGTTCATTAACATGAACATCCAACTTTATATTTATTAACATGAATATCCAACTTTACTTTATCTCAATATTTACTAGAAGGTTAATTAGCAACAATGCTGGCTTACTGAGCTGACTAGTAGTTGTATCCAGAACTTGGTTTGATCCTACCTTCATTTGAATTGTGAAATTAGAGATGTTTTGTAGCAACACAGAATCTCATAATAAAAAGACTAGTCGAAAGGTATTATTTGAGTTCTTTGATTTTGTGTAAGTACCCAAAATTTTCTCAGTGCGTAGCCGATACAAACTAAATAGTCCCATCATTTAAGCTTTAATATTCTTGCTAGACTAAGAGTTCAAACCTAATACTCAGTGCGTAGCCGATACGATCAGCCCATAGTTGGTTAGTTCCAATAGATCGATGCTGCAATATCTCCTAATTTGCATAGGCTATGGACCAAGTTTACTCTGATACTATTTGACATAATCTAGAATTTTATCCAAAATGGTTAACTAGGAGGTATTATTTGAATTTTTTGATCTATCTAAAATCTCTCTAATGCATAGCTGATGTGGGATTAAACATATGTCTATATGATTCTCACATGTTTGAAAAGAGCTATTAGTATGTAATCTATAATATATATAAAATTGATAGTTTTGAAATTAAGAAATATCATTTCTTGATTCCATCTCACATTTTACATTGAGAATACTGGAAAAAAATACCTAAATTATCCTACTAATTTTCTCCCTCATGTTATGCTACTTTCAGTTTTTTTTTTTTTTTCTGCAATCCGACACTCATTATAAAATTCCGAGATAGATTGGATGTTACCTCTTTCCCTAATTCAACTCCTACACCGATTAAATTTTATCGCTTCTCTTCTCTTCCCTCCAAAGTGTATTGCACATGCTTTGTTATTAGTATATTACTTACTGTTTCTTCTACAAAAAAAATAAATCAGCAATCTTATAGCAAGAATTACTTAGACAAGCCAATGATGAAAGCTGAAGGATAAGCTCCCTCCCCATTAAACTCGCAGCCTTTTTACTTTTCTATACTTTTTAATCCCCAGCGGACCCCAAAAGGCACATGCTTCAGACATTTGGCAATTAATAAGATTAACTTTATGTGGAGACAGAGGAATCTTGAACAAAGACTTGGACAGGAGCGTTAAGGCGAGGGTCGCTTTTCCTCCCGGAAAAGCCATCCAACAATCCCAGCAATCATTCTGGGGTGAGAAACATATGGCCCAAACCCAACTTGGACCAAGAATGTCCTGACTTCCAATTACGGTCCTTCGTGATTGGCACAAAAGTCGTAATTGAATGGGATCCATTAGCCACATTGGGTAGTGCATCCACCGAACCCTTCCAATTACAGCCGCTGCACCAATCACGGGGCTTGTGATTGGAAGTGGAGGATCATGATCCATCATCCTATAGCCTCTGCATGGTGCGGTGCAACTGGAGGATTCTAATACATCCTTCCACCCTGCAAGAAGTGAGAGGAGTGAAGTCAATTCCATATAACCGTCTCTTCTTATCAACGTCCAAAGGCCCATGTCAACATTGACTTGAGTACTCTGGTCTAATTCTTGCCTACTAGCTAGTACATCCAGGATTCCATCAAATCCTATCATGGTGATTGTAGTTTAAATCTAACAAGTTCTCAAGCACAATTGTTTGCCTCAACCGTATCCTCCTAGGATGTCCTTGCCCCCATGAGAATGTGTCCCAATACATGATGAACCTGGGTTGATGTCTGATAGCTTTCTTTAGGGCAAACTGATAATATTTGACAGTAAAATGTTTGCAATGGTGCCCTGCTTCAGATTTGTTCTTCATGGATTTCCAATCCTTGATTTGATTCTATCAATCCTTGTAGTTGCTGAGTGAAAGGAGTCCTTCTTACAGTCAGCTGTGCAATATGGGCATGTTTCAGATCATACCATCCCTTGCCGCTTGGGCAAGAAGATAAGGGTCCAATCCTGATTACAATCAACGTAGAGAGACATTGAGTGAAAATAAGGATAAAAAAGTGGGAATTAGTCCCTCTTAATTTCAAGAGAGAGAGAGAGAAAGAGAGAGACAAAAATAGAGGAGAGAGAGAGGTGGCATAAGTGACAAAATAGTGCAGGATAAATACCATGATGTGGCTGCACAATGTTAGGCCATGGGCTTTTCTAAATTGGACCATCTGTGGCCCATGATTGCAACTGGGCGACCATCAGCGCCATAATTGCGTGTGCAAGCCTACCATGCTGTCGCCGTGAAAATGATGTCGCATGCAGTACCATCATCTACCTCCATGCACTTCCCTGTTCATAATTGTTATCTTGTCCAAAATACCTCGATCACGTGTCGATCCGCACATGACCGGCTAAAACTAAGAAGGTTTGGATGTGGTATCCTATCCTATTTGGATAAATTACATGCTGCTACCTTAGGATCCAGTAATCTAATTATCAAACATAACGTATTGTAAAAGCTCAGGACACAATACTTGGACAAAATACTTTCTTGATCTTGTTCTCCAACATAAAACCTCGAGTGTACTGCTTGAATGGAAATTGTAGCCGTTTATAATAATGCATTTTTTATGCGAGCATTTCTCGAAATTGATTTTGGACGGTCAAGTTAATCAGGAATTATTCAAGACATCCGTATTTTGTTCTTGTTTATATTTTAAAATTTTCTATTTTTCCCCTCACGTTCAGAATCTCCCATTGCTAGCTTAATGGTTTCCTGATGCTAAACCTCTCGCTTTAGAGAGAAAAAAAGATATGATGTCATGCTTTGTCAGACAATTCTTTTCATACAAAAGAACCATGCTTAACTGATCACACAGGAGAAGCTTTGAAAGTAGAGACAGCTCCAGATTTTTATCATGTAATGAACTTAGGCAGTCACACATGCTGCAACAAGTTAAAAGACACATTTCACATCAATGACAGCGAGCCCTTCCACCATGGAACCAGCAAGAGTCTATTAGGTGCCGTGGCCATGTTTTTTCTATTTAGATATGCATGTGGAACCGATGGCTATGTCCAAAGTTTAGGCTATCAGACAATGAGGACCCCCAACGCCGGCCTAACCGCTACTGTAACACCCTATAGACTTCACCCTATCGATCCTTCTCGATCGGACTATAGCACGAATTCGTCTGCTCCACTAGATGCCAATTAAGGTACCTAAAAAAAAAAAAAAAAAAAAAGAGTTCTTGGAGCTATCAAATTGACCGACAGGCAACAGCTGCAGCTGCTCAATCGATTCCTGTGAGTGGAATTCAACTGGATCTCACAAGTTTACCACCCCATGACACTCGTGACACACAATGATTTTTGTAATCCAACTACGTCCAAGGAAAACTACAAAGAGGCTTATTTCCCCTCGTTATATCACTCCGCCACCCCCCTCGCCAAAGGCTTTGTTCCCCTATTCTTATTCTTATTCTTCCATGGGAGCTAAAACCCGTTCTGGGTATTGGTTCCGCTACTCTTGCTTGGCAATTCTGGTTGCCTCCCTGCAAGGAGCATTTCCAGAGGGCTATCACCATGGGAATGAGCAGCTCCATCACAATTCGACGGATGGGAAGGAGGGGACGAGCGACATCAGCTGCAACTTGTTCCAAGGGAGCTGGGTCTATGACAACTCCTACCCCCTTTACGACTCGTCGCGCTGCCCGTTCATAGACCCCGAGTTCGACTGCCAGAATTATGGCCGGCCGGACAAGATGTACCTCAAGTACAGATGGAAGCCAAATGGATGCGAGCTCCCGAGGTTGGCCGTAGGATATATACAACTGGATTAAGCGATCTATCTATTTCCTACTGCTCTCTATATCTGTGAGTCTTCTTTCTTGAGTTGGAAATGTTGTGCAGGTTTGATGCGAAGGATTTCTTGTGGAGGTGGAAAGGGAAGAGGATAATGTTTGTTGGGGACTCCATAAGCTTGAACCAGTGGGTGTCACTCAATTGCATGCTCCTTGCCGCAGTGCCCAATGCCAGGACCTCATTCATCAGAAGTGATCCCCTCTCCTACGTTAGATTTCAGGTCTCTCTCTCTCCCTCCCTCTCTTTCTCTCTCTCTCTCACACACACACACACATAGATTTCGAACGAATTCTTGGTTTAGTATATGTTTAATGTAACTTTTATTCGCTGGCTCGGCCTGCTCTTTTGCGAAGAGCCTGGAATGACTTTGCGAGTTGCATGTGCAGGCGTCCATTTTTTTTTTCTTTCCTAATTCTTTTTCTTTTTTTTCTAATGCCAAACGAGATCATAGATCAAGGCAGACAGCAGTGCATATTTATCCCTTTCCTTGTGGCGGTCCCAAGCTTTTCCTATATCATGCGGTGCTCAAGGGATAAATCATCTTTTACCCAACAAAAAAAATCTGGCTGTCCGATACAACATAAATGGTCAAGATTTATCCACCGTCAACTATCTGTAGCCAGTCGTGTCCATGGTTGGTCCAGTGACTTTCTCCAATTTTACAGTCATTTTAAGAGGGAATCTATTTTTTTCGAAATTGAGGGACTTTTCCCGTTCTGCACCCTCCGCCCATGAGTCTCCCCCTCCGTACTTCGACGGAAGCAACCAAAAAAAAAAAAATCCTACCTAGATAAAATAAAAAAGTTTGAAAAAAAATAGATGGAAGCCAATTGGTGAGGAGCAAAGCGATGGCAGGGAGGCGGCCTGAGGCGATCTCACATATAGGTGGGGGATAGATCATAGGTGGGAGAAGGTTGTTGAAAATATAAAAAATAAATATTTTTTTTAATAGAAAAGGTATGAGCTGAGGTAGCTTTAGATCCCACTCACTCTAGAATATGTTCGACCAAACCAAAACACCTTTCCAAAAAAAACAAAAGTGGGAACCATTTCTTCGGATCTTTCTCGCCTTTTTATAAAAAATCAATAAAAGAGCACCATATTAAATAATTATGCTAAACCTTTAGTGCTAATGAAAATGTAAAACTTCTATGTTCTATATCAATTTATGGCTAGTCTCCCACCAGCGACTGAAGACTTCTTTCAAAATAACTAACATATTACATGTTAAACCAAACTTTTCTACTTTGTTGATAGAAGTAGAGCACAGGGCACATAACACTCTTCTCCAACCGGTTGTTTTTTCCCCTGAACAACAAAGTAGCAACACTAGTTATTTTAATTTTATCTGTATAAATATCTATACGAACATATATTTAGTTCTCTATCCGTTATTCATTAGATAGATTTTAAATATTTATATAAAATTAAAAATTTTAAATAATATTTTTTTGGTTATTTTTTTAAATAATGTTTTAGGTTGTTACGGTCCGTGTCAAAACGGTTGAAAAACATCTCTGCATGCGTATTAATCTGTTATAAAGCGGCGGCGCAGCACTCTCTCCTAAAGCGGCAAGTTTTAGAATGTTGCGCGAGACCGTACCATTGGTTGATTGGAAATTTGAATCTCGGCTACAACATTACAGAGAAAATATCCCGAATGCATAAAAGGTACCGGCGGCAATCACCCTTCTGTTTTAACTTTTAAGGGGTTAGTCCTGGTAAAAGTCCGTCTTTATCATCTTCATCTGTAAATAAAAACATTAGCGTTCCTAGCAAGCAAAAATAAATAAATAAATAAATACATTAGCGTACGGATAAAGTAGCCCAAAGGTCTCTCCGGCACAATGCCAACAACCAAGAGATGATAAAGAATGCTCCGACCAGAAGGCCAGAAAAGAAACTAGAGTACAGATGTCGTGTCATTTCTCTTTTCTTTCTCAAAAAAAAAGTAATGTCATCTCATCTAGGAATTATCGATCATATAACTCACTTTGAAATTGCCTGCCTGCATTCGCTGATAAATCCTTCATATTATACATTTAGAGCGACGAATTACACCTCTTTTTCTAAGTGAATCACTTGGAGTGCATATTTGCATATTCCTCTATTTCTTTTCTGGTGGAAACTAATTCATAAAGTACACCGCTGCGCGCTGCCCCTTCGTCCCAAAATTACTTGCATACACGGCCCGCTCGCTCGTCTCTTTCACCTTTTCTTCTTCTTTCTTTCTTTCTTTCTTTCTTTCTTTTTTTCTTCGATGAAAGGGAGATGTAAGCCACCCAATCGTTCTTTTCTTCTTGTCCTTCTATATATTTGTTGTTGTTGTTTTGATCCTTCGCCAAGACAAATGATGTAACTAGTTATTCACTGCTGTCCCACCCTCCATATTTGGCAACACTAGGACGTCCCCTGATTTCTGAACCCAAGCTAACGTCGGCAACACGGTTGCAGGACTACGGCGTCTCAGTTATGTACTACCGGACAACGTATCTAGTGGACATCGTCCGTGAAAGGATCGGACGGGTCCTCAAGCTAGACTCCATACAGAGTGGGAGGGCATGGGTTGGCGCTGACTTGCTGATCTTCAACACATGGCACTGGTGGACTCACAGAGGAAGGAGCCAGCCGTATGAGATCTATCCTGTCTCCTGAGACTTCCTTTTGTTTGTCGAGCGAGATTGTGCTTCTTTCCAGTTACGACGTGTGCTCTTTCTCATGTAGATGGGACTACGTGCAAGATGGAAACCGGATATACCGAGACATGAATCGCTTGGTGGCCTTCTATAAGGGGCTTTCCACATGGGCCAGATGGGTTGATGCCAACGTCAATCCAGCCACCACCAAAGTCTTCTTCCAGGGGATCTCTCCAACTCATTATCAGTAAGTTGTACTAACAAATAGAATCTCTCAATGACCAATTTGTCTGCACTAGATTCTTTGATCCTATATAAGTATCCTCGATCTATCCAGCGAATAACCGATGTAGACTAAATATCAAGCTAAGGGTTCAAATCCATTCAAATCTAATAACCATAAGTGGCACATGGTGGGTTCCAATGGATCCGTGCTGCAGTGTTTTCTGGTATACATAGGTTATAGGCCAGCTCCGCTCTGATATTATTTGTCACAACCTAAGACTTCACCCAAAATAGCTAGTCGGAAGGTATTATTTAGATTCTTTGATTATGTATAAATATCCAAAATCTATCCATCGTTCATCTGCACGGGTCCTCACAAGATATTCAATGCAAATGACCCTCATCGCTAAAGAGCAAGCTTCATGCAGGCAAACCAGGCTGCCAATTGATAACAAGATCATGATGGTTGGATGACAGTCAACGAGGGCCTACCTTGTATAATAAATGTCATGAAGTCAGTTTCCTGGCTGTTATTTTGTTAGCATTGCTATTTGCCACTATTAGGTTGGTACTTTCACTCTTTTCAGCTAATTTCCAGAGTGTCCGTTGCTATATAATAATGCCCTTAACCTACCGACAAACTATTTTTTTACAGGGATTAGCTCTTAAAAAACCCATTTAATTCTAGCTGCGCTTATATGTTTAGATCACATTGGCAGTACCATATTCTTGCAAAATAGTTCCCTCTAAGTTGCCTCAATTTCCACTTGCTCTTATTCAGTCATCAACTCGGTCATCAAGTCAAATCTTCCCTTGACACTGTACTGGTGCAGAGAAAAAAAATTATTGCGTCAACCCACAGTTCTCACTACCCTTCTTCCAAATCAACTTTCTGATCTCCATCATGCTATCGTTTTTTAGTCGCCTAACGTTTAAATTTGCTTGATGCTACCATAGAATTTACCCTCCACTCTCTCTCGCTTGGTGCAAAAAACTAACTCTAATTCTATCAGATGATGTTAATCTATGTTCTTTCCTAGAGTGCATAGAGCACAAAATAGTCGCATTAAGACATCTGTAAGCCATGGCTCTTTTTCTCGATCAACAAGAGGTAAATTCAGTCAAGTTAACAAAGTGCAGATATCTCCCAGCACAAACATTGACATAGCTGGAGTGTGGCGTTCCAATAACGGCAGATATTTTTATAACCGATCCTAATTCCTACAAACATCACTGCCAAATATATTGTTTGAATCAAATTTTAAGATTTATTCTGCAATCTTTCAAATTCTGACCAACATTCATTCTTATCTTATTCTCTCACCGCATCTAGTTAAGTATCTTATTTGTATGTCGGAATTGCATGCATAGAGATCTCGGCTCCAGATCAGCAGTTAATCAACTATTTTCCTGCACTTTGCTTTCCCTCCATTACGTATAGCTATTTGTAAATAAGGCATCTTCTCCATCTTTCTTATATATAACCAAATGTTCTCTGCTGCAGTGCTTGCTCTGAAATTTACCTACTGTAGTTCCTCAGCAAGAAGTAGGCTCAGAATACTGACCATAAAATGACATAGGCCGTATCTGATCGTTTTATTTCCCTAAATTTTTAAATGCGACTTTTGAAGTTCCACACCTGTCATCAGTCAGCATCATTATCGGCATCATCTTTTCTTATATATCTCTTGTTTTTTTCTCTTCCCTGTGAATAAATACTGTGGGAATCAGAGGAAGGGACTGGGGTGAGCCCAATGCGAGGAGATGCTATGGACAGGCTCTACCATTGATTAGACCAACATACCCAGGAGGTTCCCTTCCGGCACAGGCCATAATTCAGAGAGTGTTGCATGCCATGTCAACGCCAGTATATCTATTGGATGTCACGTTTCTCTCACAGCTTAGAAAGGATGCCCACCCATCTGTATACAATAGGGACAATTCAGGCATGGACTGCAGCCACTGGTGCGTTGCAGGCCTTCCAGATACGTGGAACCAGCTCCTGTATACAGCTCTCCGTTAATTAAAGTGGAGATAAGGTTGCATGAAAAGAGAAGCAAACAAGAAGCACCTCACCATAAACTATTCTGACCAAAGTATTGTTTCTAGGGTAGATTTCTCATTTGCAAGTTGTTTGCAGCAGCTATTCATAATTTGTGCAGGTATCTCTTTGCTCCCTGATGATATCACGGAGTGCGGGAAATAATCTGTGTGTTGTGAAGGAAGTTCAAAACATTGTTCTCAATAAGGGTCAGAGCATTGCATTGTAATTTGGAAATGTTAAATTAATGCTTTCAACTTTCGTTTCAAGAATTAAGAGCATGTCATTCAGAACATGGGCATCACAAAGATCGGTATCATTTGCTCATTTAGTTGGTTCATATGGTCCATGGGTTAAAAAAATTCCATTCTGAAGATAAAAATTCCCACACCTGTCCTCTCCCTGAGGAATCATCATTACACGTAGCAGCTTGGAAGAAAAAATGAGGCACTTTATAACTACATCAAGTCCAAAACATCGTAACCCCTCCAACAACATTGTTATAGAATTTATAACTACCCCAAGTCCAAAGCCTTTAACCCCCCCAAATCCTACCAATAAACTTATCAGTCTTCCACCCGAGTCATCTATTTTCCCTGCACTTTTATCAGCTTTATTTGCAGACCTCTTCGAAGCCCTTCTCAATCTCTTCCTCCATTTTAATTCCTCTCTAATGCAGCACTGAGTCTCCATCAAGCCTTGGACATGCAAACGTAATCACAATTCATAACCCTTCTAGTCGTCAATCTTAAGTTATTTCCACAACCTAAAAACGGTTTTGTTAACTTCAGTAGGCCTCCCAGAACGGAAGGAAAAAGCTTTCAAGACCTCACCCCACTGAAGCTCATCTGAGATCGAGTATTGAAAAACCAGATAACAACCCCGTGCCAACTCGAACTCCAAATCCCAAAAATCTAGTGCCAATATTGGTTCGCCATAAAGCATAACAGACCTTAAAGCAATAAAGATAAATGGAACGGCCGAAATATAGAATTTGTGATCTCAATAGAATCTAGTTGACTTCATTGAAGTAGAATATTTCTCATCGAGCACCCAAACCAAGAAGCAGATACACCTGCAAAGAATAAATATCAATCGGATTTTACAGTATGTCTGGCGAAAGGAAGCTAAATCAACTCGAGTAAATCTCATTAGAAGATATAGACGGCAATACCCCTTTAAAGAGCTGGAATAGAATTACAAGAGCAGCAATGGCCCCTTATTGCCGCATTGGCCTCGTGAAATGCCGTGCTGAAAGCGAACGAGCGAACGAGCGAACGAGAGAGGCCAATTTAGAAGAGAAATTATTGCCTACGCTTGCGATGCACGAGCAGAGGACGCAGGAGTCACGTTTTTTCTGTTAGATAAATTCTTGAGTGGCGACCTTATAGATCAGGAAAAAAATAAATATTTATTTTAATTTTAAGACTTTACATATTAATGCCAATTTTTCAATACAGATGGATTGATGTTATCTTGGAATGCACTTGGTAGAGAAGTTAAGTGGCAAGATATCCTTCAAGACAAGGAGTTATCCTTCTGCTGTCCGGGTTCCCAAAGAAAATAAACCAACCCTCAATAACCAACTATAAAGCGACATTATCAACCATAGCCTCGATATCTAGATGGTAGATCACGTTGTGCTCTCATCTATCACTAATCTAAGAGGCAATCGTCGGTGAATTATCCTCCACCAAATACGCTTAGCATCCAAGTCGTAGTATCAAAAAGGAGGTTTCCCCGGCTTCCTTAAACTCAACATTCAACTCGAAATACAGATTGGACATATGTGGCTCCTGCATGAATAATTATGCTCTAATAGTCTCTAATGATGAATCAACTTCCAATGAAATTTGTTTAGTTGTTAATGCAACATCTAAGATTGTTTTGATTACTTTCATGGAAGGACGAAGCCAAGCAATAGACAAAAAAACAATGGAATGAGGGGCTCGGGTGCCTATGGCTTCTCCCGTGCGGAAATGACACCCAGTGCACCTAGCAACCAAATCGAACGTACTAACCTGATCAGGTCCAAAACCAAAGTCAAAACGTTGTTAGGATCTGGGCATCAACCTCATACTTAAAATTCCAATAAAGTGACTGATTTATTATGTAATATGATTTGGGATTTGATCTGGGTTGGGTTCGGATATGGATGCAGCCGCACTGATCTGAAGCGCCGTGTCCCGTCCCTAATATGATTCCGTGTCGTCCCTTCCGACTCCTTCAACATAACACGTACGCCCGGCCCTCGCCAGGTGTCAATTAAAGCCCCAACCGCCTCTCAGGCACCGCGCCAAACCGCTGCCCCACTCTTCGGGTTTCTTAAACCGTTCTGTTCCTCTCCCCTTCTCCCACACATCTCATTTTCGTTCCAAACGCAGAGGAAATAGAACATCATTTATACTAGCTTCCACGAATCTTTTCGTAGATGGCTTCCCAGACAGGATGCTCCATGGAAGAAGAGCACGCGGAGAGAACAAACATGTCTCCAGAGGAGATCGGAAAGTACCGAGCCACTGCGCAGCAGAACTCCATCGACGCCATTCGGGCCGCGGAGGAGCGCTACCAGAAAGCCAAGCAGTCCGGCGCCTCAACTTACCTGGCCGCCAAGGGTACCGAGGGAAAGGGAACCGCAGCGAAGGACTATGTTGCGGAGAAGGGCCAGCAGGGCTACCACGCTGCCGTTCAGGGTACCCGTGCTGCTGCCGATGTCACTGCAGAGAAGGCCTCTGCTGCCAAGGATATTGCGATGGAGAAAGGCCGGCGGGGGTATGATGCGGCAAGGGATACTGCAGTCCAGGCTGCAGTGAAGGCCAAGGGTGTCACCGTGAGTGCCGGTGAAAGTGCAGCCGATTATGCGAAGCAAGCTGCCGAGAAGGCCAGAGATATGACGATGAGCACCGGAAAGACTGCTGCGGATCATGCACAAGAGGCTGCAGTGAAAGCCAAAGATGCGGCCATGGACGCTAGAAAGCATGCTGCAGATCATGCGCAGCAGGCGGCGGTGAAGGCCAAAGACGCGACAGTAGAAACTGGAAAGAGTGCTGCGGACTATGCCCGAGAGAAGGCGGAGGAAGCCAAAGGATGCAACCGCCGGTGCACGTCAGAAGGCTATGGAGTGTGTTGGCCTAAAAGCAGGGGAGGCAAAGGAGGCAGCTCAGGGTACAGGGCAGAAAACCAAGGAGTTGGAAGAGAAGAAAGCAGAGGAATCGAAGGAGACAGCCAAGGAGTCCACCCAGCAAGCCAAAGAATATGCTGAACCGAAATCTACCGGAGCAAAGGTATTGAAAAATGACTGTCATTTCCTTCCATCAAAATATGGATTCTCTCACCTGTAGGATGCTAGGGTTACAATCTTTTCATCAACTGCACAGCTTATCTTATGAATTTGGATGTATCTGAATTCTTTTTGTGCAGAAAAAGCTCAGGGAACAGACCCAGGAGGTACAGGAGAAACTTCACGATCTCTCACTTAGAGGAGAGGAAGAGGCTGGCGATGATGGAGGCTACGAAGAACCTGATGAACAGAAGAAACAAGGGAAGATGGAGCACGAGCACAGGAAAAAACGAGAGAGCCGAGTGCAGCAAACAGAACTGGTAGTGGAAGAGAAGAGTGCAGGCACCACTGCTGTCGGAAACTTGTGTGAAGCTGTGGGTGCAGCTGTAATTGGAGCAGCCCAGTCTGCCAAGGAGCTGGTTATGGGAAGACAGCCGGAGGAGAGGTAAGAGCGAACAAATGCGAATGCATGAAGCAACAGTTAGTTTGAACTCTGAAGCTTTCCTTGTAAAGTTTGGTGTCTTAAAATAATGTAAATAGAACGGGGATGAACGTGTAGATGAAATTGCTTCAGCAGTTAGCACATTGTGGCCATCTTTACAAAACAGCTTCTGCTAATGGTATTGACCTTGGCTTTGGCTTGGATTCTGGCTCTGCTTATGGAGGGAACGAGCTTTATCTTTTAGCTCCTGGAATGCTCGCATTGTTTCGACATCAAAACCACCTGCAAACTGTAAATGCCCAATAGAGAATTATTTAGAAACAGGTTATATCAAAAGTATGATGGCCATTCTCAGTAGAGCTTCCAATTGAGCGCAAATACCTGGTGCACTCTGAAGGCAAATCTAACACCCTGCAGCATGAGTTCCACTTCTTCAGGACCACCTGCTATGGTCTCAAGCTCAGAAGAGACTCTTCTCATGTATTTCATTGCCAATTTCACTGAAGCTAGCTTGATCTGGGCGATACATCCCATGTCAGATGTTAGGATCAAGTTCATAAATTAGCATCCCAAAAATTGGAGCCCATCATGGGTCCTTGCAGCAGGAGAATAGATAAAAATTTATTTAGCTCAAACTCAATAACCAAAAGAACTGGAGGATAGAAAAGGAAGGTTGCACATCCTATGAAAAATCCTTCTGGATTTTCAAGGGGCAAAAAATCTATGAAAAATCCTTTCAGCTCTATCTTGTTTGGCATTTTTGGGTCTACCACAAGGGATACATATTTTTCAAATGGCCGTAGACACAGATGTTAATGGGTGAGGCTGTATAATCCTAACAACCCCTAAGAGAAGTCCCTGCTGAAACAGAGAGTCGATCAGCAAATATTTTGGATAATTCAGCCATTACATGTGGTATAGCAAAATGCACGAACCAACTAATATTGTAATAATATTATTGTATCTTAAACTGTTAATTTTATGCTGTGCTCTGATGCGTCAAACATAAGATAATTAATTATTCCACTGGATCTTTTGAAAAGGGATGGCTCTCTATTATGCCTAGATACCTTACAAAGAATCAAGTCTCTAACTTGACCAGTTTTTTGGATATTATTACCATTTCTCAGTAATCTTTGATTTCAACTTCTTTATTTGGGAACCAATCACTTTAGCTAAAATGTTACTAAAAATAAAAATATTCCATCAATTGAAAGCCAAAAATGTACCTATTTAAAATTCAAGTACATCCAAACCAATCACCGCACAAGTTTTGCTGAAATTACTTATGTTTAAGGTTCTAGCAAACATGGAAGGAGACATGTTCTGCTGAAAATGATTCCTTACCTTTGATGTCTAATATCACAACATAATTTTACATGGTAATAGAGAAACGATCAAACCTTAGGTATCGCATGATTTTAATAATAAAATTTAAATATCATGCTAAGAATTATTGCATTCAAATAATATGCAACTATAATTGCTACATCCATGGGATGACCTATAATGAAGCAATTATATATGTTCCTAATGTTCAGTTGATAATAGCTAAACAAAATTGTAGATAGAAAAAGAGGAGCATATGATTTCAAAGATGGATTTGTTATAAACATCTATAATTTATATCCTCTCCTTTCAAATGGGGAAAAAAAAATCTCCTACATATTTTGATGTAAGAGCTTGGCAATCTTCCACAGAAGAAATGCAAGAGTACAGGAATTTGAAACTTAGTCCACTTCCTCATACAAAAGGGAAAAAAAGTCACACAAACATTGAATGCATCCCAGCTTTGGACCTTAGGTCCCGAGCAGATTAAAAGCCTACTTGGTGAACCAGAAAAATGTATTAAACCCCTCAAGGGAGTTGCATCAGTAAACTAACATATATGTCTCGTTGGTCATTATACAAATTCGATGCTTTTATGTACCAATAGGTATAGCAAACTTTTTGAAAGGGCTTGGAGTAGGCGAGTAGAGAAAAGAAAGATAAAACAATAAGAAAGCCATTGCCTTGTTCGGTATTTTGTAAAGAACTGTGCCTTCAATTTTGGATGGCATTGAGGAAACCAATTCCTCGTTGATTTGTTAACTAAATTATTTTCTGCCTGTTCACCTGAAACTTTAAATTTTTGTCCACTACTGCTAAGTACTTCTCTCTAGTAATGGCCCATTGTAAGCAACATCCTACTTTTGATGATCGTATAATAAATCTTCAAATGAAGAACCCAGGTTGGAGTGCTTTGAGCAAACATTCTTTCAGTAATATCTTGGTCGTCATGTTCTGTGCACCATGTCCAGTATGACTTCTGATGGGTATTGGTAGCGCTTTGGTCCTTCTGAACCCTATTCCCAAAATTTTTACCATATCCCAATTATATTATGTGGAATCATAAAACTAAAATGATGAAATTCTCCAGTGAAGAGAGTAAGATATCTCCAAATAGTACAGATTCTAAGTAAACATCTTGATTATCAAAAGATTAAACAATAAAAGCTATTTTATTTCATTTAGTATGTCAAAGTAAAACCTCCAATATAAAATAATGGTTTTTCATGGTTTTATAGGCAAGGCTAAAAATCTTCAGCAGGTTTCAAGGGTTTGAGTGGAAAGAAAAACCAAGATGAGTATCATTTTCCAAAAGGAAAGCAAGGAATGAGTCAACTATGATTTGTGTTTCTCATATATGTAATATCAAAACTAAAAAAAGTATTCTTTGCCACTTTCGATCTTCTATTTACCTCAAAGATGTTACTAAACTTGAAGAACAATTCAGAATAAACTTTGGATAACTAAGTGAGACCAGATATCAGATTGATGGAAGGCCCTCCAAAATCATTAAAATAGGGAAGTGTCTTGCAAGCAGGTGTTGGAGCAAAACTCCAGAGAGATGTAAAGCAGGAAGAACACTACATATTGAACATTTTGAGCTAAGAAGTGGTAAATTAATTTGAGATTGGCAAGAGGATTATTTAAACTTGCTTTTGCAAATCTTGTTTGAACACCCTATTAGACAAGATATAAAAGACTCCCTCTGAAAAAAGTGAAAACACCCTGATATGATTATTGTTATAGCATAGATCTGTTCTCCTTTTATCTCTCTCTGATGCTGACACCTAAAACTCGTTATGTTATTTTAAAATGAATAAAACGTCTATGAATACCAACACCTAAATGCCTTCTGAGTGACCTCATATAGCTTCTATTTCTATGCAATTAATAATGGCAGAAAAATAACAGTCCGAACTGATTGTTCTTGCATACATTACCTTGGTATTCAACCAACATGCTAAAAAATCTAATATATACTTGAACTTCATATACCAATAACTCTTGGAAAGACTATTGACAATTTGCAATGCAAACTCATCACGTTCATTTTAATAAATACAGATGTATTTATAGGTGTGCATGTTTCTGAGCATATCTAGACATATATGACATAACTAGAGAGACCACTTTTCTTCCTCTTTCATTTTTTTTCCTCAAGAAAGAGAAGCCTCCCCAAATTGCTGCAGTCTCTTATTCTTTCTTTTTGAACTCTAAATCAGAACGCTTTTTGTTTTGAGTTTTATCTTAAGAACCATTAATGAGAGCTGAACCAAATAAAAAACCAATATTGGATTTTGCAAGTTCTGAGGATCTTAAAGCAAAACTCCCATGGTTGTTGACTTGTATCATACCACGGAACACAGTTTGAAATTGTGAAGAGATGCAGATCATTACCTTCAACAATCATTTCTTTTATGCTTTTGGACTACGCTTCTAACACCATCTTAACTATCACCTCCAATATTTATTCTCCAACATAATCAATACTAGGCTTTTTTTAATATCAATGCTGCAAACATGTTTCCTGATAATAAATTTTAATTGTTCCCATTATGCATAACTGCCTTCCTGGTGACAAAGCACAAGTCAATATGACATGAGAATATTAGAAATTTCCATCAAGCCCTTTTCTATATGAGGAAAAATCCCAAATCATCATCTCTCTACATTAAGAATTTAAGAAATAACCAGAGGAATTGATTATGACACCTTAGTTGACTATGACAAAGGCAAGACTTAAAGGAACCACCTCTATGTGTACATAATAAGAATTTGAGGAAACACTTTCTCCTACTCATTTCTTTGTCTAATACTCTCGTGAACCTCTAGTTGAAACATCCAATCCTAGAGAGACAACCTCTTCTTTTATTCCCTTTTTTTTAATCTAAGCCAGAAAACCACTTTGTCACCTATCACAGAATGTCATTCCTCTATGCCAAGCCTTTGGAACCTTAAGTGACAGCTTGACCCAATCTGACTAAATTTGGCAATTCCAACAGGAATTATTGGAATCAAAATTAAAAAAGGATGCTCATGGAACCCAAGTCACTATTTCCTGACACTGAAAGTAATGTAAATTAATAACAGAATATAGGATGCCAAAACCCAATGACCCCTCATACATCTTTGGCATTATTTGTATATGAGCAGATCCAAGCTTGTTGGTTCCTGATTGGATGTTGTAGAGTGCAGTGAATCCTTGGCTTGCTCTTCATATTCATGTTAGTGCATCTCTATTTATTGATGACAATCAACTCAATATCCTCATGTTTGTCAAAGTGGCCTTATGCATATGTTAGTTTCTTGTATGTCAAAAACTTAAGTTAAAATGGCGTGATGAATCTTTAAAAAAAAAAAGTACAGGTCCTATATCACAGATATTAGCTTACAGCTAAAGCTTTAAGAATGTTCAAGCCATTTTCGAACAGTCATATGACGTTAGGCTGTCTCTTTATGAATAATTAGCTCTCCATTATTAATTATCTCAAAAGTTTATTCCAAAATATCATGTGACTTAACATGCTCTAAATAGTTATTCTTTCTACGGTTCATCGCCAACAAAGGTCAGAAACATTATAATTAAGAATTCTTTTTCCTAAAGAACCCTTTAGAATTGACCATGTACTTTACTACTAGCTCAGCACCCCCTACAATTCGAAACTGGGGATTGCAATTGCTTTGATCTAAAAGTCCTTCAACTCCATTTTCATGCAAGCATAACTCTTAGCACATCAAAAACATTTGTTCATCATGTGACACTGCTCATGACAATTGGATTATTCAGTAACTCATACATTTGATATAGATGATAATATAATGGAAAAAGACCCCACTTCAGAAAGTTAATACGTTAACATCATCTAGCAAAACATAAACATTTCAATACGATCCTGCAAAATTGCAGAGCAGAAGGTGGTAGGGTAGGGAAAATCATTCTAAATATATTTATACAATAAGAAGTGCGTGCAATAATAAGGCCAGCTCAGAGGGACTCAAACCACCCCATTCCACTTAAAGGGGGAGAATTTATTTATCTGACATTCCCTTAGTATCTCTAAAACAAGTCCCCTGAAAGTGTGGATCTACAAGATCCTTTATCATCTCTTTTAATTAGTTTATACTTGTTTAACTAGTAAATGAACTTCTCTTTCTTATCTAATTCTAAGTTATTCAGATCATGAATGCATCATTTTTGGTTTTCTCTAAAAGAGGGTCATCTTCTTTATATAGTACCCATTGTCAACAGCCAAAAGTGCACCCGTCTTCATTTGCACCTTTGCACAACCCAAAGGAAAATGGCGAACAATCCTCAATTTCTAAACAAATCATGTTAGTCATCGCAATGGATTCCACATTCTCTTTGTATTTAGTTGATAAAATAGGATTTTCTCAGAGTTTGCAGGGATCAAATGATAAGGCTTTGCAGAATTCTTTTCATTTTCAAAGTCTACCAAAATAGAATCCCTTGGTTCATCTCCTTCTTTTTAAATATTATATTTTATGGGAAATTTAGTTAACACATTGATGCAATTGTGAGATTTATATATAACTTTGCAGGAAATCCATGGGCTCTTTTGAATCTTTGTTTTCTAGTTTGCTGTTTGTCGGCCAATGATCACACATAAACAATAAGGCGGTCTGAGAAATAAATCGACATAAGTTTTCAGAAAGATAAGAATCACCGACAAAGAATTAAAGAGGCTCCCCTCCTTGTACCACTAACAAAGGTGGACCTACAAAGTTACACATTTCTTCACTTATCCTCTTAATTCCTGATCAGCTTGTGCAATGAAACGTAGAGTTTAATATCTATAAACTCCATTTATTTACCTATCACAATCGGATGCTAACGTCCTTGCCATGCCCAACCCCTTATACGATATTATTTACCCTGGCTTCTTGAAATAAAGGAAAGGTAATGTCAACAGATCTATGCAATAAGAATGATGTCAATTATCGCCTAATGCTTCAGGACATCAACGCGGATTACTCAAGACCTAAATGGAAACCGGGGAAGAAAAGTAAAAGACTGCGAATTATAGAAAAAGCGTTAGCTTTAACAAAGCTAAACCCTTTAGTCTCCAGGAACGTAGAACAGAAATTCCTATTCTGGCCCGTGCCATAGATACTGCTCGACGGAGAAGAAACAAAGTTAGGAAGCCCAGGCGTCCACCTCACGTATTCACGTGACCGCATGCTCACATGCATCGAGAAACGAAGGCCATCCATCACATCTCGGTATGTCATTTGTCCTTATATTCCTGTCACATTATCATTTGTCATCTAGTAGCCCCCTCACATCCCCTCTATTCATTAAGTCATTATTAACTTTATTAAGCACATTAAAATTTGACAAAGGGTAAGGTACCTGGCTTACGAATCCAGTCTCCAGCATCCATTCCCAGGGGATCCGAAACCCCTTGTATCTCTTCGTTGCACTTTCGCGGACACGTGACAGGTTATAAACCCCTTGCTCTAACCTGTTGTAGAATATTAAGAGCAATAATTATGGATACTTTAATCAAATCACTTCCAGATGGATAAAGATGAAGTAAATACTTCTCCAGAAGGGATTGCATCTTCTTGAGAGCAGAAGCGCAGGGCTGGCGGGGATCGTCGCGGAAGGACGAGGCCTCCGACTCCAACTTCTTTAGATCGCAGTAGCCAAAGGCGGCTTCTCGCATTGCGTCCGCTTTGTGCTCCGGCCAGTCGAAGTGCTTCAGAACCGCTCTCTCGTCCACCTACCATGGCGTTTCCTGGTTAAAGCAACACGAACCTTCTCCGAATCCCGCTGCTTAATGTTATAATTAAGATGGTAACAAAGAGTACCAGGAAGGAGAGCTCTTCGTCGAGCCATTTGACGAAGGCGACCACGTCTTCGATGTTAGCGAACGCGGCGTTCTCCACCTCCTTTATGAGGAACCCGATGAAATCCCCCTGCGTCTCCACGTCCGTCTTTATCTGTAACAGCGTAATAGGAAAGCAATTAAAAAGTGCTGGATTTGCCGCTGCTCGACAAAACCAACAATAAAACCTTGCGACCCATGACGCAAAGACGACCGTCTCCCCTCCAGAAAAAAGGGTAATTATGTAATTTTAAACAAAAGAAATTCACAAGAGCTTTGGTGATAGCGACACCACGGTTGCCAGAACGGTGGCGATTACGTGGAGCGGGTTGTGGCGGAGAGAGGAGGGAACGGGGCCGATGACGGGACTTACGGCGAGGAGGTGAGCGGACCGGTTCTCGATCTCGCCGATCATGTTCCGCGCGTTGGCCGCGGCGGGCGCGTCCGGCACTCCGCTGCCGGAATCCCGCTTCGAGTCCCTCCGCATCAGCGAGTGGTAGAACTCCACCACCTCTGGCACCCGCCTCACCGACACTGCCGCGGATCTTGATCCCTTGGCCAGAGGAGGCGGCGGCGGAGGTGGAGGTGGCCGCGCTCCGGCTCCCGGGGCCCGTGGCGGTATCGGCGGCAGGCCCGCCAAGTTGGGACCTCTGCTTCTTGTTATGGAGGCGGCCGTCTCAGAGGAAGACGAGGGCTCCATTGAGGACGAAGAGCAGGAGGAGCTGGAGGAAACGGAGAATGGCAATGGAGGAGGTCTCGGAACCCTAGGAGCTCGAGGTTTCGAGATCCTTTCTTTCTCGCAGCGAGATTGTCGAGTCCTTTCGGCTTCCCCTTCCTCTGCCTTGAGATCTGTAGTCTCTGGCTTCTGGACTTCCTGATTCGAAGCAATCTCGGTAGGTTTTGGGCCATTACTCAAGTTCTTGAGAAGGTTTGACCTCGACGAGGCGTCGATGAGACCCTGAAACCTCTGGGACGAGGAGCACTCGTCGATCTCCCTTGTTCGTCCGGAGAGCCGCTTCAACTCACCGGAGCTCTGCTCCGAGACGGTCCTCCTCATCTCCTCAAGCTCCACCTCCAGTTCTTGGATCCTCACCTCCTTCCGCCGGCCTTCCTCCTCCTCGCTGCCTATCTTGGACCGCAAGCTCTCCTTCTCAAGTCGTAGTGCTTCGTTCTCCTCCTCCAAGCGCTCGGTCCTCTCCTTGAGACGGCCGAGCTCGTCGTTCTTGGAGGAGATCTCCTTCTCGAGGAAGGGGACGATGGCGACGGTCTCTTTAAGGATCTTCTGCTCGAGGAGCTGGGTGCGGAGGTGGGACTCCTTCTCTTGGAGCTCCTCCACGACGCGCAGGAGCTCGGCGACGTCCGGCGGCCGCGGCTGGACCTGGGCGGAGGAGCGGGGGAAGTAGACGCCGAAGGAGCGCGCCAAGACGGCGGTGCCGCCCTTCGTGTTGGACGACGGAGCCTTCTGGGACCCCGGGGAGGATGACGACAGCCGGGGCGTCTCCGACTTCGGTGTCGCCGGGCTCTTCTGGAGACCCATCGCCGCCTTGACCTTTCCGGCCACCATTGCGAAGCCTTCGGCTCTGGCCTTTTCTTCCAGTTATACTATTTGCGGACCGCTCAGTCTGAATCGAACGATGGGGGCGTCTGCATCACAACTGGTGGGGCGGCGAAAAGGAGAGGTGGTGTCCCAAATAAAAGAAGCGAGTGCGGAGAGCTTTTTCTTTGCATTCCAATTTTCTAGCCAAAGCGAGTGAGGGGGGGATGGAGACAGAGAAGAGATCCGAGTCCTGCGTTAAAGATACGAAAGGAGGGAACACAGAAGTCGAGGAACGGTCTTCTTCCTTCTCTTTTTCTTGGATCCAAAAGTTTTGAAACGAAAACGCATGGACTTCCGAAGGAGTTTCTAATATATAGGCCAAGGTACATTACTTCTGTTCTAGTGTTCCGAGAACTCGACAAGCATTAAACAGCTTCTTCCACAGGAATAAAACAAAGAGCTTTTACTGAAGAGGAGAATTTTGTGTGCAGGGTTTTTGATTATTTAAGTGTGTTCCGGCGGAACATTGGAACGAACACCTGGGAGGAGTAAATTCGAAACCAGTAAGAAAAGTCGCTGGAACGCACGGTCAGCTGCTCCGGCTCGGACATCGAATAGCCTGCCATGCCTGTCGCCATTGAAGTCAAGAAGGAAATGCTCCGCTGACAAATCAATTTGTGTTTTTTTTAATATATATCAAAACGGTATGTAATTTATTTTGTTGAATGGACCAGAAATTACTGGGACCTACTTATACGTTGGGACGATATCTGGTGCCACTTTTACGGTGACGCAATGTCCTCCGTTTCCTACCTCCCTTCCACGCCCCCCACCCCTAAAAAAAATATTTATATGTAGGAAAGAGATAAATCTTATTACTTAAAGCATATGTAACGTTCCAGTTCAAAATATATTACTTATTAATTAATATTTTATTACTTGTCAATAGTAATTTTGTGTGCTAGAAGGTTGTACTGTATTTGGGATTTTTGTTAACAATACTACCAATACTCCCTTTCAAGGAGAAGGGTAATGATGTATGAAGTTGTGGCAGGGCACACAGCAGCCAGGAGCCTGACAAATCACAGACCGGCGTCTGTTTTGGCAACGGTGTAGCATTATCTCACGGTATGTTAACCGTCTATTCTCTTCCGGAAGGACCGGCCCTCCTGGAGTTTGGTAACTTCGTGGCCCGAAGGAATGATTGCGATGCCTTTGGTCCTTTTGGCATCTATCGCACCTTCCCGTGGCCTCATCCCAATTGACGCCGAGCAGAATCTTTGAAAATTTTGATTCTATATAAATATTTAATATTTATCTAGTAAATAATTGATGTGCAATTAAATATATATTTTATAGTATTTTTTAGTTCACATATATTATAGTTTGAATCCGTTCTAATATCATTTATAACAATCGAAAATCTTACAAAAAATAGCTAGTTGAAAAATTTTGCTTGAATTTTTTGATTCTGTATAAGTATCTAAAATATGCCCAGCAAATAATCGATGTGGAACTAAACACATGTCCATAGAAGCCTTTACAATTCTAATGAACCAAAATGATACATGGGAGGGTCTAGTTTCAATTGCTCATGCACTGCACCATCACGGGTGGCCGAACAAAAAGGAATCAGAGGTACATAATTGAACGTGATTCGTAAGTGAACATCAATTCGCAGTAGCCTCTAATTAGCGCACCATAGCATTCATGATTCTTAGCTACTTAGCTACACCACTCTCCAGCACCGGTTGGGGATGCCATTAAAAAAACTTTGTCCTGCGGTAGCTGGCGTTTTTCCTTGAACCGGGAATCTTAGCATCTACGGAAATGGGATGGGCGAAGGAGTTGATCTTGGGACCAAGGCCACTTTGCCGCTAGCGGTGAGGTGGGCGTAGAACGACCTGACCACCGTGTCCCCTGTTTCGCTGCTGGCTCTGTCTTCGTTGGCTGCTAATTAAGAGAAGTCCAAAGAGAATAACTTTTCCGGTGTTCGGCTGTCGTCTGGCCGAGGTTTCGTTCTGCGAACGAGCTCGAGGACTGGATCTGCTCTCGTGATTTTAGCCAAGCAGCGGTGAAATTTACTTCGGAGGGGAAGAGCGGGGAGGATGCTGATAATAATTAACAGTAGGAGTGGAGCTACTCTAGTGAGTGCTGCAATGAGGACTGACGACAACTACGTGATCTTATTAAAGTAGAGGTGGAGAGCAGGAAGAATTTGTGGGGAAGATCCGAGATGAGTAAAAGTCTATAGTGGCTGATGCAACGTATAGGAAAGATGGGCACACTCTGCTATGTCCCCATTAAGCCTCGTAAAATTGATGAGGCACCAGACAAATGAAACCATTTCTCATGAATGATGGCAAATAATAGGCAGATGATGCAAGTCTGAGTGATGATGCTGATGGAAGACCCAACTTCTGGTGGGCGTTGAAGCTCGTATTTATGCAACAGAAATTTCCATTCATGCGTCTACAAGGCAACAAATATGTCGCTGCAAATGTTCATAAGCTTCAATTTGGATCGGCAGTGATTTCCAACAACCAATTCTAAAATCAACCAGCATGTAGGATGTGAGATAGAGTAAAAAATAGGGGAAAGATTTGGAAAACATTCCTTTGTCATGGTCCTTACGTTTTGTAGATAAATCTGTGTGCTAGTTTCATTTGCTGGATGTCCATAAACTCTGTTTCCACTACAGACAAAGAATTGCAGACAAAAAGTTGGTTGGGACTTAAAAAACTAGGTAAACTTGATTCCCAAGTGATTTTTGTGCCCTTGTTGGATGATTGCAGTCGATCTTTTTCCATCCGTCAGCATGAGGGCAGCCACAAGTCATAAGTATTGCATATGCATATAAAGTGAATTTTTATAAAGAGTTAGAGAAAGGCATTGTTATTGTAATCCAGAAGAAGAGAAACAGTGATGTTTTATCTTCTGATTGCAATGAACAAGAAGAAATTTATGCATATTCAAGGCATAGAAGAGTCAAAAAAAGCATTGGATGTTCTGGCCAATGAACATTTAAATTCCAGCATATCGCACAACTACAATTGTTGAAGCGTGAGGAAGGAGAACTAGTTGTTTTTTCCAATTTTCTCCCCACCCTGAAAGCTATGAAGGTGAGGGTTGCCATAGTTAATCCAGACATTGAAACTAGATCAAGCTTGGATGATCTAAAAAGATCATCATACTCAATATAGACTACTTTAACTATTATAAGTAGAGTTAGGTAGGATTTAAAAGCGAGATCTGTCATATCAAAAAGCAGAATCGCATGCCAAACTTTTAAAAGCTATAACTTAACCATACGATATCGGATTAAGCTGATCTTTTTATATTTTTAAATCGGTTAACTTTTGAGCTCTATAACATGGTGCCACCTCTTAAAAGGTTCGGTTAACCAAGCAATCATGCCCAAATTTTATCACTTGGGCCTCAAAATAGGTTTATAACATGGCCATACAATATTCGATTAAGCTGATCTTTTTTTTACTTTTAAATCAACTAATTTTTGAGCTCCATAGCATGGTGCCACCTCTTAAAAGGTTCAGTTCACCAAGCAATCATCCCCAAATTTCATCACTTGGGCGTCAAAATAGGTTGATCAAAGCAAGAATTTTCTTTTTAGCAAAGGGTTTGACCAGCATATCTTCCAATTCGGAAAGCATTAGATGGAGAAACTAAAGACAGTCGATGTATAAACTGAGATTTATCTCTCGTAAATTTTTATTTCTTTATATTTATTTTTCCTAGTCACATTTATTTTAAAAAAACTAGGTTCTCTTCGAAATAAAAGAGCAATGTTACCTAAATTATGCAAAAAGAGACCTCACTACTCACTAGTATAAATAAAGGGTGCATATCTTAAATTATAATTAATCAATAAAAAAAGAGAACTAGATCTTACTTTTGCCGATCTTTTTATATTTTTTTAATTTTTTTTGAGAGATTTGAGTTAAACAGATTAAAAAAAAAATCTTTTCTCGGATCAGATCATTAGAAGACCCAGAACATCATATGATTAATAAACTTGAAGATCAATTAAGTCCGAAAGAAAATCTGGAGCAAGAGGAGTTTGATCAAATGGATGTTATATCAAGTTACAAAAGATTAGGTGGAAGTTGTGCTAGAAATGGATGCCATTGCAATGATTTAGTCATTCTTGAGGTTAGTGAGCCAAAGTATATAGATAAGGCTCGTGTAAAGAATGTGCAGCATATGAAGGCTCTTTATAATGATCTAATTATTCATAAGATAGAAGAGCAAGCTAGTTGTGGCGCTGCTCAAGTGGAAGCATGTGAATATAGCTAATATTGTGTTGTCGATATCATTTGTGTGTATGTCATAACTTATATCATGATGAGTGGTGACTGCAACTAGCAGCTTGATATTTGATATATCAGCGAGATACTCGATTAAATTTCGGTATAGTGACCATCAAGTCGATGATGAGAGAGAATTGGTTTCTTTTCCTAATAAATTGGGAGGATGGCTAGTAGGATAAGATTATTCACGAGAATTGCAATACTAACTATTTGCATATCCATCTCATTTGAGGCCTATGAACATTGACCCAAGCAGAAGACGAATCATTTTCTTCTTTTCTTGAAACCTCGCATGCTTGCTGATTTCGTGATTCAAACAATTTCTTCTCACATCATCAGCTACGTTAGCTCATCTTGATATCATTTTTGACTTTCCGAGCCCTTTTGTAGATGAGTCAGTAATGATTCTCGAATGGATGATTGCAGCTTGGAAATTAAATTGTTAAGTCGTAGTTATTCAAGTGGCATAAAAAAGATATGTCCTTTCCTTTCATTTCTTTTTTTTTTAAAAAAAAAAAAGATAGCTATGATCACATGCCAAATACATCAACGACTACAGACGAACAAACGCTTTACTCCTAACGAATTTTTGTTTTAGCATTCCCCTTGCCTCACCATTTATTTTTTTTTATAAATTGAAGATCAATTTGATCATTACATATACTTGGTATCCATGCTAGGTACATGACCATGGGGACTAAGATACAAAGTAAATAGAAACAAGACCATGTGGTAAGCAAAGTACAGGAACTTACAAATTTACTAATATGTGTGACTTTGCCATGGCTAAAAGAAAGTGAAGCTCATCAAGCCTCTTCATGAATTAATATGGAATAGATTCACAGCAATTAAATTCATGATAATTCCACCTCACCATGATGAAATAAGAGAAATATGAAGAATACGGTGGATGCCAAAGAATATTAAGTTTTCTTTTTTTCTTTTTTATTTCAATTGGCTAAACTTGTGTTCATGTCCACAACGGTTCTAATGGAGGCGAGCACTCGTAATGGCCGTGATGCCGGACCGCAGGGAGAGAAAGGAAAAGAGAAAAGGGAGAGAGGAGAAATAGGGGAGAAAGAGAGAGAAGGAAGGAGGAGAAGGAAGAACCAGGCTTCTCACCTAGCTCCGCTCAGGGTTTCACACGTCATAGCTCAAGGAAAGAGAATCAATTTTCATTCATCATAGCATAACTCTAAACAATTGCATGGATCCATATATATATAGGATTACAAAATAACAAAAAGACCCCTATAAAGAAAACAATCCCATAAAAGCCCTAAAATGACAATATGCAAACAAGCCCAATTGATATAAAATAAAATAACATAAAATCAACCCAAAAGAAAATCAAACTGGCTGGACTGGCTGAACTGGTAGGACCCGCTGAACTGGCTGAACCCTGTAACGACCATCGACTCGAGTGACGGCTGACTTGGCACTGGTGTCCATACCAAATCTCTCCGAGTGGAAAAAAGTCGACATCGACAAAAGCAGCTCAGTGTAGCCTCGGTGGTACTCCAACAAGTCCGGGTCAATCGCTGTAGCTTCTCGCGCGAGATCCAAGTATAGTCGGACTTTGGTCGTCCTCGCCAACGAACCAGAAAATGCTGGATGCCTCCATTACTGATAAAAACTATTTGCTTGACTAAAATAAAATCAATATACTTTTTTCTGCTCGATGGAGGAGAAAAGAAAACGAAGATGACATGGAATCAGTAATAGGATAGGCATCGGGCTCAGGAGAGGGTTCAGCACAAAAGTCATTAGGGATTGCAACCAAATCTTTAATATTAAAAATAACCCTATTACCAAAATCAAATGGAAAGTCAATGGCATAGACGTCAGTGCCATTCTTGTGCAACACCCTGAATGGTCCAACACTAAGAGACTACACTTTCTTAATATGGATCATTACATGACTCCAAGTTTCAAATTCAACGGGACGCAGGATGTGGACTACACTCATGGTGGACTGGTCAAACTCTCTCTCTAAAGGCGCAACAGATATAGGTGTAGCGCGGATGCATCCTAGGGTATTAGGTTCTTCATCACATGCTTCCTCATCAATATTCTGAATGTCATCGATGTTTGGTTCATAAACTTGTTCTACGAAGTCATTTGTGTCATTTTCCGAGCCTTGTTGATCAATAACTAAAGTCTTATTGGCACATTGGGAGGCAACATGACTGAAATCCTGACATTTATAGCACTGAATTCTAGAGGTTAGCTTTAGGGGTTCACCGAGGATTTTCTTACCTTTGGTGTCCCAATTTGTGGTAGAAGCAGTAGGAAGGTTCTAGGGTTAGAGGACCCTACATAAGGTTTGGGTTCTTAAGAATTAAGATTCGTGGACGCGCCCGAATGTCAGGGTGCCTCACAAACATGAACTTAGAGATCTGCTCATAGTTCATTACGAATGTGTAGGCCTGGTCTAACGTGGACACCTCTCGAAGGACAAGTTTCTTTCTGAGTTCATCACCGAGACCTCTACGGAACCGACTCAGGACCATACTCTTATCCTCAATCATATTACATCGCATCATGTATTCATCAAATTATGCGATGTGGTCAGTGGCTGACTGGATACCTTGACGTAATTTGTTCCATCGATCAAGGAGATCGTCTTGGTAGCTAGGCTGATGTCTCCTAGCCAGAAGCTGTTCAATGTTTTGCTAGAAAAGCTTAACTCGACCAACAAGCTTCATTCTGGCAAACCGGACCTTCTTTTCATCAGACAAGTTGTACCACTCAAAAAAGTGGTCCATTTCGTATAGTCAGTCTGAGAAAATCTTTGGGGTCAAAGTGACCATCAAAAGTGGGTGCTTCAACCTTAATGTTCTTCAACACATCCTCCTCATGATCACGGGGCTCTCTAGGTTCTACATTGTATCGATAACCCTTATTGACATTAGAAAAAGGACCCAGTCCTCTATGACGAGGGTAGGTTTGAGGATGGCATACAAAAGAGCTAGTATTAAATTGACCTTGTTAGACCGAAGATGGTCTAGGGTTTCATCCTCGACCTCTGGGCCTTCCAAATGGGAGGCACTACCTTCTTTGGATCCCATAATCCTCTGAAGGCTAGCCTCAACTGAGTCTAGTCAGACGCAGGCCTGGGTGGACACTGTGGTCAAGTCCTAGACTGCCTTCATTTGGGCTTCGATGCAGGCATCCATAGTAGATTAGGTATCGGAATGCGAGACGACGCAGCCACTACGAAGATGCAAATAATGAGTATGCAAAGTTGTGTGTGACCCTACAATGCTAAGACAGTGGTGGTTCCTAGGCAGATCCAATGCATGAAAATGATGTCTAAAATGCAACGTATATGCTTAATATAAACAGAAGCTAACACCTAGCAATTGAAATCAACTTAGAATTACGTAATAAATATAGGTAAGTAGTTGTAGTCAAATAATACTAGTTACTTAGTGTATTGCAGGGCTGCACAGAGCCTCAAAGAACTTCCAAAAATTAGGTACCTTACAATTAATAGCAAAGATAGGCTACTACTAGGATTTTGGTGTTGTCTGAAGTGAGTGTGTTGAATTGTTCAGGAAGCAATAGCAATGGAGCACTTAAGAGTGAATTGATGCTAAATTTAGACAAACAAATAGAAATTTTCAGTAAAGGAAGAAACCTAATCTAGCTGGGATGACGATTAGGGGCGCGGTTGCAGCTGATGGGCTCTTCAATTGGCGAACCGAAGCTGGTCTGATCACAGCAACTCGATGGGCTTGATCCCAACAACTCGTGGGGCATGATTAGAGTAGCTTGGTGGGCCTGGTGGCAGCGGTCCGTTGGATTAGAAGAGAGGGGGGGGGGGTGATCAGGCCTGATGGGCCTGCAGGCTAGTAGAGGAGAGGGATTTGATCAGGCCTGATGGATCTGGGGCTTGTGGTGATGGAGTTGTTAACGGGCCTGATGGCGGGATGGGTCCTAAGTAGATGGCGCGGGCTTGTTGGGCCCGCAAGTGAAATGGTGAGTGGGGTTGGGCGGTGGGCCTGTTGGGCCCGATCGTTGGATGAGAGGGGTGGGGAGGAAGGTGGAATGGGGTTGTGCGGTGGGTTCGAAAGGAAGGGTAGGAGGTAAAGTGGGTTTGGGGTTTTTGGGGAGGGGGTTA
The DNA here is from genome assembly GCA_025769935.1 of Phoenix roebelenii. Taxonomy (NCBI): domain Eukaryota; kingdom Viridiplantae; phylum Streptophyta; class Magnoliopsida; order Arecales; family Arecaceae; genus Phoenix; species Phoenix roebelenii. Next base: position 14,736,706 of record JAOXJJ010001100.1, read on the forward strand.
TCGGAGAGGATGAAGGAAGGGTGGGGTGCGGCAGAAGGGGGGTGAGGGGCCTGCGAGGGGTGGGAAGACGGTGGACGGGCGGAGTGCCGCTGCGGTGGAGCTCGGCGACGGTGGAGATGGTGAGGCGGCGGAGAGGGAGGAGACGAAGGATGGTGGGGCTCGGGCGGCAGCAAGGGCAGAGGAAGCGGCGGGCGGGTGGCGGCGGAGCTTGGCGGCGGGAAGACGAAGGCGGCGCGGCGGATGCGGCAACGGCGGAGCAGCGAGGGAAGAAAGAGGACTCGGGCGGCGCCGTGGAGGCGGAAACGGAAGAAAGAAGGAGACGGTGGCGTCGGCCGGTGGAGCGGAAGCGGCGAAGAGTGGGCGGCGCGTGGCGGAGCTCGGCGGCGGCACGGGTGGAGCGGGTCAAGGGCGGCGGCGCGGCGTGCGGCCGGAGCAGACGAACAGAGGTATGTCTCTCTCTTTTTTTTCTCTCTCTTTTCCTTTTCTTTTTTTTTCCAACTCGGATCCGGTTGGATTCGGGTTATCGGGCGCGAGCGGCTCCGATAACCCGCTTACGGTTTGTCGCGTGCAAGTCACGTGCTTTTTTGGGGGGTTTTTTTCAACCCGGCTGGATTCGGGTTAGCGGAAAATCCGCTCTTGTAGCCGCTTCTGGTCACCGGCTCCTTCGTGGCTTTGAGGGGAAGGGTTACCTGCTTCCGTGGAAGGCGGACGCGGTAACTGCCGGACGTGGGTGTCGGACGGCGATGAAATGGCCGCGGTAAAGGGGCGACCGGATGTGGAAGTGGGGCTTTCCTCGGCTCCGGGTGAGGGCGGCAGCAGGCCGGGGCGGCGGGGCGGCGTCGGGTCACTCGGGATCGGGCGTGCTCTTCTTCTCGCGTCCGATCGCCAGCCTTTCTCCCTTGTGCGCTGACGGGTTTGAGTTCTCGACTGAGACAGGGGAGCCGAGAACTCCTCCTCAGTCGGAAGGGAGGGGTTTGGACGAAGCGTCCAAACTTTTCAACCCGGGCCCATGTGAGGAGTAGTGCCCACAGAAGCGCAGGAAAATTCTGGTGCCGTATACCAAAGCTGATGCCAAAGAGCAGGGAGAAAAAGGAAGAGAGAAAAGGAGAAAGGGGAGAAATAGGAAAGAAGGAGAGAAGAGAGAGGAAGAGAAGGAAGAACTAGGCTTCTCATTCCGCTCAGGCTTTCACACACGCTAGAGCTTAAAGAAAGAGAATCGATTTTTATTCATCATAGTATAGCCTTAAACAATTGCATGGGCCATTGTCACAAAATAAAAAAAAACCTCTAAAAAATTAATTTCATAAAAGCTCTAAAGTGATAACATGCAAATATGTCCAATCAAAATAAGATAAAATAACATAAAATCAATCCAAAATAAAATCAAGTTGGGTGGACTAGCTGAACTGGCTGAACCCTGTAGCGACCATCGACTCGAGTGATTGCTGATCCGGCACTGGTGTCCGCACCAGGGCGGGTCAGCATAAGGACCTTGGAGCAAACCCATGGCCATGGAATGGTAGGCAGCTTCTGTTAAATGGATGGAATCCCAACTTACGTAAGTTGAGGGATCTTTACAAACGGTAGAACCTGGTTGACCGCAAAACACTGTTGAATTAAAGTTATATGGCCCGCCACCACCACAGCAGGCTCTTAAAGCTCCATTGCTGAATCCTGCAACAGTATAAATAGTTAAGAGAGGATATTTCTGCTAATAAGAACATAATACTTGCCCCTCCCTCTTTTTAAGAGGATATTTTGTGTTTAAACTTTTGGAGTAATTTCTACAAGAGTTTGACATGGACAATCTTCTTATCATGTTTATAAAATGATGCAAATTAGACTGCTCTTGAACGGTTTCGCTCTCACCAAATCATGCGCTTGGTTTCTTTTAAATATGAAACCCATATTTTACAGGACATAAGTATGCATGGTCTGAAAGAGGAACTTACCATTTTTTTATCACAATTCGCTTTTGATAACCAAAAAAAAAATTATCATCTTTTATGTCATGTTTGTGTCTCAAAGATCCTACTGGCTCTTAACAATTACTATTAAGTATAAAATGACAGCTAAAGCTTTTCTTGGGGTTAATCCACGTAGCCCGCTTGCACCAGCTCTCATTATGAACAAGTTAAGCCAGGTTATCAAGCATAGCTGATCTTGAGTTTTATCACATAGCCCAACATTATAAAATAGGACTGCACCAAAAGGTGGGCCACATCGGGCCGCAGTCTGGGGTGCCGCTGGGCCGGCCCAACCCAGCCCCTGCATCAAAAAGGCATATGCATGACATGTGGAAATTAATGTAATTATAATAAACGTGTTCGATAACGAACGGAGCTTTTAAAATTCTACTGAATTATAGAACTCGTCATATGCTATCTAGCTTTCGCATAATAAATCAAGGAAAAAGAAATTAATTTTGTGATTGAATGGGTTTGAATGTTTTTAGAAAATGAACTCATATACATATTTGGTTGCAAGAAATTTCCTTGAAAAAGAAAACAGTCTAGTTTTCCATTTGGTCAAATATCAACAAGTTTGGCAAGCTTATAATTAGTTTTCTTAAAAAATTTCCACAGAAAATTCTAGATATAGATTTTCTTGCAATCAAGCCTGAGCTAAAATCAAGGTGTTGTTGGCCTGGCTCTAATTGGAGCCGTGACCTTAGTCGGACAATTCGGCATCCTAGCCCAAATCACATATACACTGTTTATTTTTTAAAACAAAGAATGTAATAGTAATGAAAACACCACCTATCACTTAAAAGAATGAGGATCTTGATGATTATAGTCTAGTTTTTATCCGGACCGATGGGCGCACCATAGCGTTTTGGATTGCTAGCCAGTCGAATTGCTGCACCATAGTAATCCGCATAAGTGAGCCGTAACCGTGGGTATTTGATCCGGAGCTGATCCAATGAGCGACGCAGCAGCCTATTGTGGTATCTCGTCAAATTGTTCACCTCCTTCAGGCATCCAGTGCCAGGTTCGTAGTCTTCTTTGTTCGGACTCATTAAAAGCGTGAGGCACACCGGAAAGCATCCCATCGGTGGAATCCCCGCCACCATCAGATCCGCTGCCCCGAGTTCGATCAATCTCTGCACCAAAATTTGATAAAATAAATAGCCGTTTGGCCACTGTAATATTCGTCCAGTATTTCAGAGAGCCTACTACGTACGTACCTCGGTGGCCATCGAAATTTTATCTACGACTTTGGGCACGTATGATCTCACTTCCTTCAAGCTCCTCCTTGCTCTCAAGGGAGTGATGTAATCATTCACCCCAAGCTCTCCGATCATGAAGAGGGATTTGCTGAAGTAGTCCCTGCAGCCTGCGCCCATTTCATATACAGAAGTACTTGTTATGAATCCAACCATGAGAGTAACATGCATAGACGCTACTGGTTACAGAACGAGAACAACTTTTAGTTGAGTTGCAGAGGGAAGGCTTCATCCCCTCGAACCACCGAAGCTGGACGCTCAGGGACTCATTGACCCCGGCGAGATTACCAAGGCGTCTCTGTTGGAAGAATTCGATGTCGAGTGCTGTGGCACCCGAGACAGCAAAATTCGCTCCTTGGCGGAAGTGTTGGCCGCGAGCGAGGAATGGCGGAAGGAATGGGAGCCCAAAAGCGTCAGCTGCATGGTAACAACGCAAGCGTGAGTTGGGTTCTGGGACGACGCATTCTGCTGCCGAGCTACTTTGAACAAATCAAGACAGGGATACCAATGAAGTCTATGATCAACCGTCCATCAGAAAAACGACCCGTAGGACCACCAAAGAAGGTCATGCCATAAGGGAGGCTGCCGCTTGGTACGACAGTAGCATTTAAGATGATCAGCAAGTTACCGGTGTCAGATAGGGAGTCCCCAAAGTTAAATATTGAGGTATACTGGGGAGGAGCAGAGAAGGTAACATGGAAGTATGACAAGAAGTGGAAGAAGATCCAAATGGAGAGCCTCATGGAAGCAGCAGAGAGGAAAGTGTTTCGGCAACTTCGTGCGTGGCTTCGTTCAAAACCATGTCCTTGTAGAGCTTGTTCTTGTCGTTCAGCTGTTGCTTTCTACCTTTAGCATTTGGTATCGCATGCCCATAATTTAATTTCTACTCTAAGAAAAAAATATTCGATCCAAAGATTGGGATTGATCACCATCTGTTGCTCAGCACACCAACGTTCTTTTCCGACAAAGAATTTTGTCCTGGTGGCGTAACTCTGCACAAGTGCACGTGTTGGTGCAAAGTTTGTTTCACTTATTTTAATTATAAACCAATTTGCAGCCAACAACCCATGCACGAATATGTCATGGAATAAACCAGCCTAGAAGAAATGAGTTAATAATTGATACCTGTTTGCCTTTTTTTTAATTTTTTTGGTACACCTGTTTGCCTTTTTTTCGAGAGAGGAGGGTATTGGGGGAGGGGTGCCAAGAAACGATAAATTTAAGTAGAGCTTGGGTAATATGTGTTCGATCTTTCCACTTTCAAGAGAACAGGCTCAAATTGGCAACGACATGGATCCAAAGCCCACCCAACACTACATAGAGATCGCCTAAATATATAGAAACTTACTAGACCATTCATCAAACAAAGAGAAAGGAAAAGAAAAGAAAAGAAAAAAAAGAGTTGCTAGACCCTAAATCCGTATTCAGAATAAAAGAGCCAATGTTTTACCATTGTGGAATGAGAGCGAACTTAGTAACATGAAAGATTTACCGATGAACCTTCAGCACAGCAAGAAACTCCTCTTGGGATTGGTGGCGATTCCTCTCTACCCCAGCAGCTCCGCCCAGCCGGCCCCACCCCACCTAATTAGGCTCCCTGTCTATTTTGCGACTTGACTCTGCCGGTGACCTGGGTCCTTTGAGTTCAATTTACGGGATCTGCATGATCGCCCATTTTTCCCCTATATGTAAAGCTGGTTTAAATTTGAGGAAACTTATAGGGACATATGACCAAAACATCCTCACCCTCTTCAAAGTGTGGATCAATGAAGTTTGAAATGCTTTGAGATAGTGATCCTTAATAGAGGGTGCTTCGAGATCTATGTAGATGGATGATTGAAGGGTTCGGCATGCTTTGAGATCTATACAATGGGTGATCTTCAACTTTGGACCATATATTAAGGCTGCTCTGAGCTCTCTGCGGGTGAATGATTGAAGAGGTTCTTTATGCTTTGAGATTTGCACAGTAGATGATCCTTAACTATGGGTCGTATACTAAAGATGCTTTAAGATATGTACAGGAGGTTAAATGAAGACGTTTGGAGTGCTTTGAGATCTATGCGGTAGGTGTTCCTTCACTATCAATTGTATACTAAGAGTGCTCTAGAATCTATGCGAGTGGATGAACGAAGGGATTTGAAGGGATTTGAAGTGCTTTGAGATTTGTGTGATGGGTGATCCTTTACGATATATTATATACTAAGAATGTTATGAGATTTGTGCAAGCGGATGAGCAAAGATTCTTGGAGTGCTTTGAGATATGTGTGGTGGGTGGTCTTCAACTATAGGCCATGCTAAGGATGTTTTAAGATAGGTATTGATAGATGAATGAAGAGGTTTAGGGTTCTCTAAGATTTGTGCAGTGGGTAATATTTTATCTTTTGATAATAAAGGGTAAGAAGAAATTATGCATATTCAAGGCATATAAGAACAAAAGAAAGCATTGATTGTTCTTGCCGATGTCCACTTAAATTCCAGCATATCACAACTTCAATTGTTGAAGCATAAGGATGGTGAACCTATTAGTTTTTCAATTTTCTATCCACTTTACAAGCTAGTTGGTCAAGACACGGACCAAATTATGAAGTGGCTGCAAAAATGATGGCTGCTATAGTTAATCCAAACACAAAGACAAGATCAAGCTTAGATGATCTAGAAAGATTATTAGACTCGATGTAGACTACTTGGTTGCCACAAGTATGACCAAATCAAATTTAAGAGCAAAGTCTACCACATCAGAAAGTCAAATTGCATGCCAAATTTCTAAAGGCCATAACTTGGCCATATGACATTCGATTGATAGATTTTTTTTTTTTTTTTAAAAAAAACTAGGTAACTTTTTGAGCACTACGATATGACGCTACTCTTTAAAAAGAGCTAGCTAGTTTTGGTGCAATTCAAACGAAGGCATATGAATATGGCTAAAGTCTTGTTGTCGATTTCTTTAGTGGGCTTGTCATAACTTGTACCATGAGGAGTGATTACAACCAGCAGTTTGATGTGCAATGCATGGTATCAGCTTGACACTTAATAAAATTTCAGCGTCGTGACCATGAAGCCAATGCTAAGAGAGAGCAAAATTCATTTTTTTCCTAATAAATTGGGTGGCTATATCTCCCTTAAAAAAAGGTTGAGGGATGTAGGAAGAAAAAGGGAATAGAGGTTATTCTCCACTGTGTACAAGTCCATTTAGTAGCCTTTTCTAGACATCCAAGTATTATTTTTTATCAAGTATTTTATGATCTTTTTTTCAGCAAAGAAGGTAATTCTCATTTTAGGCTTGTGAACAGAGACCCAAGCAGAAAACAAATCATTTTCTTTTTTTTTCAAAACATCACTTGCTTGTTGATCCCGTGGTTCGATCAGTTTTTTCTCACGTTGTCAGCTACATTAGCTCATCTTCATATCGTTTTTGACTTTCCGAGCGCTCATGTAGATGAGCCAATAGTGATTCTCGAATGGATGATTGGAGCTTAGAAATTAAGTTATCAAGACGTAGTTCTAACCATTGATTTAATTCATTCTAGTGGCATTCATTTTCTTTTTGTTTTTTTCAAAAAAGACATCTACGACCACATGCCAAAGGCATCAACGATTATAGACGAACAACTCTTGCAAAGACTTTGTTCCTAACGCGTTTCAAGTTTAAGCATTCCCCTTGCTTTACCATTCCTTTTTTTCATATTTGATAAATTAAAGATTAATTTGATCATTACATACGCTTGGTATACATGCTACGTACATGACCACGGGGACTAAGATACAAAGTAAATAGAAACAAGACCATGTGGTAAGCAAAGTACCGAAACTTACAAATTTATTAATATGTGCCACTTCGCCATGGCTAAAAGAAAGTGAAGTTCATCAAACCTCTTCAAGAACTAATGCGAAATAGATCCACAGCAATTAAGTTTATGATAATTCCACCTCACAATGAAGAAATAAGAGAAATATAAAGAATATAGTGGATTCCAAATGGAATAAAGTTGTCTTCTTCTTTTTTTTTCAATTGCCAAATGTTTAAGTATTCCACATTCTAGAATGCCCAGAGGATATAGCTAGAAAAACCAAGGGTGGCAGAAC
>JAOXJJ010001100.1:14750379-14773879 GCA_025769935.1 Phoenix roebelenii
GGGGTCAGCTTTGTATTTTAGAATATACTTAACATGGAATTGCTGAAAATTCTGAACTAGTTGCACTTTTTTTTTTTTTGGTACAATTAGTGGCAGTCTTAATGGCACAGCAGCCACAAGAACTTCCGTAATGTCACGGCCCAGTGACTGGGGAGCTGGTGAACAATAGACGACGGATCCAAACTCACAGCCCAAAAATTTATAGAGCAGTTGGTGCAAAGGCCTAAAGCCCATATCACACGGAAGGACTAGCAGCCTCATCGGCTTAAAAGGCTTGTTAAAAGGATCCTCTTGGATCAAGTTCCACAATGTTCGATGTTTCTTTTTTTCCATCTTTATGTCGGTTTCTTCCCTCTGAGCTGATCTAACAATGTGGGCAGATTAGAAGACCGACCGTTGTTCATCATTTCAACCAACCCATCTATTTTCTTTAAGTCAGATTTTGGCACCAGCCCAAGTTGGGTTTTGGCGGCCGCGGCGGATCAAGCCTTGAACAACGATGTGCAATCCAGATTAAGGCCCTGTTTGGGGAAGCTTTTAGAGGGCCAAAAAGCACTTTCTAGACTTCCAAAAGTACTTTTAGATAAAAAATTGTGTTTGGTAAAATTTTCGGAAAGTTGTTTCAGCTTTTGCGGGAAATTGAAAATAGTTTTTGGGGAAAAGCTCCAATTTGGAGCTTTCCGAAAATGTTGTTTTCAGCTTTGTCGGAAAGTTGTTTTTTGGACCAAAATACCCCCATCTAAATCACACTTTTTTCCCCAAAACTCTTATCCCGCCTCTTCCTTTCTCCCTTTCCCTTTCAATCTTCTTTTTCCTTTTTCTCTATTTATTAGAAAGATAAATGATCATTAGAAGGAAGAAAAATTAATTTAGACTAATAATTATAATATTTTAAATATTTATTATTGTATTATACTATAAATATAATATAATATTATATTATATCATAATACATTAATATGTTATTTAAATAATTTAATATTATATTAAATTATTATTCTATGATACATAATGTTATAATACTATATTATAATAATATTATATTACATTACATTAATATTATATTATATCATATATTTATGTATTAATATATATTATATTTTATTATGCTCTGTTATATAATACTGGTAATGTTCTTTATGGTCATTTTGTCACACAAAAGTACTTTTTCAGTTTGTTTACCAAATACATGTTAAAGTGCCACAGTACTTTAAAAATATAGTTATCAAACAATAAACAGCTTTTTATAAACGCTCTGCTTCAAACAGCACTACTTGTAACAACTCTACTTTCAAAAGCTATACTACTAATAGCTGCTCCAAACATAGCCTAAAAGTTTTTTGGTTGCGGTTGACACGTCCCATGTACAGGATCTTAACAAGATCTAATAAATAAACCGGTGGATCACGCCTCCCGATTCAATCAGAAAAAAAAGAGGTTGCGTGAGGCCATATATGTGGTGACCATTCATTGAGTCCGCAGCACGTACGGCGTAGATAGGGACCGTTCATTGCGTCTACTGCGAATCAGCGTAGGCAGTGAACAGACAAATGGATTTTGGAAAAAAAAAGAAGTTTTTGAACGCTAATTATTTATTCATAATTCAGTGGCTTTGGACCTCCACGTGGTGTTGAGAGGTTGTGTTAGATTAGCAAGATGGGCGGAAAAAAGAAGCGCGCTGTTATCCCCCAGCTGGCCAATTTAGCCTTTCTACAAGAGGTCTGGTAGAGGATTTATACATACATACATATATATATATATAATGTACAAAGAGGGCGTAAGCCAAAGTTGAAAGAGTAACAAATATATTATATGTACACATCCAGAGGAGCCAATGAGACCGCTGCGTAATGCACAAGCATTTTCAAACACTGCCCATGAGCTACCGAGTTGCCTACCCTTCTTATATATTAGATCTAAGTGAAAGTTGAATGAGTAACAAACATATTATATGTACATATATTTTCCACAAAAGTTATTGAAGATCCAGAGGAGCCAATGAGACCGCTGCGTAATGCAAAAGCATTTTTGAGTCAAACACTGCCCTACGAAGTTACCTACCCTTCTTATATATGTAGATCTAGGCGAAAGTTGAAAGAGTAACAAATATATTATATGTACATATTTTTTCACAAAAGTTATTGAAGATCCAGAGGAGCAAATGAGACCGCTGCGTAATGCAAAAGCATCCTTGAGTCAAACACCGCCCATGCGCTACTGAGTTACCTACCCCTATATATGTAGATGTAAAAGCGAATAAGGTATACCTCCAAGCAAAAGTATCCTGTAATAGCGGACTGTGCTTGTATGGTGAGTTCAATGGTGAGATGATAATAGCAGAATCTTGTTGAATGGTATACGGAGTAAATCGATCATGCCGATCCAAAATCTAAAACAAATACCAAACAAAAAAAATAGAAAAGAGATGCCGGAAGAAAACTAATTAGGAAAGAAAAAATACAGCCACACAAAAAAAAAGGCTCTTAATAGAGCATTAATGGACTAATTGGTGAGATGTTGGATTTTTCCTCAAATTTACAAACCAACATCCACTAAAAGATAAGATTTGATCAGGATTAAGGATAACTATCACAAAAGAAATAACTAAATACAATAAAACTAGGAATAGAATTTTAAAGTCCTTAAACTTAATGACCAACCAAATAGGTATATATTAGAATTTGGCAATGAATCTCAACAAATCTCCTTCAACCCATAATTATGAGACATATGTTACAGATTTTCTGAGATCTGTAATGGCTCTACCAGCATATTATAGATCTCAGCAAGAGATGCATTAGTTAGTTTATTCATTCTCCAAACCAGCTGATCAGTCCACGAACCAACTGATAATGAGATCATAGCAATATGAGACATCATATCAGCAGGGAAAATAGCAGCCAGCTTGGCCATATCCCCAGACCTGCCTTGGGTGATGAAATCACTTACCCATGCATCAGCAAGTTCCACCACCATATTTAAAAGAATGTTTGAGCAGCAGAAACCATAAGCCATGTAAACTGAAATTGAATGTGATTAGCAGCGGTCACTACATTCCTCCAATTAGATGATGTGTGATGTAGGAGTTTGTAATTGAACCATTGGCCCATAAAATGATATTTTTCTGATACAACTGACGCCCATAGAGACTCTGAATGGACGGCCAGCTAACCGGCGAACTCGCAAATTAATGCTTGTTGGCGAGCGCGCACAAATTTTAGACCAAGCCCACCTTGCACTTTAGGACTTAGGAGTGACAACAGCCTCCCATGAGATGAGATGAGATGCAGCCGCCTATGGGAAACAACATGCCCCCACAAAAAAGCTCAGAAATCCTTCTCCAATTGTTTTAAAATGGTAACGGGCACTGATGTGACCAGCAATGATGATAGAACGTATGGTTAGCAAGGTTGCTCTTCCTGCAAAGGAAGGAGCCTTCCATTGTCATCCTTCAATTCCACTGGCTACCTTGTCTATAAGAGGAGAGTAACCAGCAACTGAGAGCCTGGTCCCCGATGTAGGAATACCCAGATACCTTAATGGGCACGTACCAAAAAAAAAAGATTTGCCGAATTGTCTTCAGCGGGCCCGATGTGCTGAATTTGATATTAGATTTCTCAATATTCACTAGTTGGCCTGATACATTGCAAAACAGGTCCATCGGAAGATGAGAAATAAGAAGACTGGTCTTGCTAAAATGAAGTGGTCGAAGAGCTTTCAACTGGATAGCTAACTGTAGGAGTCTAGGTAAGATCTCAGTGCACATAATAAATAAAAAAGGTGATCTGGGTAGAGTTAGACCAAGGCTCTCGTGACATGTTAAAATTGCTCCCAAAATACTTCCCATGAGTCTAGTTGGGGCCCAATTTGTACATAAAATGTTCAAATTGGTTTGCACTTTATTTTACTTTCATGTCCCTTTCCTACCAAAGTCGCACGCACGGAGCACCCACCCATTCTGGATAAAACTATATTCTTTCCCACATGGCTGGCTAAAAGTAAAAGAACATCCCCAGAAATACCTTTGACCTGTTTTAAGTGTGTATTCGTTATCGACCTGCATGTATGTTTCTTTTTTTTTAACGAAAAAAGACGCGTTCATGTTTCAATTACTATAGTGTATGTAAACGTTTCTACTTATTTAACAATATGGGTAATAATGGTTCAATAAATTTTAAATTAATTATTTTTTTAAAAAAAAAGAGTTCTGTGTGTAAAAAGCCGCTTTATCACATTAAAAAGTTGCATTTCTGAAAATAAATCCTGTGCTGCGCTTAAAACAAAAAAAAGTGAAAGAAAGTTGTGGGAGTAAAAAGCACTCGGAATCGCTTTTCTTTTTTTTTTAAGCGAGAAAAAATATGGCTGAAAAAAACTGGGGTTAAAGATGGCACGATTCCAACTTTCTCAGTTTGATCAGGGGACAGTCTGTCCTTCTCTAACGGGTCAAATACAAAATAGATTTTTCATTTGTGAGTAAAACAACGAAAAAAACACAGGACATTTCCACTGATGAATGAAATAAGGGATAAGGCCTAAGCCAAACAAAAGAAGGATGGAAGCCTGAGATGGGCTTTCTCAGATCTAAATTGTTTGATGATCTTATCAATCTCTAGAATCTGTTTCATTGTCAAAACAGCGAACAACCACAGGACATTTCCATTGATGAATGAAATAAGGGATGAGGCCTAACCCAGAAAAAAGAAGGATGGAAGCCTGAGATGGAATGCCTCAGATCTAAATAGTCTGATGATCATATTAATCTCTAGAAGCAACCATATGCATTCAAACAAACAAATCTAATAAAATCAAGAGTTTGTGCATCTTTTAACCTTTTAGCTCCTAGACTAATCTAAAACCACAACTTGCATTTTAAGTCTAAACATATCCTGGAATGTGAACATGCCGTGAGATCTACTCTAATCCGCAAGTCCCCATCTATATATATTAAACGAAAATGCCATAATGCGACGTCGTGTCGAGAGCTCCAATCCATCGATTGGACGCTGGCAAGTCAAAGAAATCAATACACTTTTGTATAGTAAAAACCCAAGTTGACACAATTCCTCATCGTGTTATAACATGTTATGGATTTAAATACCGCATAGGTTTATATTGCATGGGGACCAAAAAGGAAGATTAGGGTGGCGATGTTCATAGTGATTGCCTGTAAGGACTGACATGATAGTTTGGAAAGAAGTTCAATAATCCTCAACGAATTGAATATATATAAGCAGTTTGGAAGGAGCCTCTGAGTTCTGCTTTGCATCTTGTGGCGCCTACTAGTAAATTCCAGATAAAACCTGCAACCTAAACTGGTTTTCACAAAAGACTTTGTTGGGGAAAGAGTTCGTGACATCAAAGCTTTCAAATCTTACATGCAAATAACAAAATGTTAAATTTTAGAGGAGGTTTTTGATAAATAGTGTACTATCAAAATGAATGGAGATGAGGTGGCCTTATAACTTACAAATTTTTCTTAGACATGTTTCTGCTGTCTCCCTTTACATCAAGAAAAAGAAAAAAAAAAAAAATTGCCGAATATGCCAAGTGACTCAATAATCTCGTTAGATACCCATCATCATCTGTCAGCAATAGAATTGTCCCCTTTTATAAAGTCCCATTGGAACGTGCCAAACCACCATGTCCACTAATTGTTTGATGCAGCATAGAGATGCTTCTTCACACGTCACTCAGCATGGTGCACGATCAAAAAAATCATGACGAGTATGACGCAATTGTCTTCCACTTCCATGCCAATGTCTCGGACATGTTTGTATGGGGACTGAAATGCATTCACGGCAAATATTGGTCATGATCACCTAGGCTTTCTTGTATTATATATATCAAGCTTGATATTCATGACTTAGGGAGAACAAGTAATGCAAGGAAATGGTACCTTATACTCGAAGGAAATTATGAATCATCTTATGCAATACATGATCTTTTTTTTTCTTGTTAGAAATTTTTCGAAGGAACCGTGCGAGCGTGTGTTTAGTCCCATATCGATTATTCGCTAGATAGATTTTGGATACTTATATAGGATTAAAGAACTTAAATAATAATTTTCGGCTAGCTATTTTAGGTGAGGTCTAGATTATTACAAATAATATCAGAGTGGACCGACCCATAACCTATATGGCTAGGGGATACTGTAGCACGGATCCATTGGGGCTGACCATGAGTAAATCGTGGTCTTTATGATTAGATTTGAATGGATTCGAACATGTAGTCTAACGAGGATGTCAGGGCTTAAACGAAAGAAGTATGTGAGGATCATGCGGACGTGTGTTTAGTCATACATTTGTTATTCGTTGGGTAGATCTTGGTGACTTATACAGGATCAAAAAATTCAAATAATATCTTCGGACTATATTTTGTGTGAGGTCCTAAGTTATTATAATTTTTGCAATGCATAACCTGATTACACACATGACACAAAGTTAGGCATTGAAGCTGTCTGGCAACGATAAAACAACAAATTTAATCGGTTTCTCACCGGGCATGAACATTGCTCGGTACCCCTTTTATTTACTATTTTTTTCTGGCTATCGTTTGGAGAGAGAGAGAGCGGCAGACTCCAAGGGAATGGCCTGACCTACTCCAAATATGCTAAAGAGAAAAATATCATATATGGAGTACAACAATAATGGTGACAATAAGAACTATACTGTTAAACAAGTAAATAAATCAACAGCACTTATGTAGTCTTATTATGGCGAATACAATTCTACTTGGGGAAGGAAGGAAAAAAAAAATTTGAGCCAAGGTGCTTGGCTTCAAAATTTATAAAATAAGTACAAAAAACAAAGAACATCAGATACTCTTTTTCTAGAGGCATTTTTTCAAAAAATATTTTTGCTTCAGCTGACTAATTGATACATAACATTTTTTATTTTTTTGTTAAGATGCGTGCAGAAGATTTGGGAGAGCGGAGGCTCATAAGTGGTGGGCGAGCATAGGGGCCTTCCAGTAAACCTTCGGCAATGAAACGGTGAGCAGCTTCGGTATAGTGAACTCCATCCCAACTTGCATATGTTTCGGGATCATGGCACACGGTTGCATTCGATGTGCCGCACCTGGCTTCCATATTGACGTTATACTTACTACGATCCCCGCAACAAGCTTTCATAGCCCCGTGGGTAAATCCTGCACGAATCAATAAGTTAGGATAGTCTCTTGCACACTACAAACAATTTGTTTTTAGACTAGAAGATTAAAAGTGCAAATAAGACTGCATATCAAGAAGATGCCCTTTTTTAGGGTTAAGAGCCTATGGATTTTTCATTTGACAAATTATTTTTTTTAAAAAAAATAAAGAAAGGGAGGGGGAAAAAAGGAGTTACCTTTCCTTAGTTTCCTTCTTTTCTTGTTAAAAATGAATCATCTGGTTTAATATCTTCTAACCTACTTGCACCATGGAATGCATGAGTTCTTAAAGTTCGCACTTTATAGAAACAAATTAAAAGAATTTCTTGGAAATTTGTCCTGTTTGTAAGCTTGCAAGGGATCTTTTCCTATATCTTAGGGTTATAAATAGGAGTGGTGGACTTGGGACCTGGCACAACCCTTTTAGGGGTCAATAATTAGACCTGATATAAGAACTGGGTCAATTGATCCAACCCAACCTATCCGAGACCATGACTATCCAAGCCTAATTTGGGTCAACAAAAATTAGCTCAACCTTTTCTAAATCTAGTTCAGCCCGATCCGAAAACCGGAATCATATAAAACCCACATTTTCCTTCATCATAAATATCTTTCCCAATTCATTAAACAAACACTTATTTAAACTATTTTCTCTCCATTCATCTCAACAATTCCATCTCCTCTCTCCTACTTTCACCTAATTATACTTAAAAAAAATCATTATATATTTTGATGGATTTTATTATAATGTTCTGAAGTATTTCAACATATATTCTAAAAATTGTAGTTTATAAATTTATAGCTAAAGAATGATAAATCTCTTGGTTAAAACAAAAAAATGATTTTTTTTTTAAAAAAATATTTCTAATTTTATTTAATTTTTTTCGTTAATTTATACTTGAATTATCAACTATTCTATTTTTAGTTAAAAAAAAGCTAAATACTGGATCCAAAAATCCAGCCTAACTCGGTAGCAACTCGGATTTAAATATTTCAGGTTGGGTCAAGTTCATACTTGACCCTAACTCAACCCAACATGATGAAAGTTGGGTCAAGTTCATACTTGACCCTAACTCAACCCAACCCGATGAACTGATAGATTAGATTAATTCAAAATGAAAATCTAAACGTGAAACCAGATTTGGTTGGGATCAAGCGTGCGCCATTCCGACGTGAGCTGCAAGCAACCCCACTTTATTTAGTTCTGAATGATATCCGCTAAACCACTAAAAAAAAATTGACATCTATTTGAGAATTCAACAAAATTATTGAAGAAAATGATTGGTACCGATCAATCACTTGAAAATAAAAAAATGCGTCACATAGCAAGAAAGTTTTGCAATAATTTATGAGAATTGATGTGATGCATGAGGATGTGGATCGAATTGGCACCATCGACGAGGATCGAATTGGCACCATCGACGAGGAGTATTCACAAAAGGACACTTCAATGACACGTCAGAAACTGGGTTTATATCTCATTGTTTGATGATTCAATGCATTTTTTTTATAAAACATCATTTTCCCCCGTCAATTTAAACGCTCATCTAATTGTTAATGAAACGATAGACAAGTTTTTTTTAAAAAAATGATAAATTAATATAGCAAAGTTTTGTAAAATACTATATTACAAAACTTTTCTATATCATATTATGGGATTCCATAATGGAACTTCTGACTTAATTTTTAAATATTTTATTTTTAAATTTTATGAATTCTATTTATACACGCATACTAAGTAATTAGAAAGGTAATCATCTCCAAATCCCAAGTAACCAGCCGAGCAAAATTACCAGCAAAAATCAAAACAAAAATCCAGACCCCTAAAACTTACCAAAATTTTTAGGAGCGAGATTAAATCGAATTGCAGCGCCATAGTAATCCGCATAGACAATCCTCGTCTGCGGGTACTTCTTCTGGAGCTTCTCCAATTCCATGATGAGCTTTTCATTATGGTACCATGCCAAACTGTTAAATTTCTTGAGGCATCCGCTCCGGTGGCCGTAGTCCTCCTTGTGACCGGTACCATACAGCTTCAAGTACAACGGGAAGCATCCTATGGGAAAAACCCCCGGCACCACCAGATCCACCGCCCCGTTGTTGATCAACCTCTGCATAGTTTTAAGTTTGATGAACAAAACAACGACCATCAATCCATTGCCCAAAATTACATCTATATGGACTAATTAAGCCATGGTCTACGTTTCACCCTCACCTCGACACCACTCACGATGCCTCCGACGATTATGTGCACATTGGCTCTCACTTCTTCGATGTCCCTGCCGGCGAAGAAGAAGGCGTTGTAATCGTTCCCTCCGAACTCCCCGACGATAAAGAGACATCTGCTGAAGTAGTCCTTGCATTCTGCATCCATTTTAGATGTAATTTTGTCGAATCTGAGGATCGAGAAGAACTCAAAGATGAAATTGGTAGCAGAGAGGTTTTATGGATGGCAACCTTCCGGTGAGCTGCAGAGAGAAGGCTTCATGTCGTCGAACCAATCGACCTGGTCGCTCAGGGAACCGTTGACCCATACAGTGCTGTCGAGGCCCCTCTCGTGGAAGTAGCCGAAGCTCATAGCCGTGCCTCCGGTGATGGCAAAATTAGCTCCTTGATGGAAGTCGGTGTCGTGAGCTTTAGATGGTGGAAGCAATGGGAGCCCAAAGGCCTCGGCTACATGATTTGAACACAAAACAATTAGCAATTGGTTTCATGGCAACAATTCGAGCTTAAAAGGAACAATACTATGAGGGGGGGTAGGGTGGAAGCATATACTGATGAAGTCTAACACTAGGCGTCCGTCGGAGCAGCGGCCGGTGGGGCGGCGGAAGAAGGTCATGCCATAAGGGGGATGGGTGGTGGAGAGGAGGGGATTGGGCCCGTTGACGAGGTGGTTACCGGTGTCGGCCAGCGAGTCGCCAAAGCTAAAGATAGCGGTGTAAGGTTCGGAGACAGAGAAGGAAAGAAGGAGACAGGAGAAGAGGAGGAAGAGGAGGACTGAGAGCTTCATGGTGAGAGAGGAGGAAAGGCGAGGCAATAGTTGAGAAAGTTGTGCCAGACTGGGGGAATAACTTTATAGTGATCCACTGGTTTTGCTCCATGTGTATTTTTTTAATCCCACTAGCTTTAGTTTGCCTCTTAATTAATCCCACGTTTCCACCATGCCTTGGTTCAGAAACTCCAGTAGGTGACGACCGAGGACGTCGAGCCGTTGTCTTGGTGAGCCTTGAGCATTACGGCTCTCAGAATCACATGCTCTACAGCTAAACTGGCGGAAGTATTAGACTGGATCCTCGCCAATTATGACCTTTTTTTTATCTATTTTGCGAGACGAAACGATGGTTGACTGATCAACCTTCAATTTTTCGAAAAATAAAAGACAGTTTAAACTTTAATCATTAGTGTATATATGATTAACGAATATAAGAGTAAACATATGAGAGGAAGCGGAATAAAAGGAGAGCTGAAGCTCTCTCTCATGGGAAACGTGCTGGTTGGCCATGAACTTTCGTGGGCAAGTTGGCCTTGGATCTGGAAACGAATGGGTCGGAACACTCGCTTGCATGAGCCCGGCATGAAATATCTTTCAAGCATTGGATTGGAAGACTAAGCCCGAAATAACTAACCAGTCCTGATCTATGCCTGATCTGAACCCGAACCCGGTCTCAAATCCAAATAAACCCAACTCGATTCAAACATGAATGATCTTGCCCCGAATTAAACATGAGTTAGCTCGAACCAAATCAAATCGAGAGATCCAAAGAGGTCGGCGAAGGAAAGTAGGTGAGGGAGAAAGAGAAGAAGGAGAAGGAGGCAGTGGAGGGGGCAGGGGGAAGGGAGGGTGGAGGCGGAGTACAAGCATGGGAGTGGGCGAAGGAGAGGTCAGGAGACGGAGGAAAGCCTCAAAGGGGGTTGGGAAACTTGGAGGGATCACGGGCCACGAGTAGGTGTGGGGCTCGAGCTCTTGGGCTTCAAAGCCGGGCCAAGGCTTGCCCAATCATGGCCTAACTCAAATGTTTTGGAGCCTAGCTGGAACCCAAGCACAACAGTCCTGGCAAAACCAATAGGCTTCCGAATTACAACAGGAAAACCTTTCCCTCTCAGAGAAAACACAATAGATCAAGTCCAAACAACAAGAAGTTTTGATTGAACTTGAAGCAAAGAGAAGGGCAGTGCAGCAATTAAGAGGCAGGCCATTCGGCCCTATTAGTAGTAAATCATGCATCCAAGCTTTAGATATTGGATTTTTGGAGTCCATTGCTGATAGCTTGTCCTCCCTCAAAAATTAGTTTTAATAGTAAAAAAAGATGCTCTTCTTTGGATTCAATAGTTTGAAGAATTTTCTTTGCAACAAAAACAACTTTATTTCATTGTTCCCTAACAAACATTATAAATATTTTATCCGCAATGGCCCCACTTTAAATTTTATAAGATCATTATGCATATGCCCTTTGTTGTGGGCACATTATTTTAGCCGGCGCACACGTGATGATAATAGATACGTAACTAATATGAGTCATGCATGCTTGAGAATATTTTTGTAAATTACTCGGAGAATAGGGTATTATGGTCCAATTAAATTTAATATAAATTATCATTTGTAAAATAATAAATAAATATGATCATTTCCTATGAAGTTGATAATTGATTCATATTTTTGAACAAAAATTCTTTTTCTTATCTTTCATTCATATTCCCAAAGAGCTAGGTTTGAAGCTTAAAGATTCTGCTTCTAGTCAAATCAAAATTTTGGTTCTCTAGCTTCTAAATTATATAATGATTTGCTACTAGGATGGACTGTTTGACATACTCTGATGGCGAGGTTTAAGCGGGCTAACTTAGATTACAATTTGCAACTGACTTGTTTGGTAAGCATATCACCTGCAGTTATCAAGTAAAACTCTTAACCTTTTTTTTTAGTAGATCTGATGGATCTCACCAGCTGATATCAAGTAAAAATCTAACTTTTTTGTTATGATAGATTGGATGGCTCATACCGTTGTTATATGAGTATATCCAAAAATAAAAATAAAAAATAAAAAATAATGTAGCTATTTCAGAGAGTACCACCACACTGTTGAGCCACGTCACCATAGCAGAGTTGACTTTTAAACATTAATTTTACAGCCCATGAGCTATTCTGCAACGGCTTTGTTCCAAAAGCTGCGGCGAAGCCACGCAAATGCGATTTCGGTCCATGGCAAATTAAAGGTCAACGAGGCTAAGACTTATTATGTTCACAAGGTTATCCATTTGGTTTTATTAAGCTTTTAGAGTTTCTCGGAGACAATTAGGGGATATCTTTGCAGACAAATTTCTCCAATTCCAAAGAAGTATCTAGTTTTGTACGATCCATTTTCCATTCATAGCTAAACCAAGGTTTTTGAATGATAGCTAGAGGAAGGTTTTCAAATCTCAATATATTAGTTATCCCTATGAATCACTGACATCAAGATAAAGAGATACATTGGTTTATCTTAGCTATATAGTAAGAGGAAAAAATTTAGAGAGAATCTAGATTTTTTAAGATCTTCATAATTTTTTCATTTGGAAAGATTTAGAGAACCACACATTATGATCAGTATCCAAGATAAAAATATTGATTAGAAGCCATGTCAATCATAACCATCCCATGCTTGACATTATCTTTTCTTAAAATTAGATCAGACTTGTTTTACTTTTTTGAGCATTAGATCTCCTTCACATCCATGTGTTCCACATTAATCAGACATTACGATAGCCTTAAGAGTCCTATTGTTTTTAATCAAGATATTGAAATCTCAACCAATATTTTTAAGTACTGATTTCAAGTTTTATTAATCATAAAATATATTTAAAAATAAAAAGGTTCAAAATATTAATATGCCTTATCAAGGGATGCATGACATTGATATAAATGGAGATCTCAGCCAAAATGAAAACCTTGAACTAGACCTCATTTTTATATCAATTTTTTAGTTTCTATGCTTATATACACCGGTAAAGAATCAAATATATAAAGACTAAGAGAATCAAGAATTAGGCATAAAATTTTCAGCTAGTAGAAAATGAATAAAAACTACACTCTCGGGAATAAATCGTAACTTTTCTTTGTCGATACTTCTCTCTTTCTAGGACAATCTTTCACCTCCATCACGTATTCTTAAATGAGTTGGCGAAGCAACATTTTATTTGCATTTCTTATTTTAGCATCAAAACAAGAACTCCGGTACATGAAGTCTGTGGCTTCCATTTGAAGCTCTTCAGCATAGTGGTAACTTAATATAAGAAACTTTAGATGCGACCATAACTATTAACAAGGTAGGGTGATTATATGAGAAGTGGAATAATATATCTAAAAAGTGTGTATTGCCTAAATGGTTGCATCTCTTTGCTTTAGCCGAAGGTTTTTGTAAGACCTAGTAAACTGGCACGTGCCGCACACATGCCTGCAGGAGGAGATTCTCAATGAGAGTTCTCTTCCTCCTCCGAGATCCTTGAATGGAATCCAACTCTAGGTTGGACTCTGGTCGCGACCAAGTCTATTTAGAAGCCCTCCCGATCCCCGCTTCCACCCCCATCAGAATTGCTGCCCTAATCGAAGCTCATCGCTGAAGCATTTCTTGAAATCCTTCTTCAACTGTCGAACACCGTTTGTGTCATTGTCGCGGCCAAACGTCACCAAGAACCAAGTAAGGACCTGGATACCATTGATTTATCCCTCTCCTCTTTCTTCTGGACTCCTTAGAGCTTTGATTCTGACAAGTGTTTGCCGGATTTTTGAGCGAAAGAGGAATACTCTGCTTCTCTTGTTTTCTGATGCCACCGCTTCTTCCTTTTTCCCGTCATCTTAGCCACCAACGCTTGTCATTGATGCCTTTCCTTGACCTCCCATGATGGTTGCTGACTATGGACGAGTTTTGGTAATCAAGAAGCCATTTTTTTTGGATTTCAACCAAAGTCTATTTTGGTTGTTTTCGGTTTATTTTTCCGTCATTGGTTGTGTGTTGCCAACGACCGACGTTCATGGTGGCCCGACCGTCGGTCCTCCAGCTAGCAGACACCACCACAGGCATCGGTACTGTGGTTCGGATGCTAATGGGGGGGGGGGAGAAGTTCTCCTGCTTCGCCAAAGAAGAAGAGGACAAAAAACAAAACAAAGGAAGAAAGAGAGAGTTCAGCTTCTCTCTCCTATCTTCTGCTCTCTTTTCTTTCTCTTTTCCACTTTATCTCTTTTATTCTCTCTTGTATTTCTCTCTCTACAAAGTTGTTCTCTTTATATAAACTTTCTCTCTCTAAGGTTGTTGGACCCGTAAGTACGCCTCTCAGTGATTTTTGTATCAACTTTGGTGAAGGGTCCTGATCTAAGGTCGTCGGGCAATGTGCCAACCCACCTTGGCTCTTGCCGAGCACCGTTAGATTTGGTCATCTCCGATCTCTATCGAACAATATGTATTCTAGTTTGAGAATGATCAGATGAATTCTGCTTTGATCGGACTGCTTTGTTCTAGTTTGAGAACAATATGTATTCTAACGAGGACTTCTGCTTTGTCTAGTTTGAGGACTTAGAATTTTTATTCTTAAATTAATTATGCAATTTTGGATATTTGGTTTTGAAGAAGGAACTCAAAATTAGTTGGATTGTGTGCCCGTTATTTGTACAAAGTAAGTAATGATCTACTTTTTCTAGATTTTCATTTATATAATATTATTTTACATCAAAGAAATTGTAAATCGATTTATATGGAATTTACGAAGTTTATGAGATAGTATTTCGAATGAAAAATAGATATATAATTCGGAGTAATATTTTCTAGACTATTGTTATATTGATTGGATTATGATATATATGTTATTTTGTAAAAAGAACTTTGATATGTATTAAATTTGAACTCTCAGCCTGACTATGTTCTGAATCCTTGCCAATTGGGGGTCATACATTAGCACTTCTATTATTATTGAGCTCATTGATTCTGTTTCTGGCCCTACCATAAGGTATAAATTTGATATTCTATCCCACTCCGCAAGATATAAGTACAGTATTTTGGCCCACTGCATATGACAAAAGCGCGGTATTCTGGCCCACTCTGTAGGGTAAAAGTGCGGTTCTATTTCTAGCCTAACCACAAGGTATAACCGTATAAGTATAGCTATAGTTTAAGGCTATTGAGTTGAATGTGATTTATTTTGAATCAGATTTATAATTACATATACAAATATTTAAAAAAATATGAATTTTAATAGATTTATATTTTGAAACAGAATTGATTATGTCTCTATACTGATTTATTATAATTTGTATTTATATTTTATGTTATTACATAAATTGTCTAGTTAAGGAATTCATTACTTATTGAGCTATCTAGCTCATTATACAATTTCTTACCGTTTTTACAAATCCAAAAAACTAGCATGACCGGATTTTAATTTGGGAGAGCGACTAGCAGAACTTTGGCACAGATTATTTTAGATTCGAATTCATTTAAATTGATGTACTACCTTAGAATAATGTTAGAATTGTAAAATATTTAAATTTTGAGTTAGTTATTGTAATAAAGTTGCATATTATCATTTAAGGTTGTTTTGCTGCACGTCTATGATATCGTGATGAGATGCCTTGCATGATTGTGAAGAGAATTTTATATAAATATGCGGTAGTTGTTGTGATCCTCGCTCGTGATATTGGGCTGGGGTATGGCAGTTTTGCATTCAATTTTGCATCCTCAGAAAATTCTTAAACCTAAATAATTATAACGTGGATGTGTCTTTGTCCTTTTCCACCTTTCTTAAATGTCCGAAAGCTTATACTAGGCGAAATCTTCGACCTATGATGGTATGATTAATTATATCTGACCTCAAGAAAGCAGCGTTGAGGGCCGAACCAAAAAGGTTCCTGAAGAGCATTTCTTTTCCCGAGTAAACATATACTTAGAGGGAATTTCCAAAGTCACTTTCACATATAATGCCCAACTTCAAAATTCAGGTTTTATTAGCAATTTGGATAGGTTTTATAAGTTGTGTTTAAGATTCTACCTGCTAGATATTGATGCTATGGTATTCTTTTTGTTTTTTTATTGCCATATAAATTTTAGAGATAAAATTTATGGTTGTTGATGAAAAAAATATTGGATATCTTGATCTCGGCTTGAACCGACTCTTTTAATAGCGGTTTAAACCGAGGTACCATTCTCTTCGAGTTAATAAAAACTAGCAGTTACAACGACACCATAGTTAATGCATGATCGGTGTGATTGCCACTGCATGCGGCTTGTACGAGACAGTTACCATATTGTTAATGTATAGCCGATCATTATCATACAGTTAAGGCACATCAAATTAGTTAATGAATTTGTATTATATTCTATATAAAGGGATACTTGGAATTCTTAAGTAAACTTATTTGGAGACCCTCTCCACAAATTTTCCGACAAATGGCTTTTCACCTCGGTCTCCCCCAACACTGCTTTTCTTCGATTTCTACCGACCGGCTCAGAATTTAGAGGCGACAGTTGTCACAGAACCAATGAACATTATGGTCGAGATGACCGCTTTAAGTGCAAGCGTACCAGCATCAGATCCTATATGATTTGATTTTTGACCATGAGATTTCTCACTTGCGGTGGGATGCCAATATGCATTCCCTCCGGCCATACATTGGTTCGATTAGGCGAGTACGAAAAACACCCACCCTGCACTTTGGGCCGGGCCTACTGAAAAGCTTGCATCAGTTCTATAGGGACTTGTCATGTTGACATTCTCACTCACTTTCATTAGGTCAAAAATTAAGTTGATGAGAAGGTCTGTTCGTGATCAAAATTTAAAATTTTCTTGGGCTTGATTGATATTTAAGAGGAATCGAGCACTTATACAAAATATATTATGAAGATATTTTAATAATTTGTAAATGAAGTTTAATAAATTGAAGGTAAAGATTATCGACTGTGTCCCTCGATTTCGATCACTGCAGAAAAACATTAAGTGGATCGACTTTCACGATGGCTTGGTTTGCAAAGCCAGATCGATGCTGCCGATTTGTGATTTTGGTCCAACTTTACGCAAAACGGTGAAACTGAAACCTATCATTCATTATTTCTGTTTCCATCTTTTTCTTTTTCTGTTTTGTGAAAGAATGATCACTACTGTCTAGCATCAGCTTTTCTTTTGTAATATAAAGTGAGTTGGCCTTTGTTCGCTTTGTAAGAGCTTTCTGCTAGGTTAGTTTTGTAAGCTTTTATTTTAGGGTACTTAGAAAAGTTCGCCGGCGAAGCTTTAGTTAGTGATTATGTCTATTTTCGGCATTCCTCTCTTCTTTGTTAGTGGACCTCTTTCTTAGACTGCCTTCATGTATATTTCATGTACCTACTTTCTTGAATAAGATATTAACTGCATGCCGGATTTATTCTGAGTTCTTCTAGGGACATTTTTGCATAAAATTCATATAAAAATAAAAAATAATAATAAAAGAAAAGAAGCTCGGATGCCAGCTATGACAATCCATACGGGTGTATATTTAGTCTCATATCGGATATTCACTAGCGAGATCTTGAATATTTATATAGTCTAAAAAATACAAAAAATATCTTCCAACTAGCTATTTTAAATAAAATCCTAAATCGTTACACAAGCACAAAGTATAAGATAACTAACCGATATCTATACTACCATATAATGCAAATTTTTGCAATGTGTTGATGTACGAGGCACGCCATCTGCCTATGTTTTCGCATCTCATTTGCTTGCCCTCCTATCCCCTGTTTTTTAGTTTTCATCACAAGAGCAAAGATCTAAGTCCATTTTCTAACGTTTATTTAATATTTATTTACATAATTTTTTAATTAAAATAGAAGGTTAGAAATTTAAATCCTTCCTTTAGTATCTGTTCACTATATATTTATATAAATTTTATCATTAATCAAAATGTGCAATAAGCCCGGACTTTCCTGACAGCCGAACAATTTACGACGTTATTGGTCAAATAGATTACATTCTTCATGAACGAATGCAAAAAAAAAAAAAAAAGGAAACCTACATAGACCTGAAGAAAAGCTATATCAATAAATAAATACATAAAAGATTAATAACAGGGGATGCTTCTCCGAGATCGAGTATCTCTAATTGTTTTCCCCTGATCCCGTGCGGCCTCAAAGCTAGCTCATGATGGGCGGATTGGCGTAGGGACCTCGCAGCAAGCCGTTGGCGACGTAGCGATTAGCGGCTTCGGTAAAATGAATTCCATCCCAACTCGCAAATGTGGAGGGATTCTTGCATACATTCGACCCTTTCTGACCGCACCTGTGGTCTAAATTGACGTTGTAAGGGCCGCCTCCCCCACAGCAAGCCTTCAGAGCCCCATTGCTAAATCCTGCATCAATTATTTTACAAGAGTGAGGAAGGAATATCTTTGCAATAATGTACAAGAGGATGCCCTTTTTTTTAAAAAAATGTCCAAGTCCAAGAGACTTGGATTGTACCAAGGAGTTATCTGTCTAGCATCAACTTTATTACCACCTTTTTTTGATAGAATACTTGAACCACTATCCTTCTGTTTGGATATACATGACCAAGCTTTTGTAAGTTTTCCTTCACTGTACATAAAAGCTATCCCCTTTGGATAAGCTTTTGTAAGTTTTCCTTCACTGCACATGGAAGCTATCCTTTCCATCAAAAAATGTTTAGTTCTATTCTTCATTTGTAAATTGAGAAGCTTATCCAAAGGGGATGGGTGGGGGTTCCGACGAGTCCTTTGTACTGGTTGATGGTAAAAATGGTATTGCAAAAGCAAGCCAAGCAATGACTATATATAACTTTGAGTCAATGTTCCGGCAAACGCCCTTCTCAGATAAAATAACATTGATTTGAGAATCCAAGAAACTTGGTTATCAGGATTGTTAGCACTTTTGTTCTTTGCTAGGTGGGGCCCTAAGCCCTTGCAAAGTGGATAGTACTACCTACGATGACCACCATTGCGAGAAAAAATGTCAAGAATCTTTTCTTCCCACAAGAAAAAAAGCACATCTCGACAGCTGGGGACCATTTGCACATGACGCTCCTGTGCAAAACAACGAGAGTTTTAAGCCTCTCTGTCCTCACAAAAGTTGTCATCATGTCATGCAGTGTCCTTTTCGTTGGCTGCTTATAGGCTTGGGTTACGTGTTCTTCCGGGCCACAATTGTACCAGCCGGGAAGACGATAACCCAATATAATTAGCGGCTGCCTACGTCGTGAATCATAATTAAGCTGCGGTAAACAAAACCTGCTCCCACTAAACCCAGATCTCGTCATGGCATCAGTTCTATAATCCTATTTGGTATGGTCGCCTGATTTCTAGTCTAGTTGTCACGATTATGAAATAAAGGGAGCAATGTGCAAATTATATATGGAGGAAAAACTCACCATATTTTCCCGGATTTATCACAAATTGCATGGCTGCATTGTAGAAATCTCCGTACATGATCCTCGTCCGCGGGTATCTTTGCTGGAGATGTCGCAGTTTGATCTTTAACATTTGATTGTGGTAGAAGGCCACACGGTTGAACTTCTTCAAGCATCCGTACTTGTTGTAGTCATTTTTGTCATTACTTTTGTACAGCTGCAGGTACAATGGAATGCATCCTATGGGTAGAATTCCAGGCACCACCAGATCCACAGCCCCGTTGCTGATCAATCTCTGTTATAAATTTAACAAACACTTGCTCATCAAAGCCATAAAGAAGTAACTTTAACAAACAATAGCGATCGCATTACTTTGGTGATCAAAATGGGAGATTCTTTACGTTTCAAGGTCACCTACCTCGATACCCTTTGCCATGCCATTCACGATTTTGGGCGTACTCGCTCTCACTTCAGCCATACTCCTGCCCGAGAACAAGAAAGCGCTGTAATCATTCCCCCCAAACTCTCCGACGACGAAGAGAGATCTGCCGACGTAGTTCTCGCAGCCTGCGCTTCATTTCCATGTATATGATGGTTTTCTAAGTCGAGCGAAAGCGAAGGGAGCTCAAAGATGCAAAAATGGTGAAAGAGATTTCATGGGTCATCACCTTGGGTTGTGCGGCAGAGGGAAGGCTTCATCTGCTCGAACCACGAGATCTGGGTGATCATGGAACCGTTGGTAAATATAGATTTAGTAAGACCTCTTCGCTGGAAGAAACCGTAGTCAAGCACTGTGCCGCCGGTGGTGGCGAAATTTGCTCCTCTACGGAAGTCCTGGCCAGGCTTCAAAGATGGTGGAGGCAACGGCAGCCCAAACGCCTCGGCTACATAATTTGTGAGACTAAGCTAAATTAGAAATTTTAGATTTAAAACCAAATAAGTAGAGCAAGTTGGAAAGAGGGAGCTTGTAAAAGAATTGGAAGAGAAAGAGGAAGAAAACGTAGATTGAGAGAGAGAACTTTTTAAGTATACCGAGGAAGTCGATGAACAAGCGTCCATCGGAACATCGGCCGGTGGGTTTGTGGAAGAAGGTCATGCCATAAGGCCACTTGGCGGTGAGATAAAGGCTGGGGTTCTTGACGATGAGGTTGCCAGCATCAGAAAGGGAGTCCCCAAAGCTAAATATTGCATCATAGCTTCGGGCACAGTAGCAAAGATGGAAGCATGAGAAGAGGAGGAAGAGCAGGAGTGAAGGCTTCATGGCAACAGAGGAGGGGATGGGGAAAAGCTCTCTCAACAATGCTGTGGCTGGCCTGGGGCTGTCCCATTTATAGCGTTTTCGTCGTCCTACATGTTCTCTCACCTTTTAATTTATTCCCACCGTCTTAGCTCGGAAAACTCCTGCGGGCGAAGCTGGCGGATCAAGTTGTCGTCTTTAAAGAATTTAATAGATTTCTCATGTCCTAAATAGATTTCCCCTCACATGCGCAACGGCTAAAAACATAACCAAACGGTAAAATTTTGCTCTCACTTCGAAGAACCAGCTAGTAATTTAGTCATGATTCATCTCAAAATTTGGGTTCAGATTTTTTTAAAAGTGAGCAAAACAAAGACAGAGACGTTAGGCTGTAGGTTGAATGTTTTTGATTTCTTTTACCATGACTCTCCAAAGCTACATCTGCATGTAAAACATGGAAAGCTTTAGATGGAGTCAGGATCATTTTTGGACTCTTTCTTCGATCTCTAGCTTTTGCGATCAATCACCGGTTTTTAGGAGGTCGCCTCAGATGCTAACGTGTTGTTGGTGGCACGCTAGTTGGCAGGGAATATATTCATTTTGATAGACGCCATATTTTAAGCAACATGATACGGCGTCAGATAGCTCTCGCTGACGAGTCAAAATGAGGCCGCTCCTCCATGGGCCCGAAGTTGCCGCCGACCTTCGGCATGATCTCGTGATGATTCGACCGTGGATAAGGACCCACACGGTACTATCGGCAGAACCAGAGACAAAGACCATGTTGGATCTCGCTGTGAAGCTCTTGGATCCAGGAAGCCCAGCTGCACATGGGTTTTCTCATGCACAACCACTCATCGCCAGCCACTGTCGCACAAACGGTTCACTCACGCACGTACGAGCATTTTCATACCGTACACAGTTACCGCCTCATTGAGATTCACAAGGGCAATTTTTACGTGCCAACGGGCAGCAGTGGAAGAGTTTGGAATCCTTCATAGTACGTACACAAATCTTTATGGCTATCATATTAGGGCCTTACAGAGTAGGTCGAGCCTCGAATAAAATTCATGGCCATAGGAGCCGCCGCACCGAGCATGTGGCCCTCGCCTTTAAAACGACATGCTCCACTTGGAATCATTGGCCCGAAGGGACATAAAGGTTTCATTGTTTGTCCCATTGCCTGTTGGTAAGGACATAATGTTCTTATAATCTAAACACGCCACAATTATTAGGATTTCAAACAGTGACTATCCATTAGATTCTGATCCACTATAGCATGATATGGGCAAATTGAAACTTTAAATCCGATCTATCCATCTAACTTTTTGAAGATTATTTGCCGTCTATTATTTTATTCTTCCAGGTGCAACCAACCACTACAATCCACAGATTAACTACATTCTTATCAGTATATGCAATACTTTTGTATCTTATTAGCAATTCTATTATATTAATTAATAACCAAAGTGATATGGCGCATAAAATTTTGTCTAGCATGCAGCTCATACTGTTGTCCTCGCCCGTCTAGAGTTCCTCCGAAGATCCCAACTCAATCCCTTCAATCAGGCACAGAAAGCATATCAAGCAAAGCAGAAGCATTCAATTCCACGAAACCGATCTCCTAGCTTGGTCCCACAACTTCGACTTTAGATCCATGCCGAATAGAGCTTCCCTATAGAAAAAGTAGCTCGGCTTCCATCATATGCCAGATTATTGCAGCATATTGTTTAAGTTGTTATACCACATTAGCAAATTCATTACGGCAAAGTCTTTGCTAGGATATAATTCCGAAAAATTTGAGCTTCAGTTATAAATATATTTGAATAATCCTCCAAAAAAAAAACTAACAAACAACTTGACCGGACTGTAATGTTTAATCCCTATTAAACATAACTTTAACAACCGGTCCATACCCATTTCAAGCGTATAATAAATTTTTATGAAAAGACCATAATGCCCTTCACCCCCTTCATCTTCATTTTTCCTTTTTTTTCCCCTGTTCTGAATCTTATTCCTTCCAACTTCCAAGCTATCCCGCAAGGTCTACAAGTGCCCGTTCCGCTTCCGCATCATCGGCTCCGGCCTCCAGGCCAAGTGAGATTCCCTCTCCGCCGCTGTCTCCGCCGCCGCCTCCCTTGCCCTCGACCTCCACCTGTGCTTCTTCCCCACGTCGCCGCCCGCGAGAAGATCTGGAGGAATTCAGTTAGGTCCCATTATCATTTTGGATATCAATAATTATAGTTCCAGAATTTCAGAAATTGCAGCATACCATTTTCCTTAAAAGCGTATTGGAGTTTCAAAATCCTCTGTGTGCCATTTTTGGGAATTATTCCATTGAAGCAATAACAAATGCTTAAATCTTGTATTACAGTTTCAGATACTATTGTTCCTATGCTTAAAAGTGTATCAGAGTTTCATAAAATTCAGCATGCCATCTTATGCAATATTTTCTGAATATCACTTAATTAGGTGCACAGTTAAATTAACTATGTTCGCAGTTAATTTACCTGTGTTCGGAAATAAAGAAACTATGTGCAGAGTAGAACTTATTGTGTGCATAATTGAAGTAACCGTGTTTCGGGGTAGAATAACAGTCTTCAAACTTTGCCAAACCTTGTATTTATCAAAATTAGGTGTTCACTGCTTCATTAAGAGATGTAGCAATGTAGATTTAGTGTTTACTCTGTTTTAGTACCCCATCTCAAACCACTTTCAACAATTTCAGAATATTACTTAACTGTGTGCGCAGTTTTATTAACTGTG